>OY987259.1:35561738-35626051 GCA_963920725.1 Rhamphomyia laevipes
ACCAGGTGAAATATATCCAGAAACTGGATTAAGATTATTGACAGTTGAAAATGAGCAATTAAATTTTCTTTCAAAAGAATTATGTTGTGGTACACATGTACATAATACAGAGCATATAAAGAGTTTTTGTATAACTAATTGTAAGCAAACGAGTCGTGCACGTTACGTATTTACAGCAATTACTGGTGACTTGGCTGAAAAGACCTTAAAATTAGCAAAAGTTTATTCTGCGGGTATTGATAATTTAGAAAGAGATTTAAAATTAGAACAAGACAAACATTTACTTGTTGAAGCTGAGCTTCAGAAGCTTCGAAATACATTCGTGCATTCTGATATAATGCTTCCATATATATTCAAAATTGACGGAATCGATAGAGTTAATAATATGTTGAAGAAACTAAAAGAAGCATCCCGAACAACGTTAAAGTTAGAATCATAATTTTGAATTTTAACTAAGTTTATAATAATTTTTTGTTACAGCGAATTTATTGAAATTGAAATGCAAAATGTTCTCCAGCAAAAGCATAAAAGCTCTTTTATTATACATTTTCTTGATAGTTCAACTTTACTTGAATCAGTTCCTTTACAAAAAGCAACAAAAATATGCCAAGATCGACCAATATTGGTGATTTCATTAAATGATCGAATGGTTAAAGCACGGTGCTGTGTTCCTTCTGTAAGTAATTATTAAAATTATTATATAATAATGCTATGCGTTGCTGATAATAAACAAGCAATATCATATCGAGAAAATGAACATACGTATACAGTAAATTCATATTTCGTCACCATACTGTAAATGTTTGAAAAATTAATTAGTGTATGGATATACAATAATTTAATTTGTATCAATTCTTAAATTTATTTTAAAAATAAATAAGTGTATACGGTTTTTCATACTTCCTCATCATATCTTAATTGTGTATGCGTACAATAATCGATTTTTTCATAAATCAAGTAGCGTATGCATACTTTCATATTTTAAATAATACTATTGTGAAAATATTTTTTTATTTTTAATTAGGAAAGAGTGACCGATAAATTTAGTGCCGTAAACTGGTTAAATGTTTTTGCAAAAGTATTTAAAGCACAGATTTTTGTACCGAAAGGACAAAATCCGAAGGAGGTTTGTAACATGAAAGCAAAGAAAATAGTCTCATCTTTATTTGATGATCAATTAGAAATAGCCATATTTGAAGCTGAAAAATATGCTAAAGAAAAAATGTGATCTTATTATTGTTAAATTTTGTCGAAATTTATAGGTATACTTTAATAAATTTGATATTTTTGATAACGAAAGATATCTCTTGTGTAATTAATTTAATTTTACTGTTTATATTTATATGTATTTATATTTTATATCTTTTAACTAAGTTTAATTATAACAGCAAATTCAAGAAATTATCATGTAAGAAATTAAGACGAAAATCAAATTATAATTTAATCTTCGAATATTGATATACTGTACCTATATAATAAATAATTATTGCTAAATTAGAAATAAAGCAAACAAGATAACATCACCCCTATGATAGATTCGACTCGACTCTCGCCTCGTCTCGACTTTGACAATTTGGTATGATATAAGGATATAAGTCGCCCAAACACTCGCCGGCGAGTTTTACGAATATTCAGTATGATGTAACTCGCTCTCGACTCGTTTTTTGTCGACTACAGTCGCCGTTTTACTCGCCCAGAAATTTTTGGGTGAGTGGGTGAGTGTGAGTGGTACAAATATATAAAAAAAAGTTTGAATTTTTATTAAATTGATTTTTAAGTTTTTATAAAAAAATTATATTGAATTTTAAATAATTGTTGAGTGAGATTTTATAGTTTTTTATAGAAGTTTTTTTTGTTAAATATTAAATTTTAAAATATGTTAGTTTAATTATAGAAAAGTACATAAAAATATTTATATAATATGCAATATTTATATAAATTTTCAAAATATTTTATTTTCAACGTCAAATATGAATGAATATGAATGATTTTATGCTGCTCATTTTTAAACTTTATTGTTTAATAACAAAATACAACAAAATTTGAAAACAATTTTTTTTTTTATTTTAATTTGTTTAACACAAATTTCTTAACAATAATATATTGTAACACAGTTTTTTTATAAAAATTATTTTATTTTAAATTTAAATTCTACACCATAAAAATAAAATTCAAAAAATTTGAAATAAAAACTTCAAAATTAATGTCAAAAACAAGCGCCAATTAAGCAAAATAATAAGCAACGTGTTGCCGTTTTTTTAACATTCGACTCGCCTAATAGCGAGGCGACTTACATCATACCAAATTATTCGTCGGTCGAGTTGAATGGTGAGGCGAGTGGAGGGAGAGGCGACTAGCGATGCGAGAGTCGAGTCGACTTCTATCATAGGGGTCATTATTAAATTTGTTTATTTCTGTTGTATATTATCACAAAATATTTTACTATATCCATGCTCAACTAAATTAATTCTACAATACAACTTCACTAAAGCCTGGACTACATTGTTTCGATCACTTCAGTTCAGATTCGATTCGACTGGTAAGTGAACACATAGCTATCGATTGCAATCACTTAAATCACATTTTTTTTTAACTGTCAAATTTCATTCCTCTTGAGATTTCCTTCAGTTTGGATTCGCAAAATTCCAATCGTTCCAAACTCTTTCGATTCGATTCGTCCGATTCGACCTATGTGTCCACTCAATCGATTTCCCATACAAAATATATGAAGACGTCAAATGTGAAGTTTACTGAACGAATCGAAACTATGTAGCCCAGGTTTCATATGTTTTAATTTAAACTTAAAAAAAACATCTGTTGTATGAAAACTTTTCCATGATTTTTGATTTTTATAATGAACTACTATATTTGCAAGTAGTACGATTTTTTATTTTAATTTTTTACTATTTTTTTTATATATTAAACCTTGAATTCACAGGTGACAGCGGAGGGAAGTAGAGTAGCGTTCTACGAAACCTAAAAATAGTCGTAACCTGTTAATTTGTTTGTTTCTAATGACTTTTCAATTATTCTTCCCAATTTTTAACTTGTAGAATGCTGGCTGATTATATATATCATACTTTTAGAACTACTTTAGTCCTATTTTTATTTTCAATTACTAATGGCATGTGATGTCAGAGTAAAGTAGTAGCCTTCTTTTCAGAACTGTAAAAATCTATATAAGTGGTAGGCTGTTGATTATAATTATTAATGTTTTTTTTTTTCTTCTGCATATTTAGTTCTATTTAATTGCTTGTATTAAGCAGTTTGTGTCTAATCTAAACATATTAACATTTATTCGTTTTCGCGCATGGAAGCATCAGAGTTTAATCCATTGCAGATTGTAAAAAAAATTCTCAGCATGTGATTAAGTTAAAGAAATATAGCTTAAGGATTAAAGATATTTTCTTTCTTTATACATATATGTTTCTTTTAAACATATACATTCAAACAATATCTCTCCTCATGAGTGTTCTGGCTGTTCCAAATAAATAAACAGTCTATTTCTCAGGATTCCATTTTCCTGGTAACGAGATATTGAGCTTATATCTGAAATTCATGTGGATTAGATATTCGATTACTAACGAATCAAAATTTAACCCTTTTTTTAGCGAAGTTTGATCCAGTTTTTTAGAAAAAAATAATTAATTTAGTAATAAGTTTTTACATCATATTTTAAAATTAACCTTCAATTATTAGAAATTAAATATTTTTTATTTCAAATCTGAAAATTCATTAATGAATTCATCAAAATTTGGTTAAAGAACTTTCAGTTAATTTGGTAAATTTTGTAAAAGGTTTTCCAGAGCTCACATTGCGAATTGAATATTTGATTTCATAAATAAAATGAAGCAATTCATATAGAACCGGAAAAGGTTGTAAAAAATAAAATATTATTTCTCCTAATAATATTTTATACTCTAAAAAACAACTCAAAGACAAATCCAAGGCCATACGTCATAAACATAAAAACTAAATCCGATCCTGTCGTATATCCATAAATAGTATTACAATACGACGGAAATCGTAACGTTATTGATTTTTAATTATTCATTAGTATTTATTTAGTGAATCAGTTCAAAATTTATAATCTTTTTACTAAAGAAATATACTAAATTAATAAATAAAATAAAATTATCAATTCTGTGTGTTTAAAAATTAATTTACCATTTTTTTTTATTATCTACTTAACAATTTTTGATTTATATATTTTATATATATTAATTATTTTTTTTTTTTAATAAAAATGATTTAATTTAAAAATAATTTTGATTTTGATTTTTTATAATATAATTTATAATTTAAAGAAATTTAAACATTTTGCATATTAATATTTGGGTAATTAAATTGTACCATGTAAAAAATATTTTTAAAAATATTTATTTTATTGGTACGATTGCAACCAATCAAGGTGCCCAGTCCCATGTTGGCTGTGTCCATATATAACCTGTGTTAGTCATTGAACAATATGCATTGTAATATCTACCAGGTGATCTTAAAAATTAATTATAATATATAATGGATATTATCATAATTTCATATTTCAATAAATAAATTACCTGCAAAATGACCACTGTGGACATTTACATCGAAACATATTTTGAAATTCTTCTTTACAAATTTCATTCCACCAACATGTTCTCTAAAATATATTTATGTATTTTATGGATAATGTAATTTTTATATAAACTGTATAATTATTAATTACATACTTCTGTCAAATATCCTCTAACACTTTGGTCTGAATAACTACGTTTCACAATTCTAGTATTGGCAGTGTTCAATATTAAAGAACACATAAAAATTGTTAGAATAATCTGAATGTAAATTTAGATAAATTGTAATTTTTTAAATATTTTATGGATTTTGATAAATTGTTACCTTTTTCATAATATCAATTAATACTTTTTTTATGTGGTGTGGAAAGCAAATTATTGTATTTTCTATGCTGATTTATATACATATATTTTTGACATTTTCATTTATTTTCTACATTTTTTTATTTATACACTTCATGTATACACATTTCGAATAATTTTATGTTATGTACTATATTAGAAAGGAGAATGTAAGTCTGGACAGGGTAATTTTTCATGACCGAATTACATAGTCAGGTTAAGAAGGGAAATATGTTTATAAATGACTTTTTATGTAATTCATAATAATAATACATCGTGCTTGAAAGGGTATCAAAACCATAAAAATTATAAATATTTCTCCAGAGCCAATGGATAATAGAGATATTATTATCTCATGTGTATTTTGTTGTAAGGATATTTTTGAAATAGCTAAAGTTCTGTATAACTAATAAAAGAAAATATTATTTCTACATGTTATTTGGTATGTTTATTTTAATTTTTTAGTTTTAATTTTTAATTTTATAATAGAATAAATAATAGGCACCATCAAAATCAAAAATAGAATTTGAAATTGTTTGGTAAAGTTTTTTTTAAAAATAAATTTTATTTAATAAATGGTATACTTAACCAATAATTATTC
Organism: Rhamphomyia laevipes; assembly: GCA_963920725.1. Lineage (NCBI taxonomy): Eukaryota > Metazoa > Arthropoda > Insecta > Diptera > Empididae > Rhamphomyia > Rhamphomyia laevipes. Next base: position 35,567,238 of record OY987259.1, read on the forward strand.
ATAACCAGATAAAAATAATTTAATAATTGATACAGTAATTCTCCATGGCAGGCTGAGAAATATATTAATTACAAAATCATCTCTTTTTTACTTTGATCTTACTACAAGATATTTGGATACCAAAATATCCAAATATCCCACTGCCTCGAGAGAAGCATTTTTGAACTTTAGCTTTTATTGTTTTTTTTTCAGAACCTAAAAATTCTTATGATAAAATTCGAATGGCAGAAAGAGAAAATACTATTTGTATTTACTAAAGGGATTATTTAATGCGATAAGGATATTTTTAAGTTCAATGTATAGGGATATTTTTGTTGCAGTAAAATTAATTGAAATTATGTGAGTATACATATTTTTATAGAAATTTTATAGCAACTTTATGAACAATTTCCTTTATTTAATATTAATATCCGCCATCTACTTATTGATATGTATTTTATAATTAATATTTGTTTTGTAAATTCAAGTAAATGTTGATTAATATAAACTTTAGACTGTTTCTTGAGAACTACTGATAATTATGAATAATTTTGAACATTATAAAATTATAGTAAAGTAATTAAACATTACATGAATGACAAAATATACATAATTTTTTTTGGGAATTTTTAGTACAGATTTGAATTTCAATATTTTATGAATATTTTTTTTTCTTTTTTCATTGAAAGAGCTTTTTATTATAATATAGTTTGTTAATGATTCAAGCTTTTGAGGAAATTACTGTGGAAAATTCACCAAATATATTTTCCACAGTAATTTCATTTATTTTACATTGATTACTGCTGAGATATTGTTCTGAAATAAATATTTAGGGAATTTGTTTTAATTTTAAAATATGTTAATGTTATATTTATTTGTTATTTACCTAGAATTTATAATCTTAGCAATTATATTTTGATTTGTATTATATATTTAATATGGGGCTACGCCGGCGGTTTAATCATTTATTTATTACTTATTATTATTATTACTTGTAAAAGAAATGACAATCTGTAAAACTTTGAATTCAATTTATGTAAAGTTTAGATGTTCTCAGGACTTTATTGTCTGAAGATTCATTTGAATTGGAAGTTAAGTATCTTCTTAATATGTAACTATATAATAATATAATAATATCCGAAAAATATGGATAAATCGTTTATTGTCCAAATGAAATAGTATCATAAACGCTATGGTAAAATATGGTTGTTTATTCAGTTGAATGGAAAACTATTGAATTCACTCCAAAACGTAATACTGCAATTCCGATGTGGGAGTAATATATAAATATAGACATGATAGTGAGTTGTCTATGCTTAGAGTCAAATAATCATTTTATTCATTTTTATAAATTTTAAGTACATACTAAATAATTGGAATTTTCCATCTACAATTTTTCAAATGAATAAATTTATTTATTTATAGCATATTATTTTATTTTGGTTTTATACTTACCTGAATAATATTTATTTTTAATTATTCAAACAAAAAAAAATTATATTTTGTAAATTTTGGATTTGTGCCAAATTTGAATTCGGTTCTTAGTATATTTTTGAAAAAAATATTATCAAGTTAAATTTTGTTTTTACCATTTTTATTTATAACTTAAATCCATAAAAAAAATATTTATATAAAAAAAAAATACATTATCGAAATATAATTTAAAAAATAATATATAAAATAATTGGTTTTTATTAATATTAAAAAAAAATCAATCTTTTTTTTTTTACGGTAGTCCAATCTGTAACACAAAATTATTACAAAAAAAAAATCACATCATATTTTAAGTTTCAACTTTAGCATTAGATTCTTCCTTGGTTGAGGCACTTCCAGTTTGGGTAATTGGTACAACACGTTCGCCAGTTGGTGGTGGCAATGATTTAAGTGGTGCAGTAATTGTTAAAACTCCATCAGATGATAAGGTTGAAGAAACATCATTAGGATTAATACCACCTATAAAAATTTTGTATATAATTTTTTTTTTTTTTTTGGTTTAAATATATATTTAAATTTCATGTTCTTGTACACTTACTTGGTAACATATAACGTCTGCTAAATTGACGTGAAATATAACCATGTTCATCCTGTTTCTCTTCATGTTTACCCTCAACAATTATAAATTTATCAGATGTTTTAACGGTTATTTCATTTGGTGTAAATTGTTGAACATCTAAAATAACTTGGAATTTTTCTTTATCTAAATTCAATGTTGATCCGGAATCTTGTTTTTGTAGTGCTGTATTTCTCCATGGCCTAACATATCCGCTACGAGTAACTGATGGTGATGAATTCCAAAATGATGAAAGTAGATCGTCACGTTTTAATCCAGTACCAAAATGTTGATCGAGCAGCCTAGATGTACGTACAGGCATATCGAATTCATCCCACCAATCACGAAACATTAATGGTACTACAGACATCTTACAAACAAAAAATTTTGTTTAAATTTTATATTTATATGTAAATATAATTTAAAATTTATAATTATATTTTTAATTAATTTTATTATTTATAAATATAAACCTTTTTTAATTAATTTTTTTTCTGGTTGATGTTCACTACACAACTGAATAATATTATCTGCTGGTTCTGTCACTAAATTTTTATGATTTTATATATTTTTAAAAATAAAACCAAAATATTATTTTGTATCTAATAATAGAATTTATTTATTTATTTTATGGTCGAAACATTTATTACTCATTTTCACAAAAAAAAAAAAAATTGAAAATGAAAATTTGTGTATTTGCGCTCAAAAGAAAATTTATGAAAATTTTACTTTTCTTCTGCAATATTTCTTATGTGGGAACATAATCTCAATTTTAAAATTCAATTAATACAAGGTGAATCACGGAAACATGATGTTTGAAAATCTTGCCATTTCATTTTCGTAACTATAGTTTTGTATTTTTGTTATATCTATCTTTCATAGAATGTTGCACCAGTTACTATTGTAATTAATTCGTACTACAATTGTTTTCACGTCACGTAAGAATTCCATCTGCTAATGTTATAAATGAAAGGGTACGTAAATTTAAAGAAATGTTAAACCTAAGAGACCCACCAAATTAATGTATTAGTAATTTTTATAACGCTGTGTATATTCTTCAATACGTTCAATTCGAAAACAATGTTACAGACGATGTACATATCTAAGACTTCTATATTTATCAAATTTTGAACCAGGTTGTCAGTTTTTATCCCTAAAAAATCAGATTACACTAAGAAATAATATGAAAGCACCAGGAAAATATAACTAAGTAAGTAGAATATAAAAATTACTGAAGAGTTGAATATAATTAAACCTTATTGTGAAACTTTGTTTCTATTTTAAATAAAATTACTTTCAGAATTTTGTCATTTTCAAAATTTCCTGCGCCAATGAACCACCTTGTATAATAATTTTAAATTAAATGTTTGAGAGAAATAAAGAAAAATTCTATTTTAATTATGGAAATAATAAATATGTATTTAAAAATTTGTCTATAATATATTTTTAGGATTGCTGATGCATCTCTAGAATTGGTTTTAAATGAAACGTCTAGAAAGTGAAAATTATAAATATTATAATTAGGTATGATACATAAACGCTTAAAATAGATTAATATGTTAAATTGTTTCAAATTATGCTTCATATATTTTCAGTATTATGTTATTTCAATATTTATGTTTCAAATTATTCATATTATTTATTATATTACTTACTTAAATTTAAATCCATTATAAATTGAAAAGTTGAAATTTACTTAATATAACTATTATTTTAATTAATAATTAAGTTAAATTATGATAATTAATACTGATCCTAAGCGCCGCAATAAAAACATTGTTTATTTGGCAAAATATCAACAGCGTTAATGGATTAGAACGCCAATATCGCCATCGGAAATTATGAAATATATATTGAGCAGAACTGAATACGTTTTGTACGCAACTAGCAATTTAGTTGATGGAAGTTGAATTGGTTATCGTACTTTTTGAAAATAATGTTTGAATTGTAGAAAGAATAACTAAATTTGTTGACCAAATATAATATTTATTTATAGTTTATCTTAAAAAAAAAAAATTGTTTTCACTTTCCGAAAATATAAATTTATTATTTAAAAAAAAAAATACGTCTGACCAACACTGAACTTTCCGAACTCTCAGTATTTACTCAAATATTTTTGAATACATAATTTTCATTTTCAGACGCTTCTTGTGGGTGTTTTGAATTTTAATCCTCTTCAAATAATCTTAAATTCCAAATATGAAAAATTTACATTCTTCAGAATACATATTTTATCTATGAAAACCAACACCACATTTTCAACCCTGTGCAATCTAACATAACACCGTGAATATTTCTAGGATCCTTCTTGCTTGTAATTTCGACATTAGAATAAGCTGTGGCCTTATGGATATCAAATTGTAATCGTTTAGTTATTATATTCCTAAAAGTACTTCCGAACATTTATTATTTCATCAATAGTAAATATCTCGAAAATTTTAGTTGGATTATCAAAGAGATCAGTGTAGCCGGCTAGTTCACTGTATATAATCTACTAATGTATGGTGACAATTCACAGTACAAAATTCACTTTGTACAATTCACTGTGGTAGATCATTCGCTGTTGTTCCATGTGTTGGAAAACTCATTGTAGATAATTCACTGTCGCGGATAATTCACGGTGATGGATATTAACCCATTTCATTAAATTCGCTTCTTCGAAAATAATTATATTCAATCGTTTTTTTAATGATGAACACTGTAGAATTTTGCACAGTAAATTGTCCGCAGTGAATTACGGATTGTGTACAGTGAATTATCCAAGATTCATAAGTTAATTGTAGAAAATTGGAGACAAATATTTGTAATAAATTATTATTAAAATTTGCTACACCTAATTATTCTGAATATAATTCGAACCATAATTTTAACCTCTTTGAAAATATTTGTTATAAGTTCAACTTGATTCTAATCGATATTTAACAATTTACATCATGAAAGATACCAATTTATATCATGAGATAATTTATGCTGATAATTTATTATGAAATTTGTGGATTAGAACGCCAAATTGTTCATATAAATTGTTCATATAATTATGTTTTAATATAAATTGACTTATAGATTTCCTTTTACAAATTCATCGTTACTAATAAAGGCCCAATAAATAAATATTTAATTAATTTTTTTTTTTTCACAACAGAATTTTATTTATATAATAATGTAATGTGTAATAAATTACAACGATATATATACAACATTTTTGTTAATATAGTAATTTGCTTTCGTACATTTATGTATAATAATGTAAGTTATGATTTTACATTAATTATGTAACGAATTAACAGTATAGTTGGTATATGACCAGCATATCCACTAGACAAAATACTAAAATCTTATGCCAAGTCTTCTACACTTTATGATTGTTTTTTTTAATATCTAGAAATTTTACTATTTTTTTTTTATTTAAATTAATAAATTTAAGTTAATAATAATGAATTTAATGCAAAAAGTATTTATATATAAAATATAAATAAAGTTTATATAGCTCAATATTATTTTAGAAATTGTAAGAAGCTTTAGGCCCTAATACTTTTTTTTTTTAAATTAATCATATTTTATTTGAAATTCAAAACAAATTATAAAACGATCTCAGTAATTTTGCAGCTAATAGACCAAAAATAATTAAACGAATGGATAATTTACCGCGTGTTCACAATTAACCGAATTTCATAAAATTAACATAATTCGGTATGAATTTACCGAATACACAAATAATGAAATATACCTTAGTTAAGTCAAATTGATCGAAAATAATTTTACCGAACATAAATCAAATCGAACTACCTTAGTTAAGTCAAATTTTTGCATTTAGTAAATTTGCTTTCAGTAAATCTAAACTTTTACTATCGATTAATTCTATATTCGATCAATGGTGGACTCGGTCAATTGTGCAAGCCACCAGTTGTGGGTTAAGTAAATTTATTTTCGATCAATTATTCATTTTGTCAATATATTTTTTTGATCAATTAGCCACAATAAATCTAGAAATAATTTGCTTAATATTGTAAAATTTGAAACTTTTCAAGGTTTAAGAAAATCACTAAAAAGTCTCACTAAAGCCATATGTTATTTAACTGTCGTTTTTTTGGCATTTACTCTCATCTGTTTTGCTTTAACATCGGCCATTGTATGGATGCCTTGATCTTCGAATTTTTTCCATTGCGAATAATTGAATTGCATATAAGTAACAAGTTTTGGCATATCAATAAAACCTTAAAATAATAATAATAATAATAATGATTTAATTATAATTGATTTTTAATATTGAAAATTTATAATTCTTACTATCCCATGCATGTATCATGTCCTGTATTATATATTCGATAAAACCAATTTGACTTTTTGGTATACTACACGTAGCTCTATCAAACATTGGCATTACAATTTGAAGTCCTTTTTGTTTTTCTTCATCGGTTTGTGTAAAATATTCTTCAGCTATTCGACGTGCCCATTCAATACATTGTACTAATGGTCTTGCTGGATTACTGACATCGGCCACTTTAATTAACATTCTTCGAATTAATATTTGATTTTCATCTTCTGGTTGAATAATCTGTAAGTATAATAATTATTAAATTACTATATATAAAATTATAAATAATTAATTATTATTGTAATTAGTTTTAATATAATACTAAGGTCCCGCTCTTGCGTCGAAATTTAATTTGGATCTCTATTTGGGTGGAATCGAATAGCGACGCAAAGCGGTGTATAAAGTTTGAAAAAAAAAAACGCTTAAATTAAAGTTATAAAGAAGTTTGCTGCTAGAAATTTGAAATTTAGTATATAGAAACCTCAACGTAAGAAGACGTATTCACGTATTAACATAATAGTAATATTTTTATAGAAACTATAATCTAAAAATTACGAACTTCGGTGCCCCGCAAAACAAATTTAAATTATAATTTATTCCAAACAGATTTAGATTTAATTTAAAATGGGAATTATTAATATAAATTTCTATATGGAAATCCGAAAATAAATTGAAGAAATTTTAAGAACTTCGATTCTGGTGATATTCATAATTCTTGTTTAATGATAATATACTTACATCTCGTTCAACATCAGCACCAAAAACACTAACAAATTTTGCTAAATGTTCAAAATGTCGTGTCATTTCTGTAGCAAGGATCATATCTATTATTATACCTCTAGCATTTTTATATGTTTCACGATCTAAATTTTTAAATATATTAATTTTATCATCAGCTGTAAACGAAACAAAATTAGGTTATTCAAAAACAAATTTTATTGCAAATATAAAATTACACAGAGTTAATCTGAATATTGTAGCTGCATGATGTGATTCCAGCACTGTTAAATCATTATAAAGAATAGCTAACGGACTGTCTGAATTACATAAAAAAGCTGATGATCGTCCAGGATGATCTATATCATGAGCTGCTGCTGCAATTAAAGCTGTTGCTTCATCCATTCGATCCATTACCATATCTTTTAAAGTTAATTGATTTAGAAATGCTCCAGTTGCCTAAATTTGTAAAATGATAAAATATTTATTTAGAAAACTAAAATTGATTAAAGGTTAAACCTAGAAACTGCAGTAAATTAAGATAAGTGTAGAATGGTAAATTGGGGCATTAAGAGATCGATATTTTATGTTTAAACTTTGATAAATTGAATTATAGCCTAAATTATTGATTTGTTTCACAATTTGAAACGCTTTGGATTCAGTATTAAAAGCTTTCCTTTAAATTAATAACTGGACACATATTGGATCGATACTATTCGTCAAGCGTCAACTAACATTTTTAACAAGTCTAAGGTCTTATTCACAGAAAGGTTAAAAGTACTATAGCATAATATTAATAAATAAGATCTACCTGCATTACGTCCGCAGCATGTGTACTATTATGATATGAATTTTGTGTATGATAATGTGCTTCAATAACAGCTAACCAACACTTAAAAGTATTCTCATCGATATTAAATGTAGCAAATACATCAAATCGTCTTAAAATTTCCATACCTAAATAAAGTAATGGTTGTTTTTCAGTTACTTCTTCCAATTTAAATATATCAAATTCCCAATTTAGAGATTCTTCAAGCAATTCCATTATTTGTGTAGTTGCCTTAAAAAATATTAATTATTATAATTTTTTTTTGAACCAATTATAAAATAATTCATGTAATATAAAAACCTTCATTTTAGCTGGTAAAATACAAGATGTACGACTAGTTGATACGCGAATAATAGAATCATTGGAACTGCGTCGTGATGAATATAAAGTTGAAGGACCCTGTTAAATAATACATAAATTTATTAATAAAATTAAAAAAAAAATGTTTTTTGAACCGTTAATAGAGCTCCAATTAAATCTGTTGCAATTGGATCTTCAGTTCTTATTTCTTTCATTTGTGGACTATAAAGTCCTTCACGTTTTAAAAATTCCGATACTTTATCAATTAGTCTGGCCTCTTCAGGTGAACAATTTTCTTGAACTTGTGACAAAAGATTAACAACCTGTTTTTTTAATTTTATATTTTAAGTTAATTTAAATTATGATTTTTTTTTTTTTAGATATAATCACTTTTGTAATTGGAGCTTCTAGAGGAAGTGAGGTTAGTTTTGCAAGTGATGTTCTTCTTAAACCATCGGAAGCAATTGATCGGACATCATAACTGGCACGCCGTATTGAATGTAATGATCCTCTTGGTTGTTCTTTTGGTTGCGGTAATGTTGCAATGAAATCATTTTGTCCACCAGGCACATCAAAATTAAATACGAAATGGGTTGGTGTTCTTGAATAAATAAATATTAAATATTATTATGATATACTAATTTGTAATTATGTTTAATTTTAAAATGTCCGACATATAAATTGAATTGATTAGCAAAGTCACGGAAAAAAATGGTAAAAAAAAATGAAATTATAAGAAAATTAAGTGTAGAATGGTAAATTGGAGAAAATTTTACTTAATTTTATATTTTTGCTTTATTTAATATTTACCTGCCAATACATGCCACAGGAACTACTCGAACATGCATAGGTATTCCATCGTGACCTTTTCTTTTAACAGTTAAAATACCATCAAATTCTCTTATATTTTTACCCTGGGCATTTATCGATGAAACATCTGAGAGGAAAATTTCTGATAACGGTCGACTTATAATTTCATCCTATAAGAAAAAATAAATTTTCGGTTATTATAAAATATTATAAAAACTTCTTATGGCAATTACTCGAATAACAAAAATCGAATCTAAACCTAAATTGAATCTAAATTGAATAGTTATACGCATCTAAACCTAAATTGAAATACTTCATATTCGAAATTTGAATAGTACAATCAAAAAAGAATCAATTCATTGCCAACTATAATATAATCAAACTTCCAAAAATCAAGACCTATGCTAGCAAGGAAATGAATAAGGATTAATAATTATATGTATCACAAAAACAAAATTCAAATTCAATATATTTATTATTCAGTGATGCAGTAGAGAAGATCACAAAATTGATTCCTAGTTAAAATATTTCTCGAAATTTACTTAAATTGAAATAAACCCTCATAGCCCGAGCAGAATCAAATTCGTACGCAGCCAACGTACGCAGCCAACATAAGAAAAAATATTTACCGAACACAATCAAAAGTAGTTTTGCTGCGAAAAACCTACCAATTTACACTAACAATATTTTTCTACCTGATATTAATGTGACATTTACCAGCGTACTTACGGAAAAAGTTAAAAGTTGGTTAACTTTTTTCTCGATTCTGCGACGAGGCTGCGTAGGCTGCGTTTGTTATAATCGGTTTCATATATTTTCATACATTTTAACTTTTTTTGGCATTTCTTATTCCTAGCTAAAATATTTCTCGAAATTTACTTAAATTCAAATAAACCCTCATACTATAGAATGGACTGTTTTCAAATACGACGATCCCGAGATGAACGTGACGTAATTGAATTTTTTTTTTTGTGTAATTGTATCTATTCATACATCTCCGACGGAAATTATTTGGTTCTTATTAAATGAACGGACTGAATGAAACAGGTGTTCTAGGTTGGAAACCAATTCTGAAAATACGTCAAATGAGTTGCATGTGTAATGGTCCTAATTCTGGTCAACGTGCATGAATCACCAGCGGTTCTTCTTTTATAGAATAGAGTAATAATTCCGAAAATTAATATTTACATATAGAAGAAAGTGATTCAATACTTTCTTCAAGTCAAGAAAGTTATTGGTGGAAACCATATAAAATAAATAGGTCTAAAACTATTTTACCTCCAAATTGGAATATAAAAATGGAATTGAATTGTGGTATTTTCTACTATAACCAAAAAATTAAAATTCTGGCACCGACAAACAGCAAATCTGCTAATTACAATTTAATAATATTTATTAATCTTATATATAGTCCAACATCCAAAAATCGATAATCAGTGTTCTTTTATTTAAAAGAAATCATCTACTTTTTACGTGTAATGTATTTTTGTCTACGGAAGCATCATTTAGTTAACTTATTTACTTAATTTTATTTATAACATAAAATAATTGAATCTTATATAAATGGTTAATTAATAGTTTAAGATATTCCTTACCAATCGCATGTTCAGAAGTCGTTCTGTAGATTTGTTAGCATACTGTATTCGTAATAAATCGTCCGTAATTAAAAGGACTTCCTTTAGTCGATGAAGTGCTGTATAAATAGCCTTAACAAAAACAAAAAATCAATATATAAATAATAATGTCTACAAATTACTTTTTATTGGTTAATAAAGTTTTTTACCTGTTGTGTTGAAATAACATGTTGTGGCCTAACTATAGAATGAAGAATTTGTTTTAATTCAGTACAAAAAATAGCAATACTAGGTGTTTCTACGATGCACTTAAAAAAGAAAATTAATTAATTTTATATTGTATATATTTTAAAGAAATTAATTATTATTTACTCTATTAAATCCTGCATCTAATAATGCAATTAATGAGGCTTCATCTTTATCAAACAAACTGTAATAAAAAAAATTGTAAATTGTGATAATGCTGTATAAGTAGCCGAAATATTATGATTTTTTTTTAAAAAAAATTAATATAATAAAAATAAGTCATTTCCAGTACAACGATATTTTCAAATTCAAATTTTTGGCGCTAAATTAAATATAAAATTTTAATTAGAATCACGTCCATTTTTATATAGTTAAAATTTAATTGCCGATGTGAAAACATGTTTCTGGTAGCGAAAAAGATTAATTAAAATTATAAATTAACTTAATAATATTATAAAATAAATGTGTTTAAATAAATTTTAATTAAAATAAATATCAAATTTTCCGAGTTATTAGCACATTTTGCATTGAAATTAGCATTGAAATTGAAAATTTACAGGTGGTTTTTATTATAATTAAAAATATGAAAATGATTAAATTATTGAAAATTATAAAAATATAATTTTATATGATAGTGAAAATTATTAGTGAATTCTCAGGGTGGTTGTGAAAATTAATCTCATGACTTTTTTATACATAGTTTTGTCACTTTGAATAATTTTTTTTGTGAATTAAATTGAATATTTTACTTTTTTTTTACTATTAAGTTTTTAAAATTTTCATAATTTCTTAATGTTTCTAAATATTTTCTGCATTTTTTTTAGCTTTTACCATTATTTTTTTTAAACATTTAACTCATTCTTCTTACTAGATTTTTTGTTTGTTTTCCCTTTTTTAACCTTGTTTTCCCTTATCATATAGATATTTATATGTATTTAAATTAAGACTAATATTGGTAAAATATGTCATGAAATATTATACTTTGAGAATTTCCCCAATTAAAATATTCAAAAAGTCGGTCTGCAGTTCTAAAAGATTGTGTTTCATAATTTTATCATATTTCGATTAAAAGTTTTTTACCTTTTCTCAAGTTAAGTTACTATAGCAATAAATTGTCAGATGTTACAGACGTTATAGAAGCAAACTGTTACTAAGGTAGTTCTACTTTCAAAATACTACTCCACACGTACCTAAAAATTTCTTAAGAAGTTCTATTTTTGGTAACATTTACCAATTTATAAAATATTGAACAATAAATATAAATTATGCTGCGGCATATGTCGTTCATGGAAACTGTAAGATTTTCAGGTGATTGATTCATTATAATTTCTTTTATTGTGGGATTTAATCTCAAGTTCTCAAGATTTCAAGATTAAATACCACAATCCACAAGCATATAAAGCTTTTCCAAATACATATATTTGTATAAAATAAACTTTTATGTATATAACTTTTCGGTTTTTTGAAGTATATGTGTATATGTGCGACCACACGAAAATTTTTATATAAGTTTTAATCTCTTTTTATATATGCTTTTTTGGTTTTATCCATTTCTCGGTTTTTTTTGTCTGATATGATATATCAAAATGTTCGGATTTCCAAGACTTATTACCTTTTTGAAAAAAATCGACATAACTGATTATTTTTATGAACAAAATTATTCTTTATGAGCAAAATACGATATAGAATAGAGGAATCACGAAATATTTAACTTTTTATATTCAGATAATAGTATAGTTATTTGCTAAGTCAATATATCTTATGTGTATTAAAAATTTCCAAAAATGATTTAATAATCATTGTTAAAATTTACTAAATCCATAGTTAAAAAACTTTGCAAAACTTATTTACTTACCTTTTTTTAACAACAGCAACTATTGTTGTAAAATGATATCCACTGGTATGTCTCACAGCTCTGTTTAAAAGAAATTTACATATTATTTTATTGTAATTAAATTATATAAAAATATATTTTAATTTTACATTTAATTAGTTCAAAAAATTTAAAAGAGTATAATAAGAAAAATTAATATTGGAAAATTCTTCAATATTTTAATCTAAAATTTATTATAACTTTTTTTTGCCAGTCTTACTTCAAATTAACGTAGGATAACATTTTGAATATTATATATTAATTAGTGATAAAAATATAAATATAATTTACAATTTATCTTAAAAAATCGATATTCTAAAAATAATTTTTAAAACATATTTGCGTGCAATCAATCCTTTTCCAGCTGGGGAAATTAAAAAACTATATGAAATTAAATACTTTATATACAACAGTATTGAAATATGAGTTACTTTATATATTATATAGAAACGTAATGACGCATCAACGAGGGTCGGATTAAAAATTATTGTCGAAAAATATGAAGGGTAAAACTAAAAATGAGACAATCAGCAATTTTATCAAATTGGATATAAAAATAACATCAGAATGATAATTTTCAATATAATTTACATTGAAATTGTGTAAGTTATGAGAAGGGCTATAAATGAACTACAATATTGATAAATATAAAAAATTATTTATCAAAATATTTATGTAAATGATAAACTGTAATCTAATAATGCTAACCTAGTTCCTACATTCAGTCATACGCAATATTGTATCCATTTACTAATACAGTATAATTTGTAATTATTATGACGGTGGTGATAGCTCGAGCCATCAAGAAAATAACAAACAAAGAAGCTAAACCTCGTATTACATTATATAGAATCAATAGAATACTACCTAAAGCAATATTCGGACCAAATATTCCTCTTGATACGAACTTGATGTGTAGTAAATAATTATAAAAAATTAAAATAATTTTATACTGTGGATGAGTAAAATGGTTATTTCATATCCTATGGCATCCATATGAAGGATTTTATAGTTAATAACAGGAATCTGCGAATGATTTACGGATTGAGGCAAGAATTAGTACTATTGAAACCATCAAACCATTCATACTACACATATCGTCGGCTGATTATTGTTTTGTACCATGTCCACTTTTCACTTTTTTTGGTTTAAGTGTTATTTCTGATTGAGGGCTTCTAAACGAACCTTTTAATAATAAGAACCCTTAATTTAGCTATTGGAATCTGGTATAATGAGTTTGAATTTTGTTCCGTGTCCATTCAATTTAAAAATTTGTTAATATTATTTTGACTCATGTCCCAATATAAGTAAATATATAGTACCAAAAGGTAAGAAAATTAAGTTGAACTTAAAATATAGGTCTCGTATAAGGTTATAAAATTATAAAACAACGTTCTTTATTTCTATACATATATATTTTGTTATTAATAATACTTTTATAGAGCCGTGGAAAAGACTGTTTTTGCTTAATCAACTAAATACGTGTAATAAAAAATACCTGAAATAAAATTAATCAGAACTTATTAAATTTATCGTTTCATCTTCATTGTCAGTGTCTAATCTTCATAATCAGAAATGGAGTTAATTATGAATGAAAAATTATTTGCTAGGTGCTGGCATTTATTGGTAACAATTCGAATTTGTTCCTGCAAAGTAGAACAAGAAATGATTTTCTTTACGTAAATAAGATTTTTATGATTTTCAGAAAATAGCAAAAAAATGTGATTTTAGATTTGTGCCTTTTACACAAATTAAATATTTCCAAATTGATGAAACTTGCTATTTGTATTTTAAAACGTCATTTACTGCAGAACAGCAATCTGTAAGACTAACAAAAGGAACACGTAAAACCGAAAATTTTAATATATGTATGTACTTACAATTTACAAAAAATTTATAATTTGGGATAAATAAATATATACATAATAAAGATACATAATTCTGAAATTCTGACAAATTTCCTAACTATTATCTAAAGTAATAAAAGTTTTAATATTTATACTTTATTAAAAAAAACAATGTAAAGTTTAAATTCCTAATAACTCCAAACTATGAAAAGTGGACATGGTACAAAACAATAATCAGCCGACGATATGTAGTAGCCGTTTTCGTTCGACCGAACTATCGGATTGTTGCCAATCCTGAAGTCTTAGGTAGGAAGTAAAATATTTATGATGCCGATGTATAACACCAGCGAAATCAGCGGTTCACCTTATTTTCATATGCTCATAGCATGACTCATTTGATATTCATGACTCTGTACGTATGCAGACTAACTCTTATAATATAAAATATTATTTTTTCCAGATACGACAAATTAAAAAATAATTAAATTGTGAACGAATATGAATGAATTAAAATATTTATATACCTTGTAATATGCTCTGGTTCAAAATATTTTTGTGATCTGGCATCTATTATAATTAAGTGATAATTATCATTTGAATTAACATTCTGTAAAGCTTCCAATGCTAATTCTTTTGTTTTTACAACTGTTACATCCAATTGTTGTCTATGGCACGCATTGGTAAAGGCATCGCATACATTATCGATTTTGTGAAATATTATTAATGCCTGTGTATATTTCGCAGATAAAAATATTAAGTTATTATAAGCTTACATAATTTTTTTTTTGTAAATATATAATAATACATATCAAAAATATAATGAACGAATTAAGTTTAATGAAATATAAAAAAAAAAATGTTGCCTTTTTTCTAACTTACCTTAAGCTGAGGATTTGGTGGTAATACAGTGGGATGTTTCAAATCCATCAGAGGCTTCTGAAAAATTAATGTATTGATATAATACGCATTGTTAGCCATATAGAAATTTTTTATCAATTCGTATTCGATATGAATTCGAAGTTTACGGAATATTAAATTACATAAAATATTATGTTTAATAAGCTATGCGAACATAAAATCAATTCACAAACTATAAAAGATAAAATAAAATCTTTACAATTGTCCTTAATTTATGTCCTTAATATCAATTTAATAAAATTATTTTGCTTACAGTAAATCAAATGAAATGGTAAAAAATCATTAAACGTGTTTATAAAAATAAATGCTGTTTAAGTCCATATAATGCCAATTAGAATAGAACAAGAATATTTCAAACTCCTACTCAGAAAGTCAATATTATAACCATGTTAAAAACACACACAAAGTTTAAAAGTTTACTTTTGATAGTAACTAAATTAAAAGCTGAATGATAATAGAATTAGAGCAATTCGCACGAACTAAACATAACAACTTAAATTATTTATTAGCTACTAAAAGTAGGGAATAAGTGATTTAAGTATATTATTTTTGGTATAACTTCTACTATAACTTAACAAAACTTAAGAGGCGGTTAAAATAGTAAATTTGATAAATTAAAATCTTTTATAAGTTTTCTTCGAGTAAAAGTAACCGAAAAGTTTATCAAAGTTTTCTAAATTTAATAAAAGTTTATAATTTACACGGGAACAATTATTATACAGTAGCTCTACAATATTGTTAAGTTTCTGTAAGTCTATTATAATACTGTCTTAATTTTAGATTGAAGAATGATTTAATTTTAATATATTTTATTCCTCTTCCTCTAAATTTTAAATTAAATTATTTGTCGATCTAAAATATTATTAAAATCGAATTGTTTGTTATGATATTAAAATGAATTTAATTTTATTATTCATTTACATAAATAAATTAAACATATAAAAAAAACAATATCGTATAAATCTTTTACATAATCTTTTATTTACTAGAAAGGGATGCTAAATTAAAAATTAGCCAACGGCGTTTAACTATGTAATAATATTACCTCTTTACAATCAACCAAAAAATTTATTTTAAAATTTACATTAATTACTTTGAGCTAAATTATCTTTCTTTTTTTTTGCTGCAGTGAAAATTAATATTTTTGAATTACAATTTTTTGTTGAGTCGTGAAGAAAAATAATTATTTCACCCATAAAAATATCAAATTTCCAAAAATTACGGTATGAAACATATTTTATAGGTCCATTTTTAATAAAATAAGAATTAAAATTTTTATATATACTTTAATTTATCTAAAAAGTTGTTTATTGAATTAAAGTTTGATGGCCTCACCCGTAAAATTTTAAAATATGTATAACCCATTTCATCTTACATATTTAGGTAAGATTGTGAAAAAATAGAGAAGCCGAGCAGTCTCCCTATAGGATGAGAGATCTTGATAATAGTTCGATATTTTATCAAAATATTCTTTATTAAAGTTGTGCTCTTTCCGGGTATTTGTACCTAGAGATCGTGTACGACTGTCAACACTCACCCACCTGATATTCAATAGTGTCTTACTAAAGATTAATAATGGGAATTCCGACGTAGGTACCGTGCCTACCGGTACCGATTAAACCATTAATACGTAAGAAGATCTATATGATTAACAGAATAAACTCAGATTTTATCTTTACCTACAACCGTGCGACCAGCCTATTTTAGTTTAACCAAGATTATTTCGCATATGCATTTGTATTTAACGAAGTTCGGTACGAAGTTTTTTTTAACGCGTGATTCAGCTATACCTGAAGTAATAGATTACGTGTACTGTACACCACTACAAATATATACCATCCCGTACCGAAAGTATTAAAACCATTACAAAATATTGAAATTGTATAGATTACCTGGATACTAGTATCCATTGAATCATCTTCTGGCGTCAACACCAGTGATGATTTTCTACGTGTAACTCTGCCGGATGAACTTGATGTACCACCTAAAATAGAATAATAATAATATAATATTTTATTATAAAATAATTATTTTCAATTTAGATTTAAAATATTTAGTTTTCAAAGGACCAGTTTAGTTTTTCTTTTAAAATATTCATTAGAAAACTATGTTTTTCTAAATTTAATGTTTGGATATGAAATTATTAAAGAAAGTTTATGATGAAATGAGGTCGTGATATACTAACTTTTTGGTATTTTATTATTCTATCTACAAAATAAACTTTAACTATACCATTATATGAATTAATTTTGATTAATCCCTCATCCGAAAGTTAGTTGAGATTAATTATTAAATATAATTATAAGAATATCCTTAATAAAAATAGTCGATTAATATTTTATTTAACATTACATTACATATTATTTAATTTATTTTTTTATTCATTTTCGTTGTACGTAATGGAATCTTAATGTAATGTGCGAATTTAATTTTTAATAGAACTTTATTAATTTGTTCACATCACCAAGAGTATAACTTTCGGACACTATAGATTATTAATCATAAACTTTTGAGGACATTTTTAGATATTATAAGACTACTACTCAAGGTCATTCCTATTGATTATTATTATTGCAAATATTTTTTTATATTTTTCACTTAATAAAATCAACACCAGAAATAGTCAGAATAATTTGTAAATTGAATACATTTTACTAATAGACTAAGAGCTAACAACAGATTTTAGCAGTCATGAAAATAATTAAACTTTAGATTTAGACTATTATGGAAAGATGGAATTACAACGTTGTGTATTAGAAACTCTGGCTTCATCATCGATAAATTAAATTTGAGGAGCATGTTCTTTTAATGGTAATATATGAGAAGTATATTTGTGAAATGCTTTAAGTTGTGGAACGATTTGAATACTCATATTGAGAAATATAAATTTTGTTTACCTCATTAGTTTAATGCATTTAAGTTAAGCTATATTACAAATATAATATTTTTATATAAATTAATAAAAACCCAACCACAAACTAACCGCAGTTAAAACCAGACTTAAAGTTTAACTCTGGTATTGATTCCATTGAATAAGTAAATTATTTGTGTGGTTACTGATGAGTTCTTATTATTTAATTAGGGGAATTTAAAAATTACCCAATTTGAGGTATAAGACTTTAATTTAATTGTATGTATTTATATACAGGGTGTTATGTATGGACCCAACTTATAGGACAACAAATTAGCATTGTTTTTAAGAGATATTATCATTTCAAATAATTTTAAATATAGTTTTGTGAATTTAAAATAGAAAATAGTTTATTTTTGTTGCAATTTATGAAGAGTGCAATTTATGAATATAAATGAAAACTAAAATTTTAATTATTAACATTTGGTTCAAATGTTAACACTCTGTTATTTTAGTTAGTATTGAGCATGTAGGACTGGGAATGCTATTGGGCATATAGAACTGTGGACACTTTATTCTATACGCTTATGACAAATCCTACGAAAACTATAGTAATGTTTTTAGTTCTTTCTATTACTCCCCGAAATGTCAATTGGTTATTTGCATTTCATAAAATATCAATGACATTTCAGTTAATTGAATGTCGAATGAATCAATCAATTTTAAATTTAAAGAAAAATTTTCAGTAACTTAAGTTCAAATCTAAATAAATTTAATAATCCATTTTAAGGATATTTGCAATTGTAACATTTTCAAAAAAAAAATTAGCTATTATCGATTTTGACAGTTTGGAGAGTATATGAAAGAGACAAATATAGTCGGAAAAATATAGGACTTCCGAGAGCTACTTAGTTAAAGGTTAATTATAAACAATCATTAATTATAAATTTAATTTGACAAGATAAACATATTTTATATACCAGGTAAATCTTCTTCTGGTGGTGTTGTAGCTGTAATTATTGGTTGATTGCTAGTCGTTGTCGTAACCAAAACATCATTTGGCGGATTATTATCACCAGTAATAATAATCATTTTCACATTTATTATTATTATTATTATTGTGACGTAATACAATTTTATTTTATATACTTAAATTTATATATATATATATTTTTATTTATATATTTCGAAAATTATTTAATGAAATTTTTTAACTAAACATTTTGTTGTATTTTAAAGCACTCTTTACACTTTTATGTTCAAATTCGTATTTATTCATTTTATTATGCGATGACTATAAATTCATATCAAAAACTTGTTTATAAAAAAAAAAAAAAATATATAATATTTTTATTAATATTTTTACTATTTTTGGTTTTATGGCTATAAATATAAATTGAAAATTATTGTATTTTTGTTAATTATATATCTAGCTATATAGTTTAGTAATCAACAAAATCACAGAAGAAATATTTTTTTGGCAGTTTAAATCAAAGCTGTAAAACCCGAATAAATTGTATATTATCAAAAATGTTAGAAATTAAATATAATAAATATTTTGTGTATATAACGATTAAAAGATAACTAAAATATCTTAAAATATAACAACTTTTTTTTTTATAGATATTATTTAAGCTAAAATTTTGTTAGAGTTGGTTGGTTAAATAATATATACATACTATAATAAAAATATATGTTTTAATATATTGTATATAAATGTATGAGTTTAACATAAAGGTGTAAATATAATGAAAACTTTAAGTGCCTTCTACACTACACTACACTACACAGTTTTTGTATAAAAGGTCCATTTTAGAAATGTGATAAGTCGTACTACTTTCAAATACTTTCTGAAACTGAAAAGTATATAAAATATTAACCTAAACTAAAGCTGTACAAAAGAACGAATCCTATCAGCAAAAGAATAAATGTAATGTGTTAAAATGGCTAATACTCCGCAGATCTTTAGACCAACGAAGAAAAACAACCAATGGTAAAGAAAATTCAATCACGAATAATATGCTCTATACCAATTTCAATAAGTCAACAACCTCCAATGGGCTGGCCACGTTCAACGTAGTACAGATACTCGAGTGACAAAAAAAAGCTTCTTTGAGTAAATGAGAGGGCAGAAGACCAGTTTGAAAGCTATGAACAAATTTGATCGATGTTAATTACAGGAAATAGTAAAAGCATGCTTCAGAATTGGAAATTAGCTACATTAAACCTGGATGTTCGGCGAAGTCATGTGGTTTAAGGTATAGTGCTCGATTTGGACTACTATGAAAGCTGAAGAACACAAAGAATTAGAAAATATCAAAGTTTTGGGTATCAAGAACATATTTTTTCATTTTCAAATCGCGTTGCTATCCCTTCTAAAATCGGAAAATTAGCGATAATCTTAGACATTTTATACTATTACAAAAGTGACCTAAATAGTTCTAAAAAACATTGCAATTGAATGTAATTGCAGCATTACGATTTGTAGATTTACTGATATATTGAGAAAAAAATATTTCCATAAAACTTGTATATAAAATCAACTCGTAAATATAAAAATAATATTATACATAATCGGTTTTGTTATTTACATTAAAATAAGGCGCTATGTAGCATGTATGTATAGTTAGTTGTATTGTGTGTATTGAAAAAATATGTGAAATCTACCCTCATTTATAACACGCGCTAACAAATTTTTAAACCATAATTGCAAAAAAATATAAATCTCGATAATATTTTACATATCATAAATTAAGAATTATTATTCACATAAGTTTGATTTGAAATGCTTTTATACGACTAAGAAATATGATATAATCTTATGGATTAACTATGAAGATGAAGTGGTGTAATGGAAAGATGAATTTGAAAAAAAAAATTGAAATAACAGAAATCAATTTTATTTATGTTTCTCAAAGAGGTTCAAAATATGTAAAAAAAAAGCAGACTGCGCTGCATTATTACCATAGTATTTATTTGTTATCTAATTTCAATGAAATTTGGTTTACAGCTTAGTTTAGGGTGGTCGCCCTTATCAGGATATATTTCTCAATTTTTTTATAAAACGCTGTTTTTAACAAACTCTGAGTTTTCGGGTAGACTAAATCCTTCTTTTATTCTATTTTTTTTTTATAAATTTCAAATTATATTTGTTTTCAGATACTCTTTGTTAAAATTTTAAGCTAAAAATATAATAAAAGAAGGACTGAACCGAAGGATTTAACGAAATTTATATATTATCGACATATTCATATCATATATCAGGAAATATCAAGACTCTACTGTCATTCATACCCAATAGCGAGTAGTCAGTCGTATTGACCGTATTGATCAAATTAAATAACGAATTAATAAAATATTTTTGATTGAAGTATCATTCAATAACGATATTTGTTCTAACCTCAATCCTGGGTGCTATTCTTAAGTTAATGTTTATAATAAGGATTCGTTATGATAACGAATGATATAAAATTTTGGTATTCTAGAGAGATCGTTAAAAAAAAACTAATTAAAATTTATGTTTGCATTCGTATTTATTGGCTTTACGCGATTGTACAATTTTCCAAGAATTGTGTTTAAACACTAAAGTCTAAAATGAACTGAAAAAGAACTAACTAACCAATATAAATTTTTAATTTTGAGTTTTCAAATTAAATTATTCAATAACATAACTTTTGTAATTTCACTCGTAAACTATTCCAAACTTATTACAAATTATGTGATTCCAATAAATCTTTAACATTGTCCGTATTATAGGTAAACTGGCAGCATAACCTGAATAAACTGAAAACATAATGTTTTCAATACGGTACGAATCATACAATATAAAAAACATTGATTCACTTTATTTTTACGATTCACACAGTTGCTGTTGATTCAGTTTACTACATGTAAACGATCATAACACCCATAACTCAATCTATGGATCACGTACATCATTTTATTTCGTGAATACATATTAAACTAAAAATAAATATACAAACAAAAATAAAAATGTTTATTTCAATAAATTCGTTTTTAATTTGAATTTACAATTTTTTAGTTTTTTTTTTTTGTATATATACAAAATTAATAAAATATTGGCACCCGTGACGTAAAATTATGAAATAAATAGCATGTGGGCCTTGTCTCATAAGTTTTTTTTAATCATTTTAAAAGAAAATCGTATTAAATTATTCCAAATTATGGCATTTTACATGAATAGGTCTACTAATTTGTCTGTGTTCATTAAAGTCTATTCAGAATGAGAACTAAACGTGACGTAATTTAGCCAATGTTAAAAAAGGTTAAAAATGTGCTTATTAAGTTATTAAAAATAAATGTCACCCAAAGTTGATTCACTGATTTTTGTAGTCTATAAACGTATAAATTTGTACAGAATAACAAAAACTTGTTCATTTCAACATTTGAATAATTATTTAAATTGTTTTTATAATTGATTTATTTTTTATGTATTAAGTTTTGAAGGCAGTACAAAATATGGTAATATAATATTAATTAAAATTAATAAGATTGTATACATATATAAAAAAAATGTAACCAAAATATGTTTACACAACATTACCTCTGCCTCAAAATTATGTCAGTTAAACGTATAATTAAAAATCTTAGTCAAGATTATTTGGCATTCAATCGTTCATTTACTGGCAAAATACTCGTATACTTATATTCAAAGCACGTAAAATAAAATTTGATTTGAAAATATTAATGAATTTTAACATATAATTTTATTTCTATTAAATATTTATTTAAATTTAATATTATTAATTATATCCAATTTTTTTTTTATATTCTTTGTTAGGGACAGTTTAAAAATAACGTAAAATTATTCGGAAATATTTTGTATATTGAGAATCATTTTTTTAAATGATTGTACGCAACATTTATGTCTATGCTTTTAGTTGTTCCCATTGATATATATCCAGTTGGTGGTTGGTGGTGTTAATCAAAAGAATTGCACTATCTATTTTTTCATTTCTATTTTTTATTGAACAGTAGTTGAGCAGCAGATTTGATATCAGGGTTTTGGAGAGGAGTGTGAATTAAATGATCAAAACCAATTTTTGGGGTTGTACTTTGTACAAATATAATGTTACTGTAAGTATTTAGCACATTTAACATAATTCGCATTATTTAATGAAATGAGCTAATAACTTTTATTAAAAGAAAACAATAATATATAAAACTTAACTAATATTTTTCTAGTTTTATTCCCTGTTTTATGCTTTTTGGCCGCCCTATAATTTGGACGACCAATTATTCAGTTAAACTTGATGAAATCAAATTCTTACAAAATTAATAAAATAGTCTCTAGATCTAGACCATTAAAATAATCAATACTCTCTAGACTCTTCTAGACCATTAAAATTCGTATTATTCTTACTTCTTACTATACATTACTGAGACAGAATCGTATTATAGTGTCCTGTCTCAAGTCTGTAATTTTGTGCCACAGTTACATATGATTTTCTGATTCTATCTCTTTATTTTAATATTTTATAGACCATATCACGAAACAGTCCTAATTTTGAATTAATTCTCTATCTATACAACGTTGTCATACTTAATTTATGGACAACCCCTAAGCATATTGAATTAATTTGGTTATGTGAACAATACTAAAGTAACAAAATTTATATACATATTAGGAACAATTTATGATAAGATAAAAAGCATATTTTTTTGGTTGAAACAAAAAATTTTTTTTTTTATATATTTTCAATGAGGTTTTTCTTATAGCCGTCGTCGTTAAATATTTGTTAAATTTCTGTTTTGATAACATTTTTTTTTTGTGTTTTAATGTTATTTTGTTTTTAGGTTAAATTATTATATAAAAAGAACATTTACAATATTAAAATTTATATATTGAGAAGATACATTATTATTACATTTTATAATAATTTTTATATTTGTTATATAAAAAATTGAAAATATTTTGATGTCAATTCAAAACAATAATAATTCCGACCACAAAAATTAATAATATTAAATATTAAAAACAAAAATTTTATAATTTACAATCAAAATAAGAACTGGTTTTTCATTAATTCAATTATTTGCGTAATATGTAATACGAAATTAAATTATATTTTATTAATGATATTATTAATCCCATAAAATTGATAATTTTAATTTAAAATTTAATTCTTACTTGACAATTTTCGGTTAATTTCATTACGCACTAAATAATATTTTTTTTTGAAAACTAAACGTTTTTTTAATAAAAAGATTATTAGTTAAATACTTCACTATATAATTAACAAAATAATATATATAATATAAATTAACTAAAATTAGACTACAAACTTTGTATTTTTTATGTGGTCATATACAAAAAAAAAAAAAATTAATTAATAATTGTATAATCATAAAAAATTTATCTTATTTTGCACCTTTTTTACTTAAATACTACTGCGGTACTGTATCTTTGTAATTAATATAAGTTGTATAAACGTGTAAAACTTTATTAATATATTTATATAAAACAAAAAAGCTGTTAACCCAGGGGTCGCTCAAAATTCGTAGTTATATAAAAAAGTGTTGCATTTTATTATTATTCCTAAAGTGCTGAACTTTAGGAATAATAATATGTTAAAGTTAACGACATCAACTACGAATATTTCACAAAACGAATCTATGTGCAAAATTTCATACAAATTCAAAAACCATTTACTATTTATGCTCAGGTATAGAGAAAAGAAGAAGTATAATTTGGAAATATTACCAATGAGAACCCACTGAGAAAATGAAAATTTTGCAAATTTTACCATTGACTCAATTAAGCTATAATAACTTCATAAGCACATTTTTAACCTTTTTTTTAACATTTTAGGTACTAACTAGAGAACATGACACAACTAGATAGTATGAAACAGGAAATAACTAGAGAGCATGACACAAAGCTCTATGATGTTTCATTAAAATCGAATAAATTTACTATCAGACATTGCTGGGCACAGGATTCGCGTTTTGACGGGAACAAATTATTTTTAATTTTTGGAAATTTCCATCCTCGAAATATTTGATTTGAACAATATAAATTTTTTCGATCATTCTTTCCTTCGCAACACTTCATAATTATTCCATAAACTAATCGTAAAAAATAACCTCCATAACATTTACGTATACATGAAAACTTTAACCCACTTACAGTATAACAAAAAAAAATTAGTGATTTTTAGGCAGCAATTGAAAAGCAATAGATTTAAAGCGATATGATCTCTGAGAAGTATGACAAGAATTGCATTTGCGTTGAGAATATGAATAATATAGTAAATTATTCGTTAAGTAATCGTTCAAATATAGATTAGTATTCGTGTAATGGCTCCATTACAAATAAAAAAAAAATCTGTTACACGGTGACTTAGCAGCATAGTTGAATCTAAATTAATTTTAGATATAATATCAGAATTTACACTTAAACTTGTTAATTATATTTTTAAATTAAATGAAAATTTAATTAATGCTGTCAAATTAATAACTGATTGAATTCACTATTCCAAGATTTTATTTGGGATTGGGAATAAAAAAAATGCAAAATTTATTTTGATTCAATAAATTTTATGCTATCCAGGTTTAGCATTTTACTGAACTCGTACTATTGAGAAGAGCAGACCGACAAATGTATGTAATCGTAATTGACAATATTAAAGTATTACATGAAACTTATGGCATTAAATTACCTTAAATATAATACAGTACGCAGAAATTTAATTCAATCTATTAAAAATGTCAAAAATTGATATTAATTTATGTAATTAGGATTCCATGGGATACCAACATTTTGTTTGTATAACCAAATTTAATATTTGCATCACACAAGCTACATATTGTATGTAAGGTACAATGCCATATTGAGACTATAGTCAAAACTAATGCTACTATGATACTATATTATGCTGAGTTACATTTTACATACGACAATTAATTTTTTGCCGATTTTAATATTTAATATTTTTGTCTATGTCAAAGTCAGCAAATTCGCTACGTTATTTAAGTAATTTTATTTGTGTTAATGAAAAACTAAACTTCTGCCAACTATTTGAAATGGTAAACAGTACAATAAGGTCACTTTTATTCAACACTCAAATCTCAAAGGCACTTATAGTATACAAAATGCTTTAAGTTTTAATTTTATCCGTCTGTTATAAGTTTTTTTTTGTTGCAGATCTAGAAAGTCTAGAAACTTCAAACTAATGTCATTCAAAAGGTAATAGATTTGGTATCCGAAACCTTTGTTATTTTATAAGCGTTTCAGACCCTAACAATTAACACATTTGAATAATGAATAATACACTATTTCCATTCGATTTTGATGAAATTAAAAATCTGTGTTCTTTGAGATGATCAAGACTGCATCATCAACTGATGTTAACTGCCAGACCTCGATTTTTTTTTAGAAAAATATTATAATTCTTATAATTTTAAATGCTTTTATACGAAACTAAAAAAAAATTATATTTAAAATAAGTACAAAATTGCCTAGATTAAAGATTGACCCGTCAATCTAATGTCACAATTTTAAGAAAAATAAAATTTTTGTTGTGCCAAATTTAATTATAAATTTAAAAAATCAACTTTTTATTTTTTTTTGTATTATTTATATTTAATGTTACGTTTGCAATATTTTTTTTTTAATAGATTATATGTTCAGTAGACCAAAGAGCACAATAATTTTAAAATTCGTCACAGTTTCAATTAACGAAAAATATGATCTCTACAATTACAACTTTAAAAAGATTTCCTAATGCCAGATTTCACAGTGAAAACATAAGCTTTTGCCAGATCAAATATTTTTTTTCTACGTTTCTCAGTGCAAGTTTAAAGGCAGTACTTCCTTAAACTGAGGTTTAACTTAATATGCAGACTGGTAGAATTTATGTTTCACTTTATTGTGAATTTATAAATTTTTAAAAGTTATTAGAAAATATATAAATTAGTATTATTATTATCAAAAACCAACACAAACAAAATAAAATCTACACGCACACTAATTCACAAATTGCAATTATCAACATTTTTTTTTTTTTTATAATCAACTGATTCATTTTCATTCACAATAACATGATTTTTAATTATCATTCACAATAAATTCACATTTTTTTATGATAAATTCTCATTTACAAAACAAATGAGTTTAAGTTGTAAAGTTAATCTAACTATCGGTTTAGTTATGTTTGAGCTTAAGCTCTTACTGTGAAATCGGGCATAAATAGTTAATAATTTGTTTATATATATACGTATATATATGTAATATATATTAGTATATCTATAATTTATCAGGTTTTTTTATTTTTAAATATATTTATTTTTATAATTACAATATTTTGAAAGTTTTTTTTTATAGGTAATATAATAAATACGTCATTAACATTGGCTCTAACCGGTCTTAATAATAATTATAATTGTGTAATCACTACGTAAATATTGTATATATGTATGTATATATATTTGTATATATATATGTATTATTTAATTTATATTATTATTTAATATTTGCAGTTTTTTTTTAATAATGTTTTTATAATTTCGTTGTAGTATTTTCGTAAATAAATGCTACAAAAATTAATATTTTAAAAGATTTGAAAGCATTTTGTCAGCGTTTTACAGAAAAAAATAATATGAAAAGAATCAATTTTAATATTTTATAATCGAAATTTCATATTTTTGTATCGAAATCACTATAGTTAAATCATTCAAATGAATGAATAATTCATGACAAATTATTTCTGACGTTTAATAATTGATCCAGAAATATTATAAAATTTACAAATTTAATTTATTTAAATATTATTTAATTAATTTATTTATATTTTTTTATACTAATTCTTTTTTTTTTTAATTTTTTTTTATATTACATATTTGTTTTTATTAATTTTAACTAATTTCTATTTATTTTTTTCATTTAATTTTTATATTTTTATTCATTTTGCACTAAATTTTGTTAAATATTTTTATAATTTTTAATTAAATCTTTTTATTTTTTAACTATATATTTACAAAAATTTTATATGTCAAATCTAATTTTTTTTTTTTGATTTTGTATATAGAATTTATAGCAAATTATTATATTATATTTCTGAACCGTACAGTGCACAGTTTCG
The DNA here is from genome assembly GCA_963920725.1 of Rhamphomyia laevipes. Classification (NCBI taxonomy): domain Eukaryota; kingdom Metazoa; phylum Arthropoda; class Insecta; order Diptera; family Empididae; genus Rhamphomyia; species Rhamphomyia laevipes. The sequence goes on from OY987259.1 coordinate 35,595,650, forward strand.
TACAAAATTGAAAGTAAAAATAATAAAACAAAAAAAAAAAAATTATATATTAAAAGCTACACCGCATAAAAATGTTAAATATTTGACTTTTACTTTTGTAGTAGATACGTTTTTTTTTTGTAGTATTATTTATTATTATTATTATTATTTTTCAGTTATAATGAGGTGTATTGTATATATGTATAATAGGTATACGACGTTTATATATATATATATATATATGGCAAGGTGTTGAAGTGAGGTTAGAGTACTCTAATAAATATCACTTTAAATACTTGTTGTTGTTGTATAGTCGTCATATATACAGGGTGTTAATCTTGTAGTGATATCAAATATATATTTATATTAAATGGATGGATATCATTATTCGCGTCGTAATCAATATTGTAGAGAGAGATTTTTTATATATTATATACAAATATTTATTATATAAAATAACAATAATATCATAAATTTATATATATTTTTTATATTATATATTTATTACTGACAATAAATAATATATATATATAAAAATTATTATAGATAGAAAAAGAGATAGATAAGTTTTTTTTACATATTTATCCAAAGAAATTTAGTGTATTTGGTATTTGGAAGAAATTATATTATATAATTACAGTTTATTGTTTCGTCTGCCTGGTTCTTTAGTGTTCATTTTATCATTGTTTGCAAATTGAATTTTAAAGTTTTCAGTATCAATTTTACGTATAATTTTTCATAATTACTAAAAGCTTAATTTATTTTATGTAGAGCAGAAGTCCGGACTTCAATATTTTAAAATATAGCTTCAATATTTTAGAAATGTAATATACTGAGTGTTATGGAAGAATAAATTATCCATATAAAATGATTAATAATATTCATGTTAATTTGGATATTTAATAATGTATGAACAATGTTAAAATATTGAATATTAGACTAAAAAACAAAATAGATTTTGACCCAACAAGAAGCCAATTATTTTTTTCAGATATTGAACGAAATAAGCAATGTTACTTTTAAAAAATGTAAATTGGATATTGCTTAAATTTAAAAAAAAAAAATCAGAAAAATAATTTAAAACTGTTTGTTCCAATCGATAGATTGTTGTTAAATTATTTGTATTATTTTAAAGAATTTGTCAAAAATGATCTAAATATTGTACACTTAAGAACTGGATTAACGAATTGTATAAATCAATTTGAAAATTATAATTGCTTGTCTATGGTTTCAAATCGGTAGTTAACACACCCAATGTGCTCAGAGCGTTTGGAAGATTGAATGTTTTTAAAATCAATGACATTCTGAATTATTTATTTATAATAGTAGTTCGGACTTCAATATTTTAGAATATAGCTTCAATATTTTGGAACTGTAATAGACTCAGTTTTGGAAGAATATATAATTTGTCAAATGGAAATTGAAATAATCATTCACAATTGAAAAGATTTAATGAGTAATGAGTTCTTATAGTTGTTAGAAAGTAAGTCAAGTAGTATAAAATGGCGGTAATGTAATTTGAATATTCCATAATTTAATCGTTAACATATTTAATTTATTAAAAAACTGGAAAAAATTAAAGAGTACAGTAAAATGGCTTTTAATTATTTGATGTAGAGACGGATAACATCTGGCCTATAATTATAGAAATACTTTAGCTACCGCTTTATAGATTGTACTTACGAAAACTTTAATTGACATACAATTTTGGTATAAATGTAACAAGTTCATCAGTCTATTATTAACCGCTTCTTAAGTTTTATTAAGCTACCTAAGGCATGGTAACTTTCAATAAAATTTTGTTGTCTTTTCTATTATAAAATAGAAATTTTAATTTTTTGGTTTGTATAGTTAGATGACGCAACTATGGCCATAGTTGCGTAGTAATTATTTACAATATTTAAACCAGATGAAACATAGAATATAGAATTTTGTGAATTATCAATAAAAAGTTATATCTTTATAAATAAAAATGTAAAATTTAGCAATTTTTGAATCTTAAATTAGATTAGATTGGGTTTAAGTAGGTCCCCGTGCCCCAAATAACAGCGAACACTGTCGGGTTATTGATATACGCTTAAAGAAGTAAAGTAAGTTTTTAAGAGATTTCGACGAAAGTTCTATTGCCTAAGATGACGAAGTTTGGACCGGCCAGTGTTTCACATTCGCACAAAATACGTTTAAACAATTTCTCATCGGTATTCGGACATTATGCGTATATGTACTTTGTTTGGAGCTAGTCCAATTTTATGTAAATGTTTCTTCAGTAAGATGTAGTACCCAGTAAGCAACTCCGTTATTATTACATATTAATTTGGCATCGGCATCAAATTTGAAATTAATAAACACTAAATTTATATGAATTTTTTTATAAAAAAATATAATCTTTTGCATTGGTAACCCATTCCATCCATTTCCAATGTTTCCTGTTAAACAGCAAAACAAAACAAAAATATCTTTTATGTCAAAATAATATTTTTTGAAGATTTCCGATCCATTTTTATTTTTGTTTTGCGGATATAATCTTTTATTATTGATTTTATAATCTGTTTTTAATTATTTTGGTTAGGGTATAAAGAATTTTATCTATAAATTTATTTTATGATATGGAAAAAAATATTTTTTTTTAAACATAAAAATTACATATTTTCTCTTAAGTCGGACAGTTTTATTTATCCTATCTACGAATATTTACATTTTTTTTATATTGTTGTATAAATTTGATTAAAGGGTTCACAAAAATAATTGTAATCCAACTATCCAAACAGAACTGTAATATGTGATTCAAATTACGCAATATTCATTTATGTAATAATAATTTGATAAAAACAATATCAAATATAAATTCAACAAAAATTTACGCGGGTTTTATATTTCATTAATTTAAATTATTTTATTTTTAACAACAAAATTCTTTTAAATATTTCCAAATATGATATTCAATTATGGACTATATAATCAAATTTTTATTTTGTATCCTGGAATTAAGTAGAGTATTTTCATATAGTAAAAGCGTTTCGATTCATTCGTAAAAATCTTACGAAAATTCAATTAATATTTTATATAATGCTTAAATATTTAATATTCTTTGATCTTAATATAATTTCATCAGATATTCGTATTCAAAACACAACGATTTTATGACCGCCAATTTTGAAATAAATAAAAAAAAAATCGATTTTATTTAAGCAATGCATAAAAAATTGCTTCAATATTCAATATTACTTAACTGCTCAATAAATTATTAATTCGAACAGCTAATGCCGAAAAATTAAGTTAATATTTTATTCTGAACAGTAAGTAAAAAACAAGGTTCAGCACTTAATATATTTTTATATTATGTTTGTGGTGAGACTTATCAAATTATTAAAATTATACCATAAAAGTCTTTTGAGATATTTTCTACCGCGGATTTATATCGCATATATTGGACTAGAAAAAATCGATTACATAATAAAAAATATCGTTTATATCATTTTAACTATATATGAATGACATTGATATTTCATAAAAAGTCCAATAAACATAGAAAATTGTTATTGTACCCAATATTCTGGAAGCACCAATTAATAATTATATTTAGAATTTAACGATTCACCAATAATCTATAACTGATTTAAATAATATCAGAAAAGCATATTTTATTAGCTTAAATATTAAATGAACTAATTCAATATTCTTGGCGCTACAGCTTTAACCGATTTCCAATGGCGCTATAGCATAGCCTTAACTTTAAACAAAGCTTAGCCTGAGAATTTCATGATATTTTTTTATTACAGGTTTTCGACGACAGTTCGAACTTTTCGTGACATTTTGGACCTATTTATTTTATTATGGATTCCGAACCATAATTTTCTTTATAGTGAAGAAACTTTTAATTACAACAAGCGAGATAGTGAGAGATTTGTTGTCAGCAAATAGTCTAAATTACCTTTAGTTTTTTTCTAATGGCTTAAAATCATAATTAAAACTGGAGTAAAACATAAGATTTACATCGATGTCTCACCGATGTCTCGGTCTCGATACAACCCAAGATTTAATGTATCACAGCATAACACACTATCAATAAAACACCGCCACTGTTAATTAAATTTAAAATACGTCATCGAACCTCTTATAACTTCTCAAATGCAAGGTAATTTTATTATTTGACATAAACATAGTATTTATGGCAGAGTTCAGACTGTTGAATATTAAATGAAACAAAATTGGAGTCTTCTTAAATAGATGAAAAGTGATTCCAGGAAAGAAAATTCTATCAATTTTATTAGAAAAAAAAATATTATTTATAATCGGACCAGTGTAGTACTGTACATACTGGGTCACCATGAATTTGTCTGGATTGTCCCTAAAAATTATTTCTATAAAACTTAAAAACATGTAATATAATATTTTCATGTTTCTAGGTATTGTGCCACCCTGTAGATTTAAAATACCGATGTAAATAATCGGAGTTGTATATACGATAAAATATGATAGTGTTTTGAAAAAAATGTTTATCAATTTGTGTATCAGACCATATTAATAATACATTTACTAATAGTGTAATAAAAAATTTGCGCCGCATAAATATTTGTAAAAATTGTATATCTATAATTTAAACTTGCCGGCTTAATTATAGAAGTTAACATTAATCAAGGTATAAATATCCATAAATAAAATCAATATAAAAAATATATAATATTTTTATTAACTAATAAAGTATTCAGTAAACGCTTTCTCTCAAATTCAGATTTTACGTGAACTTCAAGCAATGCTTGCTGATTATTAATTAAATATTATTGACTTTTTAAAAACAATTTATACTAAAGTTAGGTCAGGTTAAGCAGTCTGCGTGAAGATCCGTGATCATAACGCATCGCGAGAAATTTCGTTGGATCTATTGTGGTCACTAAGCACTTATGTTATTCTATCAAAAATTCTGCTTACCCTTATGAAGAGAACAATACCTTGCAAAGGTATAGTATTGAAAGGGCCGACCAACAGTTCAGTTAGTCACGTCTCAAGGTGTTGATACATAGGCGTGCAAGGATACACATTTGTGTTCCAGTTGTACAGTTTCATCCCCATATGCATTGAAATTCCAAGTAAGGAACCAACAGTCTGTAAGCAGTAACCAACCAGTAAGGAAGGAGGCAGGTGAATATCCTACAGATTGTTCTATTCCATATGAACAGAATGAATTCCGATTTCTTTTTTGAGTTGGCCGTTATCAACATACTAGTTTGGTTTGACGAGACTGATCTCGTCAAACCAACGTGTTCCCACGTTTCCCACGTTTCCAGGTGTTGTACGCTGATAAATATAATAACCATATTTACAATGAACCACACAGTGTAAACCTTTTGACTGATAAAATATTGAAATTATTTTACGCTATCAATTTGTAGATTTAAAATTAAATAGATAAATCTAAATTATGTCAAATTTATGGCACTAAATAAAACTAGAATTTTAAAATTTAGATTCGTAAAGAATATTCCTTTGCTTATCGCTATTCATACAAAAAGCTACTTAGGTAGATTTTAGATTGATGTATTTTAATATCAACAATTCGTACTCATATACGGGAAATGATTATTTTCAATCTTTTTTTAGTAGTGGTGCATTTTGAATTAATGATAATTTCAAGTAGTAAATCACTTCCGACAGTAGTAAATTGTATTGAAAAAAAATAATTACTATGTGCTGCAATGGAGTGATCGTTTTGAAAAATCGAAATTGATAGGATAAGTTTTTCAATACATTTTCGAGGAATTTATAATGGTCCCAAAAATGAAAAAAAATTAATGAATATTGTGGCACACAGGTTAGTTTTGTTATATCTAATAGTCAATGCCCCTAAAATTTAAGGTCGTTAGCTTTAGGGGTTTCATACTAAAATTTCCGAATTATTTGTAATGTGTGCTAGAGCATATTTGGCGCACAGATTATATTTACCTCGAAGTATTGATGCTGAAATTTTGAATATTTGATTCCCTATATAACTTTTAATATTACAGGAACACGATCGTGTAACTTATCCGTTTTCAAGTATAAGTTTAAGTTGTGATCTTTTGAAAGTTGGTAGGTATATATTTGGATATATTTCGAAACTGATTATGTATAGAACTTTTGCAATAAACAATTTAAAATCATTAAATATTGTTAAACTTGGAATTTTGGAATGAAATATGTCCGTAATTATACAATTTCACACAATGATGAAATATTATTTTCTGTATATTTTTGGTCTATTTAAGGTCTTAGATCTAATATTAGAGTTAGAATTAAAAACTATATCACTTTAAAACTCATGGGTATATTTGACGTACTGTTGAGAATAATCTTACAAATATATTATTAAATTTATAATATAAACTTACTACCAGTAGCTCGTCGCACCATTGTATGTACCGTGTTAAAACCGGGTAGATTACCGAGTCCAGTTACGGTTACAATAGAATCTTTTTTACAATATCTCTGTAAATACATAGAATAAAAGGAAAATAGTTTTTTTAAGGTTAGTTTAATAAAAATAAATAAAAATAAATTTTGTATTTTAATTTAATTTTAAACAGAGAGAATAAAAATTTTCCTATAAGTTTGTCCAAAAGCCTATGAAATAGTTAATTATACAGATACGTTAGTAGAGTATATTAATAATATTTTAATTTCAGTTTAACTGTTTAAAACTCCTAGCTTTTGTAAACCTGCAGTATACCGAAATTTTTATAGAAATTACAATTCTATGATGGATATCAAAAATTTGATGCTATAAATTGAAAAAATATAATTAAAATTCTAAAAGGTAAAGAAAAGTGTTAAACCTTCCGAAGTAGGATTCGGAAATCTCGTTGATCACGTAATATATTGTTTCAGCTATACCTGAATTTCAGCTTTCATAATATCCATATATTTATATACGAATAATTATTGAAACCCTTAATCTTTTTGTTAATCAGAATTTCAGTAATTCTCCCGACCCGACAAAGATGAGACTCAAGATCAGAATTTGAATCATGAATTGATAGTTATTTGTATTTGTACTATAAATATAATAGTATTCAACGTCTGGTAACCTATATCAGGAACTAGCCTATCAATAACAAGGCTTCTCTCCAATAAGCTATATTTAATAATTTCAAGAAATCTAACTTAAAAATTAATTTTTAATACTAAAAACATAAAGATACGATCATTATTAAGAAATTAATGAAAAATATGAAATATATAATTATTTTAATATAAATTTCAAAAAATACTTACATGATCAAAATCACCTTCATTTTTTAATTGCATTGGATTTAAGAGGGTTTGATTTATAATTGTATCACCGCTTATAATTTCAGATCCATTATGTGGACTTAATCGTGATCTTACTCTTCTTAAATTTAGGCATAAAAAATTTGGTCCATCCTTATTTTCAGTCAATAAACTTGGTGCACAACCCATTGTAGGTTTTACCCTTTTTATATACAATTTTTAACTATTTATTTGCATTTCTAATATATAATTTTGTAACTTTCAAGTACACAATTAATTATAATTATTTACGCTAGAATATATATAAAAAAAATACAATATGTATAAATATTTAATTAATGTGATTTATTATAGTAATTATAAAATTATTAATCTTTCACATTTTAATTGAACATATTCCTTAGGTGTAAAAAACAGATGTAGATTTGGAGAGGATTGAAATAGTTTGCTTTATTTACTAGATTAATGATATTAATAATTTCAATATAAACTATTTTTATTGTAAAACTGGAAATAATTTTAATGTTACTGTAACTCACTGTATTTAAACTTTGATATTCAATTTCAATTAAACTCAATTATCAACTAAAATGAACTATTACATTATCAAATATAATAACTAATATTTAATTCCTAATATAAGCTTTGCAAAATATTGTATTAATCATTCTATAATATTTGTTTAAATATTTTCTATTTTTGATGTTATATTATTTAATTTATTTACATTTAATTTGTTATTTTTGGTTCTATTATTAATTAATTGGCTATTATTGATTGTTTTAAATAATATATTAATATATACTAAATTTAGTATATATTCTATAGCTTGTAATTGTAACAAAATAAACAAATATATATATTTAACTTTTGGACTAATAATAAAAATTATGATAATAAACTATAAATAATATAAATAATTTTTCATGCTGGCGGTTTCTACTGAACGTACTCATGTAATAGTAATTTAATTTTTTAATTAACTTTAAATTATTACAGTAGAACATTGAAAAATGAAAAATATTTCTTTCATGTCAAAAGTGAGTATTTTTTATTTAATTAAATTACCATAATTCGCAAAAGGAAAATTTATAGCTACAGCTGCAAAATGTTTTTACAAAATAAAAACAATAGTGAAAAATAGAAAAATAGAACTCAAGATACGAGATACTAGCAAAGATCAACGAAGTTAAACTCATTTAACAGCAGATGACTTATTTATATTAGAGACGAGAGGCTACCAATAACTTTCTCTCTATATATGTATATAAAATTAGGTATCGTCTGGAATCTGTTCCTGGTAGCCACAAAAAAAAGCAATGTCGGATTTGGTAGTAAAGATAATCTTAGAAAACTAGCCCAAAGTGCTTAGAAAACAAATGATATTTTCAATATGAATAACTTGGTTGTCATATTTTACTGAGAAAGTATATGTTAATCATTTATACATGATAACGATTTAATGTTATGTGGAATAAGATGATAAATCATTGGACCATATACATATGTCCATTCTTCCATTATTTCTACTGCTCTTATTGTTCCAGTCTCCAACAACATTTGATCTTTGACACATTTAAATATTTAGCTATACATATATATAGCATTAACTTATTCATATTTAAGATTTGGTTTTTGAAGAATACAACACATAATATTGAAGCGGAACGGGTACGAGTAATATTAGGCAATTAAACCGGATTTCATTCATCGGAGAAATAGATTATTAGATTATCCGAATAATACCGTAGTTCAATCGGAGTGTACTAGTCCATGTGTGAATTAACATAATATTTTTCTCCTTGCAAACCAACCAATATTATAAATTTATTCTTTCAAGACACAATGCTCCATTTTTCTGTACAAAATTATGTTTTCAGTCAGAAAGTTCGTTTTAGCAGAGTCATTGAGAGAGTCAATAGTCCCTATTGATTGACTCTGTTAAAACGACTTTATGCAGTCAGTAAGCAAAAGGTCGGAAATAATATTTAATAAAGTATAAAATATAAATTAACTTGCAAAACATCTGGTAACCATTTAATTAGTAGGTAATTAGTGAAATAAAGTTTAGGGTTACTTTCTAGTTATAATCAATTATAAATAAAGAAAGAGATCATGGTAACAATTAAAACCAAATGAAACTAATTAGTAATTACAAAATTACAAAAAAAAAAAAAAATACTATGGAGATGGATCTGTAATGAATTATCCTTTTTTGAAGGATTGTAAAATTTTAAATCTATCATCACAAAAGCTTTTCAAAATAATTCATAATAAAAATTATAAATATAAAATAAAAAAAAGTCAATTACATAACTTTAGGACATATTTTGAAGAGTATAACCTCAAAAACATAATAAAAATGTATACACTAACCTCGAAATATATTTTACATATTTTATATATATATTTAGAATCCTTTACTCTTTCGTTTATTTTTAATATAATATTTCTTTGATCATATACAATTAAGTTTGAAATAAATCATTTTAAGTGTAACTAATTAAAAGTTCGCCAGATTCTATTATAAAAATAGTTACACTTTTATCCTTATACGCTTAAATAAATTTTGTTGGGGCAATTAATTTGTTATTTTGTTAAATAAAACGTGTATAAAATATCTGTATATATATATAACAAAATACATAAAAATATATTCAATGACCTAAAAGCAAAATTATTTAAAAAAAAAAAAAAAAAGAAAACAAATAATAATTTCAAAATAATATAATTGAAAAACTTTTCATTGGAAGAAGTCGTGCTGATTATTACTTTTCAAATTACCTTGTGCATGACATTTTAAATTAAATCCTTTAAAAAAGGATATTTTCATAAGAAAACAAAACTAAAAAAATAATAATTCATTTCAATCAGTTAGTACAATATAAATCAATAATTATTGACGTGTGGAAAACGTCAATAATTTTAAATCTATAAATGACAAAGAAAAACTAATCATAATCCGTTCATAGTTTAAATTATATAAACAGCTTCCATGTGTTCAATTTTTGTTAATAAATTCATTCATTGGAATGAACTTGATTGTGTAAAATGTATTGTCAATAAATGTCAAATAAAATTTGTTTCCGAAAATATAGAATTATTTGGTCAAATTAGTTGTACATAATTTAGCTCAGATTCATTCTGAAGATATACGTTGTAAATTTGTTAAAGTTTTAAAATTGATTTGTTGGTTTCCTCATCATTGAGGAAACCAAGAGATCATCATTGATGCCGAATTCAGAATACTGCTTTAACATGCAACGATGCAACCTTAAAGCAGTTGCAAAATTTTTAAATTTTCAAGTATATTATGTTCATAATTTTTCGTTGTTTTCCTTTGTAAGTTTGCGTTGCGTTGAAGTATCATTCTGAAGCCGACATGATTGTTTACAATCGTTGATATATTTGTGTAGTCAATTTCTGGTTTTCGGGAAATAAAGTTACTCATTCTATCGAGGCATATAAACTTTTAACATTCGCAAATGCTGCTACCCTGATGCGGTTCTCGACTTCTTTAATTCTTAACGTTTTATAAAAATCCGTACTGTAGAAATAATATTTAAATTACCGGAAAATCAGAAATAGTATAATTTTTTTAATAAAACCCACAATTTAAGTATACACATATTTTGTTGGTACGGAAAAAATATGCTACAGAATTTTTATGTTTTATATTTGCGTAAATTGTTGTTCTGTTTTAATAACACAAAAACTTGTATGAAATCAGTATTAAATAAGAAGAAATTTTATGAAATGTCAAACATGATATTCTGAAATGTTGTCTTTTTAATGTTTTTCAAAATACAATATCCCAAATTGTACATATATCGATAAACAAACAGTAACCTTCTCATCAACCCTAATATTATAAACATATTTGTTCTCCCATTTTCAATAAGTTTCTATTACGAGGAGTTTTGAAATAACTATAAAATGTTGTGATGGAAAGATCAGTTGAAAAAAAGCAAATTCATAAAATCAATTTTTCTTTACATGTTCATGGATGAAGTTTTCAAATATTCCAATAAATTGCTCATGGGCGTACAGTAGTTCATGACGGTTGGTGTAGTATAATTACCTAATTAGATAGGTAAATACATTATTGAAATTTTTTAAACATCGATGTTTTCGTACACAGTCTCCGTGAATTGAGCTACTCCTAGACTAGCAGATTTTTTTTTATTTGCAAAAAATAAAGCTTTGTATTAGCAAAACATTTTGATTTTGAATTGATTTCCAACCAAGTTTCTTTACATATTTCAAAAATGTATTACAAATTTGTTGTTGCATGTTATTTCCATTTTGATTTTAAACCGACATCGAATTTTAAATCCCCATAAAATATTTCATTTTCCTTTATTTTTTGTGACAATTTCTTAAAAAAATTTCGCGGTCGTAATAAAATGTTATTTAAAAAAAAAAATAGCTATTTAATATCTAAGATTGCTTCTGTTTGTGAGTACTATGATAAAAAGAATTATATTTATTGTTGACTTTAAAAAAAAAATATTCTATTTGATAAAATCACAGCAAAATAATTTGCAGTAAAATAATTATAACTTGCGTAACCAATGGTTAGATTCAGGGAAATAAAATCCCCTCAAGGTTCTACCATATTAAAATACCACACGAAAAACGTGTTTACAAAATGAAAATTGTTTTTCAATTAAGGCATATTCTGAGAATTGATTGGCATTATGGTTAAATGTATTTACTTTGTTCGAAGCATTTTGGAAAAACAAAACTTTTCTATTTTAATTTCAAAATAATTTAAATCTTAAATCACCATAACAATTTGACATTGTATAGTTTGGTTTTGAGTAGACTAAATAAATGTACAGGTAAAAAGTAGAATATTATGATTTATGAAATATGAAATACGTGAAAATATCAAAGAAAAACTATAAATATTACAATATTATATTCATGCAGGGATTAAAAACCTGGAAGGGAAGATTCATCACATATTAATTGTATGCCGAAACCGAGCTAGCAAAAAATGTTTTTTTTTTAAGATAGTTCGATAAAATGTGTAATTACTTTTTTGAATATTTCTATGATTTTTCATTTTCTTTGTGGTGTCCTATTATGTTATATCTTATAAAATAGATAATCAAAAAATATGTTGTTTATATGCGGATAGATGCATTTCTATCAAAACTTTTTTTTATATTAGTTAATAAAATCAAAAAATAAGTTATCCCAAGGGGACAGCCTATAACACACTAAAATCCTATTGTCCCCAATAATTTATACATATAGTATAACCGGATGACTCATGTGTTCCGGTCACAAATCCTGTGGTTTGGTTGTTTTCACAGTGGAAAGATCGTTTTTTAATTGGTATACCGTTTTTTTTTTAAAAAAAAGAAAACAATAATTTCGTACCGAAGTTTTGATCACACAACTCCTTCAAGAAGTATTAAATAAAACATTTACGATGCAGGTTCATTAGACAGATACAATGACACAGAAAGTGTTCGATTGCCTCCTAACTGTATTTTAAAAGTCTTACCCCGTAGCATTGAAAGTCTTGTGATTAGAGCTATTTTCTGAAATGCTGTAAGGTAACTTGTTGTTTCTAATTGTATTTCTAGGTTTTTGAGAAAAAGAAGATTCTCAATACGTGATGGATTCATAAATATCGTGATTCTACAGTTAGTAAGTAAAAGGTATAAGTAAATATCGTCACATCTTTAATTCTTTGGTGTAAATTGGATTTTATGTTTTTAATGTTTTATTTACATTATTCTTCGTTGCTTGTGAATATATTTGTCTGTATTTGATTAATATCGTTTTAATTTCTATATATTGTTATCAAAATATATAAAACTTATTTTGAAATCTTCAATATATTGATCAAACTATCAATACATAACCTGGACGGTGAATAATATTGAGACTCTTTTACAATAAAATTGATTAAATTTTATGTCGGTACTCGTAAATGTTAGAAATTAGCAAATATAATCCACAATTTCGTAACTTTAGATTCGACCTTAATCTGAAAGAGTCAAACATAGAATTTTCATTATTCAAATTTTCCTCTTTCAATAATCCATTCCATATAATTTGAACATAACCTTATTACTTAAACATAAGGACAACAACTTAAATTTTCAATAATGAATCCAAACATAACAAAAGTCAAAGTGTTAATATAAATACCAAATTTTATATCAATTCAACTTTAATAATAAATTCATGATTTTTGAATGACAAGAGTACTACAACACTTACACTTGTTAGCTTTTAAGAATTGTCTCTAATATAAAATACTAACTAGAGCAAGTATTTGAAATACACTTTAAAGTTTAAGAAATATTCCGATTTGTGGTGCTGTATGCGTTAAATAAAAATATTAATAATTCAGCAAAAAGTATTTGATACATTTTTAAACTGCAGTGCCACATAACAGGCAAAACTTAAATTATTATCACTTTATGATTATTTTTATTAATGCCGAATCGAATCTAATCATAAATTAGTTTTGGTGACAATTTACATTTTCACAATTATTATACGTTGCAAGTTTCAACGCTTCTGTGGCAGAAACCTAATTTAAAGCTAGCTATATTTAGCTTATTCGTCGTCTTCTTTTACCTTTCCAATGTGAGGTCTACCAGTTATATGTGAATTATGTGACCTAATTATATTCTTCAATATTTCAAACTTTATCAATAGTTTAAATTAGTATTTACTGTGATAATTAATCAATGAGAATTGACAAACGGACAGACAGATGAATTTAAAAAAATTGTATAAATAGATTTTAACTAAAGTTTTTGATTGCTTTTTTTATAAATATATCTTCAAGCTGGTATTCTGACAAGCCTAACGCCATAAGCCATAAATTTTCTTTAAATTCATTTGTATATGAAATTTAGGTGGTAAAGATTGTTTTTATTTCTGTATAATACTCTTCAAGGGTAGGATTTATTAAATAAAGAGCAATTTTATTGTAAAAAAAAAACACGATAATCTTTGGCTTACTGTATGTACAACAGGTTTTTTGGTCACATACATTTTCTCAGTCAACATCATCCAGGATATTACAGCCTTCATCCAGGAGATTTTGATTTTTTATATGGGTATAATAAATAAAGCTTAAATCATTGAAAATGTAATATTTGAAAAATAAAGCAGTTCATTTAAAATGTTTTCCTTTTTTTTTAGGTTTTTGTGAGAATATAAAATTTCACTTATATAATTTTTAGTTACGTAGCGTATATAGTTAGAAATTTATGTACCATGTTCTTTTCAATTATAATATATGAATTTTTAATAAGGCTATAATGGTAAAAAAAAAGTTGTAATATAAATTTTAAGATAAAAGGATTTCATATTATAATTTATTAGATTTAATCCTAAATTTATATCTTGGTTATCTTAATATTTTATGATTTTATCTCAAAGATTTCATATGTGTGGTATTTGCCGTATTTGCTAAAATTTTAAATAATTATGTAGGTAACTAAAAAATTTAGGTCGATCCTATAAAAACAAATAACATCAAAGAGAATTTTAGGACAATTCAGTATTATTTAAATTGTATAATCGTCATGACGTTTGGTTGAAAGTTATTGCTTCATTTTATGTGCTATCTGAGGACGTGAATTCTATTTCGATTACATACTAACTTTTAAACTTGTTACAGACATTATGTAATTATTAGTTTGCTCGTAGCAGTAAAGACTTTTGGAGTTGAATTAAAATTATTAGTATTTCTGACAATATTCAAATTTCTGGTTTGTCTGTTAAAAGCCTTTTCAAATCATTATTCAATGTTCGTCATCCATCTATGCACTCTACATAGACCGTGTTTTTCAAAACTATACATCAATTTAATATTAGACGATCGAGAAAAAAAACCATCCGCTAAACGTCGTTTTTCATTAATTTATCTAGACGTGGATTTTAACTTAATTTGATGTTAGACTTCGGGTCATGGACAATAAAATATGTTTCTTTAATTTATTTTAAACTTTAATTGTAATTTATCAATTTCTGCATGTGGTTGTGATGGAAAGATATAGTAAAGTAAAGAGCATTATTGAAGATGCCTTCCACTAAGTGGCTTTGTAATTAATTATAGTGTTATGCCTATCTGAGATAGGCATAACTCAGGCAAACATAAATTTATTAAATAAACGAAATTTAAATGTATTAAAGTAAGAGTAAAAAATGTATTAAAGTAAGAGTAAAAAATAGAAAATAAATATATAAAATAAAATATTTCTATTAAGTAAACTACAACAAGAAAAGCGTTAACGGAATTTAAAATAATTATTGTGATGACCTAACCAAAATAAGAGATTGATTTCAACAAAAAGAAGTTGAATTGAAACTACACCAAAATCTTCAATTTCCTAAATAAACGTTTAAGGTTTAACCACAGTGATAAGTTGGTTATGTATACTATGTGAAGTGATCGACGAAAAAGTTAGAGTTCGCTCAGCTCTGTACCTACGACAAAAAATCGCCGCGTCTCTCAAGCAAAAAAACAATACCGCGAGGCAAAAACGTGTCGCATATATAAATCCACTTTTCGTTTCTAACCATTGCTACTGGATACATTTATCCAACCCTGTTTATTTTTTGTGAATTTATTTGCTAAATTAATTTGATTGCTAAAAATTTTAATATTTAATAATGTTTTTTTTTTTTTTGGAATTCGCTTTGCTAATAAAATGACTTTTAAATAAATTCTTTTAATAATGATATTTTTATAAAATTAAATGCTGGGAAAATATAATTGAAAGTAAGAGTTTTTATTTCAAAAAAACATCATCCATAATTTATTTAAGATTATTTTCTTATATATTTTTTTATTTTTTATGTTCATTTAATGTTAAGTAATAATTTAATGAATTTTACTGCTTTAAAATATTTTACTGTATAGATTTTGAGGATTTTTTTAAATGTTTCTTTTTACTTTCTATACTTGTTTTTATCTTTGTGACAGTTACTTGCAGTGTTCGATGTTTTGAAGACTGATGTACTGGGCAATTACCTCTTGCATGTTCAATTATCAAATCTGATTGAACATGCAAGCACATAGAATCAAAGAATCAATTATACATTTTTCGAGATTTATAACTACAAAAAAAAAAATCAGTTTGCTTATTTCTGACATAGTACAGTATTATATGAATTAATGCTTTTTGCTTATGAACGCATGTAAAAATAACCCCTAAATAAATATATTATTTACTTGTGATTTTTAAATACCAAAAAATTCCGATTTCTTTGTCAAATATTTATCTTATTTTTCGAATTTAATAAAATTATTTTAAAAGAAATTGAAAAGCATGAAAATTGAAATTGAAAAATAAATAAAAAAAAATAAAAAAATAACAAATATTTCATTGAAATTTGAATTCAACAATAATTCCACTTTTGTGGTGTACAAAATCTTCATTATAACATCTACTAGACTGATTGATATCGTCAGCAGATTATGTTCTGAATAGCTCCATATACAATTTTCACCATTTTTGACTTAGGAACTGATTCTTAGTTTTTGGAAATTGCTCATTCGTTTACAATTACCCATATTTCGCTATATTTTACCGATGCACAGATATTTACTGCTGAATTGCCTCATATTGGCTTTTTTATAACTTTTTAGTTCAGAATAGCTTTGTAAACCAATTATTGTGATATAGGTAATTTTTATATGGAATTTAATGTTAAAAAATTGTTTATTTCTGAAATGCTCATATCATCCGTGCGCGTAGGAAATGGTTCTAAATATTACGAAAAACATGTTAGTTTTTAATTCATTTTAAGTTCAAAAGTGCTCCATAATGCAAGGAAATTTAAACCACGTTTATAGAAAAAGTAATCTTATTCAAAAAAGTTTATATGGATCGTTTGGGAATTGATTTCTGCAATCAAAATTGTCCATAACTTTTGAATTAGATATAGTGTTCCTTCTTGAATTTTTGTAATTATAATCTTATAATAATTATTTACTAGATCAATTTTAATTTTAGGTTACTTTTAGATGAATTTTAATTTAAAATCAATTTTGTCCCATCAACTGTATTGATATCGTATGAATCTTTTCAGAACTCACCTGACGATATATTTTTGTTGGTTAACCATCAAATTGATAACAAGAATTAATTCTATACAATATGAATATTTTATTATTTATTATGTACATGTACATTTCAATTAAACTAGTAATACTACTTGAATATGAAATTGATTTTTATATATTTTATGAATGGTAGTAAAAATAGTTAAATGTCAAATCAAAAAACACGGACGCAATGGAAATTTATAGCTTTAGAATTATTTTTTTTTTTATATATCTTTTGATTGATATTTCTTCTATCTGTTAACTTTCATTTGGGTGGCAACTTGGCAACAATGTCTTTTATTCTCTGAATATAGAAAATTTTTGTACTTTTTATAATTAAATATTTATATAAAAATAAAACAAAATTAAATGAACAAAATAATAATAATATAATAATGAAGTAAATAATAATAACAAAAAAAAATAATAATATAAAAAATAAAAGTTTTGAAATGTTGTTTGAATACAACAATACCAAAAAAAAAAAAAAAAAATCTTTTACTTTGTCTGGGGATGATGACAGTAGAGATAAAATGACAAAAAAATTTATGCTTTTTAGATACATTCGAAGAATTAATTGAATCTGAAAAAAAAAAAAGAAATTATTTTAATGAAATTTAATGAAGAATGAATTTGGCACATTTCAAATCTTAAAACATGTAAAGTGTTTTTTTTTTTATAAATATTTTTATCATTTTATTTATTTAATGGTTTAATTTCATTATAAATAAAAATTATAATAAAAATATTGAAATTGAAATTTTTGTTTATATAAGAAAAGTATGAAGTTTTTGAAAAATATCCACAATCAATATTAAACTATTTTCGTTGAAATTGAAATTTAATTAAAATAATTTACTTTCTTTTTTTTTAAGCAATTTTGAAATAAATACAAAATTCCATAAGGTTTTTCTGGATTTAGTTAGGATAAAAATCAACGCCATTCGAAAATTAAAAGTTACTTGTTGATCCTTCCATATTTCTTATAATATTTTATATAATTCCCAATTCGGAAATATATATTTTTTTAATAATTAAAATTAAATCGTTTTCCATTCATTATATTTTGGTTAAATAAATTATTGTGTTTTAGTGCTTGGGATTAGACTATTAGACAGGTCGTTAATTAACATTAAGTTAAATTTTATACTAACCAAAATCTGGGGAATTCATTTTCAAATTTAATTATTTTAAATTATAGCCATGTACATCTTAAGATTCAGAATTGTTTATTAGGAAAATGTATGGATTCAAGATTGACACGTCAATCTAATCTCAAATTTGTTTTATTTCAAAACAAAATAAGAATTGTTAATATTATTTTTTCTAAAAATCCAGAAAACTGTAGGGAATTCGATAATTTTATAAATATTTTTTAGTTAACTTTAAATCACAGGGAAGCACACATTTATTGTACTAAAAGTAAACGTGCATTTTCATATTATTACCAATTATTTCAAAGAATTTTAATTAATATATTGTCAAATTTCTGACCAACTTAGTAACATAAATAATATAATATACATGATCTGTTATATATGTTATATGATCTACAGGTGGTGTCTAGATATTTCAAGATAATCAAATGTCGGTAAACTGTGTATTCTTTATAATTCCATTCTAAGGTACCAAATAGAACGTACATATTCCATTATTATTCAATAGTGATCATCAGAAATATATGAAATATACCGAAGGTAAAACAAATGTTTACAGAAATATCCTTCGGTCAGTGGTTATTATTAAATTTTCTAAATTCCCCTGTTGCTTTTGCATTTTGGTATTTGGTTCTTATGAAAACATTAATAAATATTTAATTGTATAATGATTAATTTCTAACCAATTTCAAAATAAAATAAATAAATTGTAATTTTAATTTGTTTTTATTAAAATTTCATTTATTTAAATTTTAAATGCAATTATTCGCTTGACTACTAACATAGTAGGAGGAAATGGTAAAGGGAATTACAAATTAAAATTACATTTCTTTAGAACTAATTAGTGGCAAACTATTTAGTGCAGTAGATAAATATATATTAAGGCATTTTGGAAATAATATTTTTATTCATTATTCAGTTTATATTAAAAGTATATTAATATATAGCGGCTGAAGGGTTCATCATAATCATACAACTCTTTGCTTCCAAAACCTGCATCTTTATAAGATTTTTAAATCTTGTTTCAACTTAAATATGACGGAGCTAACAACAGAGCTGTCGGACCATTTGCAGACAATAAATGTCCCATTACTAACATAATTATATGTAATTTATTGATATTAAAACAAACTTTAAGGAATCCATATATAAACTAAGATGTTATTGCTTATCGGTCGCAATTGTGTATCATTAGAATATTAAAATATGGGTATGGTCCATCAAACCCTTTACTGATAACAAATATAACAGTGTCAGATTAAATATTCAAAGCCATTTACTTGAAAATTATAGTTTGAAGACGATATAAAATTATAGTAAAATCTAAATGGCAATGACAACCGAATATTGTTAAATCCTGCAACATTATAAAGAGGACATCAAAGGTTGATATTTTTTTACAAATTTAAAATTTCATTATTATTGTTATGCAAATTGATTGCTAAGCACAACTTAACTTCAATGTAGGTTTGAGTTACTTTATAAAATTGGCCAACTGTTAAGCCGTCGGCGCATTTACACAAAAATAAAAGTCATATTAGCTTATTACCTTATGCTCCTGAATCCATTTAAAAGAAAATTAAGTTTAAACTACAACTTAAATAATTCTGAACCCACTATTATTAGAAATAGAAGGTCAAAACCCAATAAATTTCGATTCTATGCTATTACAATATTTTATTAATTTAATTATTTCTTCAAATTGACAAAAAAATAATTAAATATTTTCTAAAATTAATTACTAAAAGGTCTCGAAATCCAAATGGGTAGCCCAGCAACAAACTAAATTTTATACTAATACTCATTAATGGGTCATTTCATACCTTAAGGTATGTATTTAATCAATTTTTTTTTTGTTGTTACATATATTAATTAAAATATAAATTTGATATAACAAAAAAAATAAAAATATTTTCGTTGCGCTCTTTAATTTTTCTGATTTTTTCTTGTTGATGACAAGAAAACCCAGTTCTCTAAGGGATTGGTCTAAGAAGGGATTGGTGGGTTGATTTATTATTATATTATCAAATCTCTAGTTGGGTGGTTGGAGATTTGATTTATTGTTAGATTAAAATGGATTATAAAAAAGAAAAAAAAAAAATATTATTTATTTTATTTTTATTTTTTTGCTTTAATAATAAAATGTTTTCTTAAATTAAGTTATTTTTTTTATATAAACATAATAATTTTTTTTTTTTTTTGTAAAAATATTTGTCTGACAACGAAATTTCCTTCCAGCAATAAAAGGAAATGTTATGTTCTATATGTTTCTACCCTCTAAATAAAGAAAATTAGACATAATACCTAAATTAAACATAATATTTTATATATATATCTATATACAATATCTTTAATTAAATTAAATGGAAATTTCTATGTTAGTACAATAATAAATTCTTATTTTATTTCTAATTGACATTAATATAATTTTTGGTCTGTTATAAATACAAGGAATATAAATAACATACATAATTTTATATGTTGTTGTACCTATAAGTATATAGGGATATGCCACTTGTTGAATTTACACAAAAATTTTAATGTTTTCTGTATTTTTCCATTTTCACTTGAAATTATTTTATTTATTTCTTTTGTATATAAAATTATGTTATCTTGAAATTTTTTTTATTGAAATTATATTATTAAATATATACAAAAAAAAAAATATCACCAAAAATTAAGTTATCACCACAAATTTATAATTTTAATTATTTATTTATGTTATATACCAGATTTTAAAATTATAATAATTTTTTAATTTTATTTTACATATTTTAGTTAATTGTGATTTTTTAAGTACTTATTTAACATTAAAATAAAAATATTAATTTTGATGCGTTGTGTATACACTTATAACCAACAGACATGTTGGTCCTGGATGAACTGAGCAGACAAATTCAATTTTATATCTAAAGTTATTGTATGGGAAGAAAAAGTAATGTATATTTTACCAAAAAAAAAAAAAAATCAACGATCGTATAAATTTTATATCAGACGAAAAGTACTCGGATATTAACATAATTGATATGAAGTAAAAATGTTATTTCTCTGTTTTCATATATATATATATTTATTATGTACAAATGTACGTACATATAAGAATGTACAGATACATTTTCTATATATGTATAAAAATATACATATAAATATATAAAAAAAAAATCTGATTGATTCTTTAAAGCTAATTTAAGATTGTATATATGTATATATTTTTGGCTTTAAACATTTAATTGTATTTGTTTGATTTTTATATAATCAACATAATATACAAAAGAATACCTTAATATCAGGAATGGAAAAATTGAGTTAACGTGCCGAATAGTGAACCAGTTTATTGTAAACTGATAATTTGGTTTGTTCATTTTTTTAAAAAAAATGGCACACCTTGAAAAAGGAAGCAATAAATTTTGTAGTTTTTGAATTCGATATAGCACAATTTGGTAAGAGTTAAGAGAATCCAAATATGAAATTCTTTAAAACCTCTATCATCTTCTAAACGAATGTTAAAATTTTCTTTTAATTATATCTGTACTTAATAGTATTTCAGTTTAACGTTTATAATTAATATTTTACTTTTTATCGAATAATAAAAAAAAAATATATTTGAATTTTAATGAAAATAAATTTATAAATTTTGATTTATAAAATTAAAACTAAATAAAAAAGTTCAATTATTTAAAATTTAACTACATTTGTTCGATTTGATTAGAAAAATATTATTTAAATTCGGTTCAGATTTGCACGCTTTACCCTACATCCAATTCGTGCTTGTTAATATTAGTTAAACAAATAATTTATATTCTCTTTTATTGTAATGACAATTCTGCAGTTTCTTTTAGCTGTTACTACTTTCACCGAAAATAATGGTTAACATCGTTGACAAATGTGTTCATCGCTCAAACTAAACTTTATACATTCATTTTAAAGAAAGAAGAAATGTGCTTATATCATTGAAAAGTAATAAAGCTAAATTGACCAGTAAACTAATTGTAAATAATTTAAAGAATTTATAGAGTAAAGTTTAAAATTATGAATAAATTAATCTTTTATTTTGTGTACCACCGTAAAATCTCTCAAATAACAAATTTGGTACGCATGTCATTTATTTGCTATCTCTGGCTTTATAGTATTACTTTTTTTTGCGTTCTATAAGTAACAAAAATAATAATAAATTTGACTAAATGTGTGTGTAAACATTAGAAGCTCAAGGTTGAGTATATTTTAAGGGGTCCAATTTGGTTACTAATTTCAATAAGAATGTTAATACTAGCTATGTATATATAATTTTTTTTATAAAACTATATTTAGGTATTTTGGTAATTATAAAATTAGTGGTTGCCATTGTCACACTTTTAAGACCATCTTAACAATTAATTATAAATTCAAATTATTAATTACATTAAGATGAAATATTGTGATTACTTTAATTACATAATTTCCAATTGATATCATTCTTTCAAGTCCTTTGAAATGATTCCAGAGACGTTATATTAGTTCAGCAGCGTTTGTCTGAAATATTGAAACCAATGTCAGATGATATCGTCAATAATTACATTTAGAATAGTAAACTAGTATAACAGATTAGTTAAATTTATTACTGTTGTAATATATCAAGAAATATTCTTAAATAAAAGTTTTCTGTGCATTATCATTTTCGGAATATCCTGGCAACGAGTAGAATAATATTTGCTAAATTATGGCCATGTGTGTTATCAGTATTTGCGTCATAGTTTAAAATGTTTATTGAAAATGGAAGGATACAAGAGTAAGGTTTTTTTTTATTTTTTATATATGGTATAAATGGCAACGTGCTAAAGTTTGAAATAAATTATCCATAGCTTCAATTACAATGTTATAGACGCAAAAGAAAACAAAAAAATATTATCAAAATATAATTAAAATATAATTTTGAAGGTTAACTTTCTTAATATAGTACCTAAAAAATCTCAAGTTACAAACTATACATAATATTACATTGAATATTAAATTGAAATGGAACCCTTATAAAATAATATAAGCGTTTGCGCAATTTTCACTTTCTTTTCTGCTGGACGAGAACGATATTATTATCCCTTATTTAACAAAAAAAAATATAGACAATAAACATGCGATTACATAATATTAAGGACGAAAATTGTTGATTCTCACACATACACTATCAAAAACATATTTTACTAACGTCAAAGTATACGTATTACTATATAAATATGTTAGTTTATGTTGTTCCAACTGTTGCTTCATATTTTTAACATTTTTTATATGATAGTCTATTAGTCTATCTTACCATGCTGTTATTTAATGTGCGTATGCTTTTCTCAGTTTTTTGGTTCATTGTTGTATAGTACGATAATAAAATTACACTATATTATTATATTTGTGTAGCTTTTATTTTTTGATATTTTTTACATGGTTAAGCATAACAATTTTAACTTGAACTCTTGTTGTTAATTTATAATAATATGCAGTATAAAAGTATTTAAAATCAGATTTTATGTACATAAAAAGGAGTACCACAAAACAAAATTTGAATGGAATTTTTTTTGTTAGAAAAAAATTATAAAGGAATAGTTAGGGTTAACCCAAAATTCGGAGTTTATATAATCAAAACTTTGTAAAAACATTAAAAAATTTATCATATGTTAATAATATTCGAATAAAATTTTATAGCTATATGTATTGTAGTAATCGAATATGAAACCCTAATCAGTCTTAGACACAAGCACCATCTTCCCGTTGCTAAGAAAATGTGTCCTAACAATGAAACTGATAATTTGTTTGGATCAGTGAAAACAAGCTTAAAGAGTGTTATTAGTAAGTAGATCTATTTACAAAAGAAAAGAATACAATAAAAAGAAGATAATATCTTTAAACTTTAAGCTTGGATTCTTCCACTTTCTCCACATGCTAAGAACAAATTTACTATCTACAGTTTATTAAGCTCTGCTGTTTCCATCACCGAAAACAAACATGTGTTAGTAATTAGAACAACTATGCTTAATATTAATATAAATAGTTAAATAAAATAAATGTAAAATTATTCAATGAAACCAAATATTAAAGCTTGAATAAATATGTTACCACTAACTTAGGGGTTTACAGTTCAAAGAACGCTATTACTTCCCTACGTTGTCACCTGGTAATTCAAGCCATTTAGAAATTGAAAGAAATAATAAAATAAAAAGAAAAAATACTTTCAAATTAATAGGGTACCACTAGCTTTAAGCTTCGCAATTCTTAAAAGAACACTACTACTTCCCTCCGCTGTCAGCTGTTAATTGAAGAAATGAAAAAAATAAAAATTCAAAATAAAAATCTGCTGATAGCTGTTAGTGAAAATTCAAAAACCACTCGTCAAAGTCAATAACAAATAAATCTAAACACAAAATATATAATAAATAAATTGCTCTTTGAATCTGGACTTTTTAAGTTGAAGTTTACTATAGTTAAGATTTAACTTGTGAGCACTATTATTAACTGCACGAAGCATTCTGGTAATAGGCTCCTTTTTCCCGTAATGGGGAACACTGAAATTGAATCTTAAACAGCGCTACAGATCTAAGCGAACGTACATTAATATTAATATTTATTAATATTTAAGATAAGACATCAATTGTGTATTTTGTGTAACTCGGAAATTTTGATAAGAATATCACATTTTGCTCGGCCTGCGCCGTCATATATAATTGAAATCAGATATTTGCTTTTTAGTCCATTTCAGTCCATTTTCCATCCCAACATTTCATTATTCCATAGGTTATTATTCCATAGATCCTCGTCTAAATTTAAATTTGAACCTGCTTTATTGATTATTTCTATTATTAATATCATTACAATTTTTTATTATACTTATATACAATCAGCAAATTGATACAAATATTTTTTTTACTAATTTACCTGTAATGCCATATAGTAAATAATCAGTACATAGCTCATAGAGAGACGCCTGCAATCAGATAAGACTTGGATAATAAAATATATTTTAATTCGCGATATTTAATCGAAAATGATAACAAATTTATGGATTATGCGGCATTATGCTAATTGTGAGAGATTTGAAAATTTTCTTGATGTAAATTTTTTTATTGTAGATTTTCAATTATAGAATCAATACTGAAATCATAAAATTTTTTGCATAAATATTATTTGCATTCCCATTTTTCTTGAAAATTAAAATTTACAAAATATAAAAATAAATTTCTATTATAAATATCAAAGGATGATTTTTTAAATGTAATCATGTTTTATATTTTATACAATTTCTTTTAGTTTTTTCTCTTCGCTAAAGATATAAGAAATCAAGCATAAAATGAATTCTTTGTTGTCAATTGCCGCTTTTCCATACCTCCAATATTTTCACCAAATCATCAATAATATATTCCAAATGGAAAAGGATGAACTGGAAAGAGCATACCAAGCGCAAACATAAAATTATAATTTCGTATAATCAAAAATATATTAATGATGACTATTCAGTCTTTCTTTAGCTTTAGAGCTATTAGTCAGGTGCTCTTCCATGCAGGAAATGAAGTAAAGCAAAGACTACTACCAATCTGCAGATAAGTCACAGATCGCAAGGAAGCTACAGATTTTTTAATTAATGCAAGCTAAAAAGTTACTCGAGTAATAGTTATTTCATACATAGGTCAACTCGTTGTCAACAAAAATGAAAAAGCAACACTCCTCTTTATCTGGACATAGACTAAGCTCGGATAATACGGTCTCAGATTTTTAGCTAAGGAGTTTCTCGTATACTATTTTAAATTTTATATCAAATTATATAGTAACATTTAGTTTGTAAGCTTTATTTCGAAACTGGACACTAAAATAGACTAAGCTCGGATAATACGCTCTCAGATTTTTAGCTAAGGAGTTTCTCGTATACTATTTTAAATTTTATATCAAATTATATAGTAACATTTAGTTTGTAAGCTTTATTTCGAAACTACATTACATTATCTTTTTAATACTACCTGATTTATAATTCCAGATTTTGGTTCTCCTAAAAGTATGCAATTTAAATTTATGCATAAT
The DNA here is from genome assembly GCA_963920725.1 of Rhamphomyia laevipes. Classification (NCBI taxonomy): domain Eukaryota; kingdom Metazoa; phylum Arthropoda; class Insecta; order Diptera; family Empididae; genus Rhamphomyia; species Rhamphomyia laevipes. The sequence goes on from OY987259.1 coordinate 35,622,155, forward strand.
TTATACTTTAATAAATAATGTAATTTGAGTGTATATTTGAGTATAATTTGAAAATTATATAGTAGAATAAAAAATAATATTTCTTAGCTTTTTTAGCTAACTTGTTAACTAGAAAGAAATAAAGAAACCCATTATAACTCAGTCGTATTGAGGGTAGGTAGCACATCCAAACTTTTTTTATTGTATTTTCAGTATAATTTGAAATTTTCCAATTGCAAACAATATCCATCATTAAAAATTATGATAATTACACCAACCTATTTAAATTACATGAAAGACCACCCGTCCCCAATCTTCAGAATTTCTTAATGTTATTTTTACTAATTTGCGGATAGCATAGCTATAGCCATCACCAGTGTAAGGGCAAAATGTTTAAAAAAAAAATATATAATTTTATATTCAAAATTACAAAAAAAAAAATTCTAGAGTAAATTTTACGTAATTTATTTTCCTTTTATTTTCCATAATTTTGCTTCATAAATCTTAATCTTATGAAGTTCCTGTAGTAAAGTCGAAATAACAAAAAAAAAAAAAAAAAACTGTTTCGAGAATTTTGTGTTTCTATTTGGAGTAGTTATGGAATAACTATGATGTTTGGTGATGGATTTGATGGTCAAAAAATAGATTCATTATTTTTGTCCAAAATAAGTATTAAAAATTATACATTTTTGAAAAGCGTTTCCCTCTGAGATCAAATGAAAGACATTTATCAGAAAACCTTGGTGATCTAAGCAAAAAAAAAAAAGAAAATTTCATACCTAGAGTTTTAAGTAAAAGCTAAAAAGGTTTATAAAATTTAAGAAATCTTTAAAATTGTGCAAATATATTAGCAAAACTTAAGAATACCGATAGTAAAATTATCAAAAATGTAAGATATTTAATATAAAAATGTACCTGTTTTGATGCAAAATGGCTGAATTAATGAAATATACTTTAATTTTAGGGCTAACAATAAATAATTTTATATAAAGTTTAATATTTTATACACACATTTAATATAAAACTATCTATGTATTTATATTATTTTGGTTTATGTTATAGGTCATTCTAATTCTAAAATATAAAAGATTCGGAATGAAAGCCACTTTCGATCCGAAAAGGGCTTCCACTATCTATCCTATTTTGATAATATAAAATCTTATGTTCTTCGGATTATAATGACTGACATTAACTGATTTGGACACCATTAGAAAAATCAGAAGGTTTTAGGTTCGAATTTAAATATTTTAAATTAAGTATGTTACTAGCAAATATGTAAAATTGTTACAAGGAATCGAAAAATATGGGATCTCCTTCCTTAAAATTTCAGAAGCGTACAAAAGTTAATCCAGTAATAAACGCTAACATTTTCGTTAATTTTGTATACTTAAAATTGAACATATTTAAAATCTATGTTCAAATAAATTTAGGGACACAATTATATAAGCAATTTGTCACCTGGAGGTTAGTAGCTCTAAAGGATCCATGCTAAAATTTCCGAAAAATATTTCATATGTTCTAGCTAGATCATATATATTGTAAATATTATACGATTCTAATGAAATTTTGTTGGTGCCTATAAAATTTAGGGTTGGTAGTTTTAGTCAAAAAGACGAATTCTATAAAATACATGATAGATGCGTTAAAATGAGTTAGTTTTAATAAAGTATTGTTTGTTACAAACATACTGTTAATTACAAAACACTGTTGGATAGAAATTACTCTTGAATAATAAAAATTGGAGTTGTCATAAAATCAACAATAGTTGATGTATTTCGGAAACATCTCAAATTATACTTCTACTCTTTTTCTAGGTTAGTTGTAGGCAGGGGAGGGGCTATTTTTATATTAAATCGTACTCAAATTTATAAGATATGTTGCCAAAACTATAATATAAATTAAACAACTATTTTGATTTTTATTAGAACAATATATAATGTTTAATGAAATAATTTTTTGATCTTATTAAGTATCCACTTTTTTTTTTGTTATTTAATATTCTTATATCATAAATTCTCTTAATATCATTAAATTAATTCATTCTTTTTATTCTTTTTTTCATTATTTTTTTCTGATTATGCTATAAACTAGTAAACTATAAATATACATATAATTATATCTTAAAAGATTTTATTTCGATTAAAAATTAATATATAAATTAACTTAAATTGTTTATACATAGAAGATCTAATCAAAAAAAAAAATAATCTTTGTCTCATTTTTATATTCTCAATTTATAAATTCCATTTAACATTTAACAAAAAAAAAAATCATAAATTCAATTTGAATTTATAAAAAACGAATATATTTCTATACCATTTTTTTCACTTTTCACTACAAAACTATTAGAGAGCTAGCAACGGATTTACTTTCGTTAATTTAACGGTCACGAAAATGAGTAAACAACAGACTCTTAAGAACCCACTAAACATGAAATTGAAGGTCTGGTAACTTTACATCGTTACATTTAGAAATCTCCAAATTTCAGAACATTTCTTATTGAAATATGTAACCATGAATTTAAAATTATTGGTAAAATAACCGAAGGTAAACAAACGTTGATAAACAATTCCATATATTCGTTCATTCGCAACCCGTGCATCTCTACATACGTTTATTCAACTTCTACATTTGTGATCCTGTAGAGGTGCATTTAAATATCGCACTAAAATTCCATCTTAGTTAATAGTTTAACCGAAATTTTTCCTTTTAATTTTTTTTTTTTTTTTGCAAGCAAAGTTGCATGGTTGCCATTCCATCCTTTCCGTGTTTAGTGAGTTCATAAGAGTTTGCCAATGCATTTTCATGACTGATGAAATAAAAAGTAAATCCATTGCTACCACTTAGTCTATAATATACATACAGACAAAAAAAAAATATAAAATTTATAAAAATAAAATTATTACAAATAAAAAAATAAAACAAAATTTTTTTGAAAATAAAAAAAAAAATTAAATTACTTAATTTTATGAAAAATATAAAGTTTTTCCTTCTTTAATTTAAAACTAAGTAAATATATATATATTTTTAATACATATTAAAAATAAAATTATAATTTTTTCATATTCCTATTCAAATTCTTAAACATTAATTATATTTATTATTCTTTATTTAATAAGTGTATATTAATAATTATATGAAAATTCTATTTATTAAGATATTTTTATTTACAATAAGTGAACAAATTCCATACACGAACAACCAAATTTATCTTTGACTTTAAATTGGTCTTTAATCAAAAATGAACATTTATTTTTATATATATATTTTAATTTAACTTAAATTTAATTTAATTTTTCATTATTTCAATGAATTACAACATAAAAATTCATAAAATTAATTATATTTAATTTTTAAAAAATACAAATAAAATGATAATTATTTGTGACTAATTTTTGAAATAAATTATTTATTTCTGTTTATATATATTGCAACTTATATAATTATTTCAAAATTTACATTCAAAATTTAATTTTATGCTAAATTATTCTTCTATATTAATTCAATTTTTTTGTCTTATATTTTTAAAAATATACACTTCACTTAAAAATTAATAAATTTATCAGGTTTATTTGTTGTCATTTTAATTACTCTTCTTATAAAATTTATAAATAAAGAATTAAAAAACTTAATATAAATAAAAAATAAAGACAAAAAAAAAAAAAAAAAAAACAGAAAATATGTAAAATTAAAAAATAATCATAAATACAAAAAAGAAAATCTAATTAAAATCATATTTTTATTGAATTGTTTTTAAATAAATTCGAGTATAATTACCAGAATCAATAAAATATATTTCTATATTATTCATTTTTGGGACTGTTTTAGGACTGCATTTCAAAAAAATTTGAATTAACCGAAAACAATTGACTTCAATAAACAAAATTATTAATTTTTGGGAATAATATTTTTTCAAAT
>OY987259.1:36826251-37299940 GCA_963920725.1 Rhamphomyia laevipes
AAATATACTAAAAATGAATTTTAAATACTAAAAATTAGTTACAAACGGCGTAGATTTATTTAATAAGTAGTTAATATTAATATTGTCTATTCAATTATTCAAATTAATTAATTATAATATTATTTATAAAAGAATACCACCCAAAAAGATAAATGTGGCCACAAAAAACTATAGTTTATTAAAAAAAACTAATAAAATAAATTATTATTTTTATTTCTTCTAATGCTCATTTATTATAATTTCTTTATTAAGATAAACATAATCGTTCAAAATTAATAAATAAAAAAGTTAGTTAACAAAAAATTATTAATTTTATTGATTTAAATTAATTTTTATATTTGAATATATATTTTTAATTTTTCGACAGACATAAAATAATATTTATATAAAAATTAATTCATTGAAATAACAAGTTTTAATATTCATCAGTAGCCCGGCATTTCGATCTATTTAATATAATAAATTTGAATAAATAAATTAAAAAATTTATGTAGATTATTTATTACATTTATTTTGAACATAATTAATATAATTTACAATTATAATTATTATAGTTATATTTTCTCGTGTTCTGAGATTAATAATATATAAAGGAAAATAAAAACTTAAAACAAAAAATTAAAATATTAACAAAGTAAATCACTAATTTTGAATTTGTACATTAATTACAAGTGTATATATAAAAAATTCAAAAAATCATATTATTAATTTTTTCGATTGTAACAAAATATATTAAATATATACTTAATATAATAATTTAAATTCTACGAATTTAAATAAATATCGAATTTCCCATTTCTCTACTGAACAAACTATTTGAAAACCAATTATTATGTAAAAATAATTTCTACGGTAAAAATAGAAAATAATAACTTGTTTATGCAATCTACAAGATACAAAATAATTTTATTTGACATTATTAACTGATGAATAAATAAGTGCATTTCTTAATTTAGTGTAGAAATTCATTTTATTTCCTTAAAATGTCATAATCATCAAGGATATTTTTTATTTAATTTAAATCCAAACACGTATACAAAAAAATATATTTAAGATTTATATTTTCAATCAAATAATTATTACATTAAAAAATAATATCAAATACATTTAACTATAATATTACAATGTATAGATCTGTAAAATTTTCAACAAATATTCCTGAGATGTAGAATTTTAATCAGGATGAATTTGGAAATAATTTTATTTGGTATTTTAAATAGAAGGACTGGCAAATAAATTTATTTTATTTACGAGATATTAATTATTAATCTGGTGGATTCATTAGTTTTCAGTATACATTATCCTTGCTTTTACCAAAAACAAAACAAAATATTGTTAAAGGACTTCATGCAAATATATTAAAACTATAATTAAGATTAACTAGTTAACGATTTTTTTATTTATTTGATATAACGCTGTGTTGTGGTGCAAATTACATTGTTATTACGTGTTTGTTTCTCTATGTATTTAGTGTATATAGATATATACCAGTTAATTCACTAGAATTGGTTTATCTTAATTATAGTTTTAATATTTTTAAAAATTTTAGAACCCGCGTGAACCAATACGAACAAGCTACAGCATTTATTACATAGCAATAATAATAAGTATAGTTATTTTTCTATTACATATCATATGATTAGGCATTTTTTAAGCAATACTCAATTCTGAACATTTATGAATATCTGTTTTATGATTACTTTTGGAATTATTAAAATAATTAAAGATTTATATAAATACATCTAAAATTGTTAAGAAATAGTTGCTATAAGCATTCATATATGTATAGTTTAATGGACAATCTAAATTTAACTGTTAACCTTATCTTTTTGACGATCTCATAGTTCAATTACGAAAAGACTTTTTTACCAACGAATAATTTTTTTTTAATTTAAAAATAGAATTATGAAAAATTATTCTTGAACATATACTATAAATAATGACCATCGTGATTGATTTTAATATGTAATTCTATTTTTGTGAATCCTTTTTAATATATATACTTGATAATCTTCTCTAAAGCACACTGTATTTCTATTTAACTGTCAGACGACACCTGGGTGACAAGAGAATTTACTTTAGAATAAATAAATAGTATATACAAAAAAATAATAAGACAAATTTAGTAAATTTAATAGAATGTACTTTGAAAATTATAATATATACTAAATATACCCACATTTATCAAATACACACGCTTAATCACATGAATTTGATATGATTTTAAAAAATGTATGCTCAGTTCTAGTTCATGAGAAAAATTTAATACACCAGAACAAAGTGAAAAAACACATTTTTTTCGACGTTGTTCGTCGGTTTTGATTATACAAAAAAAAAACCATGTGGTTTTTCTCATGCAGAACTATTTGATTTTTTTTTTTTTTGGGAAATTAGCTTATTTAGCAATAATATAAATATATACTTGTGACTAAATTGAAAATAGTTTTCCTATATATACATATTTAAAAATAAATTAATATATTTTTTATAATTATTACTTACCACCAGTAAGAACAAGCCTATATACTTTTTTACTTTTCTGTGAAGTTTCTACTTCCATGATTAAAATATTTGTCCTGTCTCCTATGCTCTATGCCTGTCCGTGATTTTTTTTTTATTAGATACAAAATCTAATAATGTATGAAATTTGATGGTTGATGATAAATTCGTCTGTTGTCCAAATTTAGCTATTGTATATATAGACTTTAGGATGTAGTAGGTATAGGTATTATAGAACCCATAAAATTTGTTGGGTTATTTTTGAAAAATTCTTTTTAAAACGATTTATTTGTCGTCAAAAAATAGAATTATTATGGTAAAATAAAAAATAAAATAAAATATATTTATGTTACACTATCACAGATTTTATATATTATTATGGTTATTATTTTTTGAACGAAATAAAAAATTTGGATTATACATTTTTACTGAGAATGAATTATTATTATTGTGTTAAGAACAAGAATAAACTATTTATCAAATAAACTTCATTTTCGTACAATAGGTGTTTAACGACTGAATTTTCTGACAGCCACGAGTCACAAAAACAAAATCTATACAAACAGATAGGAAAAAAGAAACAGAAAACACACACTCTAACAGCATGAGCTTTTATGAATATCCAAAGCTGTCAAAATAAAGCTTTCTGATGAGGCGTTAATACCGCGATTACAATTGACGCTTTCTAGACGCATTCTAGACGTAGCATTTGTCACAAAAAAGTTGAAATGTATGGAGTTGTATGAGAGTAGTTACAATGCACGCAGTCTAAACGGAGCCTACGTAAAAGTTGGCCAACTTTTAATTTTTTCGCTTTCATCGCGCGTTGCAGTGTCAAAATATAGAAAAATTTAAAAAAAATTTCAATTCAATTCAAAATTTCAAAAGGTATTTTATTAATTAAAATTCAAGAATTTAAGAATTTACAAAATTAAATTTAGAAATAATATTTTTCTGTCAAAAAAATGTAAACAAACAGTTGATATTTACCACATCTACGTTTTCTATTGTGTCTACTCTCTTTGTAGACCGCGTTCGAACGCGTTTAGAGTTCGTAATGAAAGCGACAATGTAACTCAAGTAAATGTTAAATTTAGTAAAATATCCAGTAATGTTTTATTATTAAGCCTGGGCTACATTGTTTCTATCAGTTCAGTTTCGATTCGATTTGATTCGACGGTTAAATAGACTGAATACATAGTTACCGATCGCAATCGATTAAACCATTATATTTTGTTTTTGTTATTTTTGAAACAGTCAAATTTCATCTCTGCACATTTCCTTCGGTTTGGATTCGCAAAATTCCAATCGTTCCAAACTCTTTTCGATTCGATTCGACCTATGTGTCCACTCAATCGATTTCCCATTGAGACGTCAAATTTGAACTTTGCGAAACGAATCGAAACTGAACAGATCGAAACAATGTAGCCCAGCTTTATAGATAGAATTTATACATTCGAATTTTTATAAATTTATTTATTTCATTTTAAAAATATATATATAATTGAAAACAATAAAATTACACTTTCATCACTTGACAGGCAACATAATTATATAAATTATTTTTTATGTCATCCATTAGTGGATGGATTATGAGACGAGCAAATGTTCCACCCTTTGTTTCAGTTAATCGTCCTGGATTTATAGTCAAACAACCATTTACATCTCTGATAAAATATTTCTGATCACTTGGTAAAATCATTATATTTGGTATTTCATCAATTTTAGCATATTTATTTGCTAAATCACTATCTAAGCACAGTCCATCTACTGGCGGTTTCATTGGATAAAATGACCCCTGATGGAATAAATAATTTGTTAAACGTTTAATTTTATCACCAGCATTCCTTAAATAAAATTAATTATTATGTATAAAAATTTTCAATAAAATTAATAATTTACATAAATAGTTCATTGCTTAAAATATGATTAACAATATCTGTTGAAGTAATTCCAATTTTAATTCCATTCAAATCAATAATACATGGATCCGGAAACATGTGAACATTTGGAAATATTTTTCGTGTTGTCATTGGTGGTGTTGGATAAACATAATCGGAATTAGCATCTTTATTTGATGATACTAAACAAATTGTTGTCTCTGTACCAATTTTTTCAACAATTCCATTAATCATTTTATCAAAAAATAATTCAAATGTTTCTGCTAAAACATTTCCTTCAATCATTGAATGGTCACTTTCCATAAATGGTCCAGTCATTATTAAAACATCCGGTTTATTATCATTACAATATGTCAATAAATCTTGTAATGGTTCATACAAAAGATCATCAAAATTTGTATATGGACCACTTGATACTACAAAAGTAATTTGTTTATTTAAATTTGGTGGATTTGGTGATTCTAATAAACGTTCTGTAAATATTTGTTCTACATTAAAAATATCACCACGTGGATTTATACCAGATATTAATACAGTCTGGCCGGGAAATATACCAAATGATTTACATTTATCAAAATTTAAATGTGCAGTACGTAAACGCATTTCATCTGAACCAATTAAAATTGTTGAATTTAGATCTAATTTACCATCATGTTCACAACATATTGTACCAATTGTTTTTATTACATCTTGATTTGGTATATCAGGATGCTGAAGATCATATTCTATAGTATCTGTGCCAAATATTTTATGACAAATTTGTTTACCTTGCCAAAATATTTGATCACCATAAATTGTAGTTTTATCTAATAAAGTATCATATAAATATTTTGATTTTATTGTCATTGGCTCATTTTCATATGTTGATAATTGTTTTATAGTAATTATTTGTTTATCTTTTGCTGACCATGATGCGTTTGTTAATAAATTTGGATTACCATATGTATAAACAATTTTACCAGAACCTTCAGTATGTGTACGGGGTGTTCCAGATATAGGTGAATAACTGATTGGACTAAATAAATTTTCATTTTTACTTGCAGGTGTTCGGGAAATTGTACTTTTAATAGCCTTTGGAGTTTTACAAATATATGAATCCATAATCACATCATCATCAACATCAATTCCATCATTATTAGCACACATTTCTGATTGTGTATTTAAATTTCCAACATTTGTTGTACCATTATTAGAAGTAGTAGTAACACCATATATTGCAAGAGAATTTGTATCATATTCATGAACTATTGTTGATGAATATTGAGTTTTTTTATTTATAGATGATGTTTCCTTTTTATTAGCAATAAGTTCTTTTCTTTCAAAATCTATTAAATATTGTATTGTTGGATCAGCACCATTTAAATGTGTTATAGTATATGCCATCCATTGTTCAACAAATTCAACTGCATCATTTATATTGTTTGTTATACAGAGTTCAACACATTTATCAATAACTTCATCTTTTGGTTCTATACCGAGTTCCCCAAATTGCTCCACAATTTCTTTATGCATTTTTTTATTCTTTTTAAGATATCTTAATTAATAAATTTTCACGAATTTGTTAGTGGAATTATATTTTATTTCTGTGCATTGTGCAATTTTTGAAGTGTCAAATTTTCAAAACTTATGGCAACTATAATAATAGCGCCAAAATAGCGAACAATTTACCCTGTAAACATTTATAATTTCATCCTAATTCGATAATCCGATTTTATATTCTGATCGATAATGTAATTGTAATCTAATGTACCAATGTTCAATGTAGCAGTATTATATATGCAGCACCAAGTTATCTTATCACACGTTAAGTAAGTAAGGACTATTTCGATATCAATCAGTTCCTTACCGATTCGTTCAGAATGATGACTTCATATATTTTTTTGTATGAAAAATCGATTGAGTTCACATAGGAATCGGAACGAATTGAACAGAAAGAGTTTGGAACAATTAAACTTTTGCAAACCCAAACTGCAGCAAATGTCAATTGGAATTAAATTTGACAATTTCAAAAAAATATTCACGGCTATTCCATACTCCGACGAAATCCTTATTAATATTACCATATGGACAAAAATTTCGAAATGTAAAAAATACTTTTCGAACATCAAACTCAGCTGTTTTTAGATATGTTTTTTTTTTGAAAATTTAAATTTTTTCAAAAAATTTGTAATTTTTAATAAAACTTAAATAACTTTTATTTATATTTATATTAATTATCAATAGAAGATGACGAGTTAGGGTATAGTAGAAATTAAAAAAGTGAAAGAAGGATTTTAAGAGAAACGTGATTTTATTTAACTGCAGAGAAATAGTTTTTTGAAATTGTTTTTGATTTTTCGATTGGAGGTTAATTAAGTCTATAACTTCATATTTTTTTTGTTTTCGCAGTGTAGAAAGATTCACAAGCATTTCGTACAACACCAAAACAGTGTGTTGGTGAAATACCAGAAACGCATTGTTTCATTTCATAGCCGTTAAATTTATTACAGTTTCTTCTAAAAATTTAAATCCTGTTGCTGTATTTTCTTCTTTGTTATGGTTTAGTTTTTTCTTTATATAAGCCTTATAGTCCAGCCAAACATAAAAGAAAATATTTATATATAAACTTATTTAATCATCAATAATTATTTAACTTTTTCTCATTTAGTGCCGTATGTTTTAGGTGGACCCACTAAATTTAGCTCGTCAGTAACATTCTCCCAGAACTTAACAACTTGTTCTTTATCAATTTTAGTGAACCCTTGTGCAATACTTGGACATTCACTAAGCTATTCAACAAGCCTTCGGTATTGCCTTTTATTTGTGGAACTAAACGACCTACATTTTAATAACCATTAAAAAAAAATACTTAAATTAAATTAAATTTATTTTACAAATTTACTGAAATTAAATTAAATAGCTTACATTGTTTTATTTTATGTCCAGAAAAGCCTAAAGATTTTCTTTATGAGGCCATTGTGTCCACAATTCAAAAATTCCTACAAACAATTTCCATCGGAGAAATTAACGTGAAATTTTCGATTCCGTCGTAGTATGGAATAACAAAATTCCGATGGAACTATTTTCGAAATTATTAATATGGTCAGAATAGAAATTTCAGTTCCATCGGAAAATTTCGATTACGACGGAGTGTGGAATAGCCGTGATAATATATGTGATGTGATCGATAACTAATGTGTTCAGTGTTCAGATCGATAAATGTGTTCAGTCTACTTAAACAGTCGATTCTACTGTACGAATCGAACCGAAACTGTACTGATTGAGACATTGTAGCCCAAACCTTAGCAGTGTTAACATTGACATAGCCAAATTCAATTAAATTTGTAAATTTTGCTATAGATTTGTATTTTGTATTTATTTTTTGTATATAATAAAAATGGCGTAAAACCAATTGAATTTAATTATGGTTACGAAAAAATTGTATCTCCAAACCGTTTTTGTTTTTCAAATAAATTAAAATTGTACTCACTTTTCAGAAATTCTACTACCTTTTTGCTCCCACCGAAAGTCAGCCCACGGTAACGGTAATTACTCGTATTAATTAGTTGCGGTTTACACTACTAGGTAGACTTTTTCTTGGACAGAACATATGTTCTGTCTACGGAATGTTAAGTTTAAACCAGACAGAACTTCTGTCTCGACAGAAAAAACACAATTTTTCTCTAGACAACTAATCAGAATTTTTTGTAGATTTTTTTTTTTACATTTTTGTTAATTTGCAAATGACGATATTTGATAAAAATGTAGGATTTGCTCCTGAAATTTAAAATTTAATTACTTTGCGCTGATTATTTGAGGGAAAAAATTAGTTTACTGCTAAATAAATAAAAGATATATATTATTAAGGTGTATTAATTAAAAATATTTTTATTTTAATATTTTTATAGCTAATTGCTTTTTGTTGACGACATGATTACAAATGAAATGTTAAGCTTTAGTCACATACTTACGACAAGTTAATTAAAGTAGCCTTTCGATTCGTTAAGTAGACTGGTCACATAGCTATCGATCGCATTCGCAAGTATCTGCCAAAAATGCCAAGCACAAACTAAATTAAAAACTGTTACAATATCACTTTTTTATTAAATAATAATTACAAAAACATACTTATACACTATTTCAATAATTAACCGCGAATTTAGATTTAAATTAAATTTTTTGACAAAAGTCAAATTGAAATTATCTGTCAAACTCAAAAGTTTGGAAAAGTGGAATCGCAAAAGTAGAAATCAATTCAACTCTTTCTATTCAATTCGTTTCGAATCGCACTATGTGGCTGACCAATCGATTTTTCATACAAAATTATATGAAGACGTCAAAATGGCTACTTTACTTAACTTGTCGGTACTTAACTTGTCGTAAGTATTTGACTGTAGCTTTAGACAGAAATGTCTGACTCTGACATCAAATAGCCAGCGTTGTTTTTTTTTACCTGTCAAACAAAATATCAGACAGAAAAGTCTAACATTTCTATCAGACATTTATGGCTAGTGTAATCACAGCGTAACATTAAAGAAAATAACGATACTATTTTATGAAAAAAAAATTCTAACGATTAAAACAAATTTTTTGATACATATATAATAAATTTCATCAGTTATAAATAACAAATTGATTTATATAACTATATTGGCTTCCGTTCCTTTCAGTAGGCAATTAGAAAGTATAGGTATGTAAATATGTATAAGTATTTTTAGGGAAAGTCCAGTTTTTTCTAAAAGTATTCGGTAATGAATACATATAAATTTCTTGCAGATTTTGTTGCTAACATATTTTTTTATAGTGTAGTAGTTAACTAATGTGGGTGAATTAAACTCAGAAATTACATTATGCAACAATTCCTTATTTTAAATCAAATGAATGAATTATAAGAAAGTTGGAGATAATTTAAACATAAAGCATATATTTCAAAACAAAGAAGAACCAATTATTATTCTAAATTATTTTAGTTATCTATCTTAGGGTAATTAAAAATTGTTGTTATTTACATTAATCATACATACATGCGTTCTTAATTGTAGTTAGTTGCTTCAAAAATGGCTATAATTGAAATGGCCAGACGATATGTATCAAATCGATACTTCCCTTTATACAAATTAGCATCATATTTCGTGCAAACCTTAAATTTCTATAAAATTTATAATTACGATTATTTACATAATTGGAGAATTAATTATACTTGAAATACAAAAACACTTATATATTTTTATATATATTATTTTTTCTTCTAGAAAAAAAAAATATTTCTTTTATTTTGCATTAAGCTTAAAAAACAATGTTTGGGACTCAAAAATAAAAACAAAAAATATGTTGTCTTTGTGTTACCATGAAAGTCTTTAAAAGATTATATAATTTCTATTTTTCATCACTTTTAACACGAAACTTGTTTTATAAAAGTTATAAAAATGGAAGAAATATGATCTAAATTCGACTATCATAATAAAAACATCAATATTTTTTGTTATTGTATATATAATTTAAATTGCAATAACATTATATTTTTTAGATATTATGTATGTAATATTTGTAATTCATTCAAATAAAAACAATTAAATTTCAAAACTGTATATTTGGATTATACCTTAGCACAAAAGGTATAATAAGAGATTTTTTTTAAAAAAAGAAAAGTTAATTAAAAGTTCATATTGTAATAATAAGTATTTAACCAAAAAAAAAAATTGATTGATAAATTGATAATTCGAATAATTAGTAATTAAATCCTTTTAATTATGCACACGATCAACAAATCTTTGTGGTATACCATATGATAATAATTTTTTTTTGGTGTAACTATCTAATGATGGATTATAATATGTTATAGCATCCCAACAAATTTCACTTAATTTTGGTATTGTTGCCCACATTTTATATAAATCATTTGTACGTGTTAATTGATCATCATTTACTTCAATACCACCAAATAAATACATACAACCGTTACCTGGAGTTGCAGCTGAATGAAAATATATGGGATTTGGTAATTGTGCTGTACGTAATAATTTCCATTCTAATGTTTTTAAATTAATTTTCCATATATCTGAATAGCATTTATCTATTTCACCAAAACCACCAGCAATAACAGCTTCAATATTATTATAATTATCATCATCACTATCATCATTATTATAATAATTTGAATTTGTAGCTAATGTTGTTTTATATTGTATACATGAATAACATTTTCTTGGTTCTGGATAACCATCAAATAATTTAACACTTTTATCTGGTTTGGTTTTAAAAAAATCCCATTTGTTTAATTCTAAATTAAATGCTGGTATTGTTTTTAAATCGAATGCTGTTTGTGATGTACCACCACCTAATACATATATATGTTTACCATTATATATAACTTCATGACGATACCGACCATATGGATCATCTCTCATTTCTGGCCTACATATATATATCATTTCCCATTGTTTACTAGCTAAATCTAAACGATACACATCACAGGAATAATCAAAACCAGTTGTACCACCAATTGTATATAAATAATTTTGATGTACTGTAATAACTGGTCCATACATAGCCGTTGGTAAATCACCATTAACATTTAATTGTTTAACAATTGGTTTACGAGTACTAAATATATAACTTTGATTTGAGCATGCTTCACCAAATGGATATCCTGTACCACCATATGCCTACAAATACACATTTAAAAATAATATTTTTATTGTATTGTTATTTTTTTGATAACTTCTTATTACGCAGTTACGTCATAATTTTAAAAAAAAAATATATATATATATAAATAAAAATATAATAAAACTTACTATTAAGATATCATCATGTACTATTACGGCATTTGAAGCTAATTCTTCTGGCATATTTTTTGATTCTTGATTTAAACATAATTTCCAACGACGACTAACAAAATTATATTGCCATAATTCTTGAAATAAACATGTAGCATTTTGACGACGAGCTGTCATTGTTAATCTAACACTAGGATTAAAACCACCTAAACAATATAAATTAGATTCAGTACATACACTACGATGCCCACTACGTGGTGATGGATAATGTGATATTTTATCAGCAACATAATTTATTTTAACTATTTCAAATGGACGAAATTCATAATATTTACGACGACGTTGTTCAAATGGTATATTTTGTTTATTCTGTTCTGGCTGGCAATCCATTAAATCAGTAATTTCATCATCATCAATTATATCAAAATCAGAATCATCATCCATAGATTCCATTTTTGGTAAAATACGAAAAAATCTTAATATTTGTTCAATTAATAATATTAATTTCCAAAAAATTGCATGAATACAAAAAAAACTTCTTTTCATATAAAATAGTTAAATCGTACACAATCAAAATTTTCCCAAAACAAAGAATACAAATAATTTTTATATATATGTATTTGGATAGATGTAATTAAAAGAAATTACTTTAATTTTATTTATAATTACTTTAAAACTGGTTAATTAGATTATTTAGTTTTTAATTTTGATTTAAAAAAAATTCTATAATAATTTTTTTTCTTCACAAAATTGCTTTATTTGACATTCGTTGTCAATATAAATAAATTGTCACTCACAGACAGCTGGGCGTGCATTTTGGATTTTGGCATTTGCGTTTTATTTAATTTTTTGTCTCTCGTGTTTCATTTTGTTCCTATACGTGGTTCCTTTTTCCTTTCCAATAAAAAAGTATATTTCAGAAAAACATACAGTTTTCGAAACTTATTATATTGATTTGCATCGATTTGCATGAAAATGTTTTTTATTTTTTAATAAATATAAAATAATAAAATAAATTTAATATTAAAGTAGATATAATAAATATAAAACCTTGAATTCAGCATTAGACTCTCGTAAATTTTACCTTTCAATTCTGTTGGAATATGTTATAATTTTTTGTTATTATTCAATGTATTATACCACTTTGCGTTTCTCGTTGCTAAGACAATAGGTGTCCCGGTAAGAAATCAACGATTTGTTTGAATTAGGGAAAACAAGTTTAAAAGAGATATTATAAGCTTGAAATAATATCATACTCACAATTCAAAGTTAATATTGCACAAACGAAATTAGTTGTAATGCTTGAAATACACGTGCGTTTTTTTGGTGCTTTGAAGCATTCTTTAAAGCATGTAGCAAAGCATACCAAACACATGAACGTATTTTTCATACATGTTTCTGTCAAAGAAATTAAATTTTTTGTCTCAGATAAATATTTTTATAAATTTTATTCCTTTTATTATAATATATCATAGGATTATTCTTAACAAAATCTATGATTTTTTCTTCAATATTATTTTTTTTTTTGTTTTTAGAAATCCAAATCACTAATAAAATAACTAATGTCAAAAAAAAAAAATTTTCTTCACAGTTGTCTGATGCATTTTTTTAATTTTTCTTGTGGCAGCATTGCCGGTGCGCAGCAAAATTTATAAATAGAGCATCTTGCTTCGGCGCAACGCAGTGCGTTGCAGCCATGTAATTAGTTACATAGAAAAGACATTTCTTCTAAATAATATTTTAGCAAAGGATGCCTCAACGCACCTAAAAAACGCACATGTAATTGGGCCATAAATCAATGTTGCATCCTTTTACCATTATTATGTTACGAAATAGTTGCGGTAGTTCGGAATTCCACATTGAGTACTAAATTTTTTGTTTTTGTTTTAATAATAATACGTGTACATATATTTATTTAATTTTTATTTATATATATATATTTATAAATAAAGTTTTACAAATAATGTTTTGTAAATCGAAAGTTTCTACATAAAGTTAAAAATATAAAACCTATTGTTTAAATATTAAAACCAAATTACATCTCAATGTATTTATTTTTTTATTTATTTATTAAATTAACAAAGTACAATTTCTTTTAATTTGTGTTGTTATGAGTTTCGAAATTTGAATATACTTGTACCCACTTTTATTGTATGTATTTCTATTTCTCATCTTTTCCATATGTTACATAAAACAAAAATTAGTTTACAGGGACGATGCTTTTTGCCATCGACTCCGCACCGCATCAAGAAAAAGACAACAACTGTCAAACGAAGTTAGTTTTAAATTGAAACAAGAAAGTATAAAAGATTTACATTTTCATTAATATTTCCCTGAAAAAATCAAAAAGAAAGTATAAAAAATGTCATTAGTTTGTGCAAGTAAGTAAAATATTTATTTAATACATTTCTATTAATTTCTCAAACACCAATATTTGTAATATATATGTATTAAAATTCGATAGTTTTACAAAATTGAGGTTATATTTTTCTTCTATAAAAGCCGCTTTAATTAAAATATATATTTTTTTAAATTTTAAAGTAACTAATGAAGTGCCTGAACAACCAGTTATTTCACCATCATCTGGTGTAGTTTTTGAAAAAAGAATAATAGAAAAATATATATTAGAAAATGGTTGTGATCCCATAACTGGCAAAGATTTAAAAGCTGATGAATTAATTGAAATTAAAACACCACCAATTGTCAAACCGAAACCACCAAGTGCCACTTCAATTCCGGCTACATTAAAAACAATGCAAGATGAATGGGATGCATTAATGTTGCACACATTCACTCAACGACAACAATTACAGACTGCTCGCCAAGAATTAAGTCATGCTCTGTACCAGCATGATGCAGCATGTCGTGTTATAGCACGTCTCAATAAAGAAGTAGCTGCTGCCCGTGAAGCTTTGGCTACATTAAAACCACAAGCTGGTATAGCAGCGCCAACAAGTATACCACAACCATCAATAGCTGCCGAAGCAGCTGGTGTAGCTACTCAACCAATTGAACAAGCTGGTATGAGTACTGAAGTTATACAGAAATTACAAGATAAAGCAACTGTTTTGACACAAGAACGAAAAAAACGTGGCCGTACTGTACCAGAAGAATTAATAACACAAGAACAAATCAAAACATTCCTAACTATTGCTTCACATCCTGGTTTACATTCTGCATCGGTACCTGGTATATTGGCATTAGATATCAATAGTTCGGACAATAGTAAAATATTAACTGGTGGTAATGATAAAAATGCTACAGTATTTAATAAGGACACTGAACAAGTTGTAGCAATTTTGAAAGGTCACACAAAAAAAATTACCAAAGTAATTTATCATCCAGATGAAGATACTGTTATAACAGCATCACCAGATGCAACAATTCGTGTTTGGAATGTACCAACTTGTCAGACACAATTATTATTAAGATGTCATGATGCGCCAGTTACTGGACTTTCATTACATCCAACTGGTGATTATGTACTGTCAACTTCATCCGATAAACATTGGGCATTTTCAGATATTCGAACTGGTCGACTATTGACTAAGGTTAGTATTATGTAATTTAAAAAAAAATCATAAACATGAAAAATATTCTGAAAGAATTTCATTTGAACTTATAAATTGTCGTATTACTTATCGTATTTATGAAACATTGTTTCTAGAACAAGCTTTTCTTTATCTAGAAAAGCAATTAATTTCTGGATTCTCCAAGTATGCATGCACGTAGAAAGTAAAATTTCTTTTCACTTTTAATTTTAATATTTGGATTGGAAATTATTCAAATTTTCACTATACATATAATGCTTTCACTTTCACTTGGTTGGGGAATCCACCCCGAGAACTATTAAAATGTATAAATCTGGAGGCGGAGGTATAATTCAGACCTGTAGAACTATTGTAGATTAGGCGAAAATCTATCAGTACTATATAAGCCATATCTAATTATAAATTTTAATTAATCTCTTTCGTTTTTCTTGTAATTTATTTATCAAATAATAATAAATATCTAAAAAAAATATAAATATTTTATTTTAAGATTATTGATACGGCTGAAGTTGGTTTGACAACTGCACAATTTCATCCAGATGGCTTAATTTTTGGTACTGGTACAGATGATTCACAAGTTAAAATTTGGGATTTAAAAGAACAAAGTAATGTCGCGAATTTTCCGGGACATACTGGACCAATATCAGCAATTTCATTCTCAGAAAATGGGTATTATTTAGCTACAGCTGCAGATGATGCATGCGTTAAATTATGGGATTTAAGGAAACTTAAAAATTTTAAAACAATTCAATTAGACGATGGTTATGAAGTTAAAGATTTATGTTTTGATCAAAGTGGTACATATTTGGCAATTGCTGGTACTGATGTTAGGTAAATAAATTTATATTTTTATTTTAAAATTTGTATTTGGTTCATATTGTATGTTTTTTCAGGATTTATCTCTGCAAACAATGGCAAGATTTAAAAATATTTAATGATCATACAGCTTTAGCAACTGGTGTTCGATTTGGTAAACATGCTCAATATTTAGCATCCACAAGCATGGATCGTACATTAAAATTATATTCGATTGAATAGGAACTTTTTAACATAAATGTATCTTTTTTTTTTTAAATTTACTAAAACGAAAAAAAAAAAATTACTGCTATATTTAAATTGACGATAAAATATAATATAAATAAATAAAATATGTTTCCTCACAAAAAATTTATAAAAATTGATATAAACAAAATTGAAAAATAAGTCAGTAAAAATATTACTGTGTCATTAGTAATTAATTAATTATTCAATAAAATAATTCTGCAAAACAATTTTTCTTGTTTTGGTATAAAATTACGAAAATTGAACGCTTTATGAAGAAATTTCAGAAAATGTTATATATTTTTTCCCATTTATAGATTACAAATTTTGAGATACTTCGCGGTATTAAATGTGAACCTTTTCTTTAGCTCTATGAATTAGGTACGGTACATAATATCGACTAAGAAAATCTTAAATTATTTAAAAGCGTTAATTATTAAAGCGATTAAATTTTTTTTATGGAAAAGCTGGATTTTTATTTAATTGTTCAAATTTAATTTTGGTCGTTATTTTTTCGTGATTTTTACTTTCAACGATCCTTCCAAATCGGTATTTTATATTTTAATCTACATTTTCACCGATTTAAGATTTGGTTTTCTCTTTGTATATTGGAGCCTATCTATATGTTTTTCTGGCACACTATAGACGTTTTCAGCAAATATATTACATCTTAGCAACCCATAATAAACAACTTGTTTATTTTTACTTTATTGATTTTAGGGTTTCTGGTTTCTAGAAGTTTCAAAAGTTTAATTCTTAAAAAACAATTTGCAATCTTATTAAAAATCATAATAAAAAACCATTAAATTATAAAATGTATTGGGGATTTAGCGAAGCAATCAATCTTCACGAAGAGTACATTAAAAATATTTCTGAAGAACCAACGGACGAATTAAATATTTTACTTTTTGGTAGCGGTGATCCTAGAAATATACTACAAACAATCTCAAAATTGTATAAGCATTCAACGAAAATTAATTTTTATTGTTTAGATGCTTGTATTGAACATATTGCTCGTAATATGCTTCTATTAATGATTGCATTCGAAAGTCCAGATTGTTTAACATTAAAAAATAAAACACATCTTTTTATGGATATTTATGGTAATTCACTTTTACGACCAATTTCTAATAATTATGTGGCCAGTAAATCTCATGTATTGCATAATATTATAACTGATTCCGATTATATGGAAACAATTGTACCAATTTTTAATATTGATCAATTAAAATATCGTGAACGTGATGGTTTAGAAGAATCATATAATTTTTGGTTACCACGTTCAGGTAACATTTTCGATATCGTAACATATTGGAAAATTCGTAATGAACAATTATTGGGTAATCGCTATGATACCCGAGATGGAGCATTTGATTGGGATTTAAATATGTGTCTAAAAGATCGTGGTGCAACACAAATATGTTCACAAGAATATAAATATTGGCGTGATACAGGAATTGCATTTACATTTCCCGAATATGAACAATGTTGTCCTAACAAAACTTTAGTAACTTCTTTAAGTCGAAATGGTCAAACTTATAATCATCGTGGATATGTTGGTGATACTCAAGTTGGTCCATTTTGTACGTTTGGTT
This sequence comes from Rhamphomyia laevipes, assembly GCA_963920725.1. Classification (NCBI taxonomy): domain Eukaryota; kingdom Metazoa; phylum Arthropoda; class Insecta; order Diptera; family Empididae; genus Rhamphomyia; species Rhamphomyia laevipes. Next base: position 36,843,597 of record OY987259.1, read on the forward strand.
TGAAGTGTAAGGATGAGAAAATGTTAAAATCATTTCATGGTACAAATGATTATAGATCAACTGATATTACTGAACGAAATTTGAATGAAATTTTTTATGAAATTAAAGAAAAATGTGAATATATTCCGGATCCGACAGCAAATAATCGTAAATTGGGAAGTTCTATTATTCTATTTGGTAAAACACTTATAGAAAAAAGTAATGAAAATGTTGATTTAAAAAAATATGATAAACCAGTTTTACCATTTGAAAATTTACAAATTAATTTTCTTTCAATTGATGATATTTTAACATTACAAAAAGGATTAAAATTTGTTAATTTTTTTGATATAATTTTTATCGCACATAATTATTATCCATTTCTAGAAACAGATTTTCAAAATATTTTCAAAGATAAATGTTTAATATTATTTGAAACTAAATTGTTTACAATCACAAGAAAAGAACAAATGAATGAATATTTGTATAAAATTAAAAGAATTGCAAAAAAATGGAATTTAAAACCAGTTACAAATTTTAATGTTAATATAGATTATTCAATTGTTAAATACAAAACGGAATTTTGTTGAATAAAATATAATAAAGAAAATTTATTAACTTATAAATTACATAATTTTTTATTTAATTTTATGAAGAAGCGATTTGTTTTAATGGACCTTCTAGATAAGACGAAAGTGCAAGTGCTTTTTGTCTTAGCATTCCTAAAGCAACTGTTTCCTTAGCGTATAAGCAAAGTAGTACATTTGCAACCTAAAAAGAACAAAACATAATGAAAAATTGATATCTGAATTTTATTGATGTTTTTTTTTTTACCTGTGTAATTGCAACACGTCCATTTTCACATTCTAACAAAACAAAATTTAATCGATCTTCACGAAATGCATTACTTCCATGTCGTTCATATGCTGCCCAAATATTACTTGCAATTGCTGCTGTTACTGTTGGATCACCATCTCCAATACCAGAATAAGCTAAAAGTGCTCCTTCTTGGCTAAGTAATCTATAAAAAATATTATAAATTTTTCCAAAAATATTTTTTTAATTAATATTATACCACTTACAAAGTATTTTCAACACCACCAGTATTTGCTTGGCTTAAAACTTTTATTAAAGCTTTTGGTTTCAACATTTTAAATCAGATTTTTGTTGACTATACTTTTCCATAAAAAACTATTTATAAACATCAAATGATAAAAACTGATATTTTATATTCTATATTTTAATTCTTTTTTGTTCTGATGTTGTGATCTTAACTTTTTATTTGCTTATTTCCCTTTAGACAATATAAAACGTTACGTTTCTAACGAACCCAATTCTAGCCGTTTCTGTACCGCTTCTATTTCGTTTTTAGAAGTTTTATTATAATAAAAGAACAATAAACCCATCAGACAAGTGTCACAATCACAAATGAAGAAAATTCAGGCTGTAAAATAATATATTATTTAGGAATGAATACACATATGATAGATTATTTAAATTTTAAATACTTGTCATACGATATAAAGGTGGATGTGTTCCGAAAAAAAGGTAGAGCCTTGATAGAGGCCGATAAATCGAATTGGTTTATAGATCTTTCCTTTATTTATTTGTTGCGTTTAAATCATTTTTTAGATTTATAATGAAAGTCAAATAATTATTATATTTATGATGTGATAATGTGGGGAAATATAGTTTTATAATAATATTTCAAATTATGTTATTGTTAGAAAATTATATGGAGCAGACCGTAATACACCAACTTATCCGCCAACTTGTGTAACGAAAAAGCAAATCAAAAAAAGGTAATTGGGTGGAAAATTTGAGTATGTAAACATAGCTTAATTATTTATTTATACAAACCCCACATATAAGTTAACATATTAACATATGATTTTGACATTCGTCTTTCGTGGTACCGTATAAATTTTATAATTTTAGGTTATATTATTACATTGTTAAACGTAAAAGTAGAGTGAAATACTTTAAATTTAATAACCAATAAAATAATTTACTTTTTACTTGTTTCTATATGATTTAATATTAAAAATGTTAAAACAAATATTAAAATTAAGTTTTCAAGCATATAAAAATATAAATCCAACAACATCCATCAGTGAACATTTACCAAAATTCCAAAAACTATTCTCAACAACATCAATAATATTGCAAGAAAATATTATACCAACACCGGCCGATGCTGATCACGAAAAAAAATTAAAAATCCTTTATTTAGAAGCTGATGTAGCTCGACAAGAAGGTCGACGTGTTCCAAATCCTGAATTCATTAAACCCGATCAATGGGAACATTTATTATCATTACCATCCCGTTCAGCTAGATCAAAATATTATTTATTTTTATGGCATATTGAAAAGAAACAAGAAGGTCTTCAGATTAAGAAAATAAAAAAAGCAGAAGCTATCGTTGAACGTAAAGCTAAAGAGAAAATAGATGCTGCAGAAAATAATCATATAATTTATGGTATAGCACATACAGGATTTTTATTAAGAATTTATGATACAACAATAAATCATTGGCATAATAATAAGTAATAAAATTGTTGTACTTTACAAAGCTATTTCATATTTCATATTTTATTGTAAATATTGGTTTTTTCCAGATTAATTCGTGCAATACAATATGGTCAGAAAATTGTTTTAGATTGTTCATACGATCTACATATGAATAAACGTGAATCAATTAATACAGCAAAACAATTGATGCTTTGTTTTGCTGAAAATCGTGCTCATAATGAACCATTTGATATGCATTATTGTAATGTAAATTTTCAAGAAACAACAATGCAATATTTGGAAAAACATATACCAACTATGAGAGAAGAATCGTTTCCAATGAACATACATGAAAAATGTTTTACAGACATTTTTCCAAAAGAGAGATTGGTTTATTTAACACCACATTGTCGAACTGATTTGGTTGAATATAATCCAGATGATATTTATATAATTGGTGGTATGGTAGATAAGGTACAGAAATAGTAATTTTTTTAGTAAAGTTTTAATGAAAATTCTTGTTTCCAGGTGAATAATGAACCATTATCACTTGGTAAAGCTAAAAAAATGGGTTTAAGAATGGCACGTTTACCATTAGATCATTATTTAACATGGAGTGCTGGTTCGGGAAAATCTTTAACACTGAATCAAATGGTTAATATTTTATTAGATATAAAAGAAACTGGTGATTGGAACTTTGCTTTGCGACATGTGCCAAAACGGAAAATTGTTGATCCTTTTTTAGAAGATGAAACCGTAAAGCATAATGAAAATAAATTGAAATTAAGATCCAAAAAATTTGATTTTGATATTGAAAAATGGGTGAATAAAACAAGTAAAAGATTTACTACTACAAATAATAATAAATATAAAAGTATTAAAAGTCCTAGCAATGATATAAGAAATTCTACAATTGATAAATCATCGAATGAATCAGACAAATCTAATGGAAATCCATTTCGAAATTGAAATTTTTAAAATATAGTTTTAGTCAAATAAAAAAACAATTCAAAAATTAATTTTCTTTAAATATATTTTTTTATTTTATCAATAAATTTCTATATTATATATATATTTTTATTAATCTAATTACGTCTCCGTCGGACACGTGATATTCTCCAAGCATTTGGTTCTTCGTATTTATTATAAAGTGGTTCCAAACGTTGATTTTTCTTAAATTTACTTAATTTCGTTGGATCTGAGAATCGGAAAAATGATGGTGCAAATTCAACTAACCATTTTGGATCAATTGTTGTTACTTCACGCATATATTCTTTAGTTGTTTGTACTAATTCATGATAAACAACCCATTCCGGTTGTCGATTAAATAACGCACTCGATGGATGTATATAAACAACTTGTGAATCAACTAATGTACGATAACCTTCTTGTGGATCTTTTTTGGCAGCATTCCTAAAGAAACCAGAACAAATTGTTTTTTGTACTCGAACAGTATTTTTACCAGCTGAAACTACATCTAATTTATGCCGGTCCATAATACCTAATAATTGTTTTCGTACATCTTGAGCACGTTTTAATGTACGGATTTGTACAAAATTCTCATAACACCATGCATTCGAGAATTTATTGTTTTTCCAGCTATTATAAACAGCTAGTAATGTCAAATGATCACCTTCGATTTGATTAAATTTAGCTTTTTTCTGATCAGCAATTGATTGTTTATCTTTTGGCCGATAAAATACATTTTGTACACTAAGCATTGATACAATTGTTAATATTTCATCGGAACATTGTAACGCCACCGACATTATCAACATTTTCGATAGATTTGGTTCTAATGGAAATTCTGCCATTCGTCGGCCTAATCGAGTTAATAAACCTTCATCATCTAGAGCTGATAACGAATGTAATTGTTCTAATGCCATTACTAATGATTCGACTGGCGGAGCATCCATAAAATCAAAATGTAATAAATCATTTATACCCATTGTTTTTAATTGTAATACAGTTGTAGCTAAATTTGTTCGTTGAATTTCTGGTACTGGTGTTGGCAACATTTCATCACGATAAGCCCTTTCTGTATATAATCTATACGTTTTACCAGGCCCTGTACGTCCAGCACGACCAGCACGTTGTTTAGCTGCTGCTTGGGAAATGGGTGTTACGACCAATGAATCCATGCCAGTTTTTGAGTTATAAACTTTTTGTTTAACAAATCCCGGATCAACAACATAAAAGATACCATCAATTGTTAATGATGTTTCAGCTATATTTGTAGCAATAACAACTTTACGACTACCAGCTGGTGCTGGATCAAAAATACGTGTTTGCATTTCTGATGGCAGTGCTGAATAAACTGGTAAAATAATTAATTCTGGTACATCCGGTCCTAAACTCTTCATACGTTCATATAAAATTTCACATGCTGTATCGATTTCTTCTTGACCCGTCAGAAAAAGTAATATATCACCGGGTGGTTCACGTAAATGTATTTGCATTACTGTAATTAACGAAGCATCTAAATAATCAGTTTCTGGTTCTTTTGTATACAATACTTCAACTGGAAATGTACGACCGGGAATTGTAAATATTGGTGCTTCAAAGAAATATTGTGAGAATTTGACAGCATCTAAGGTGGCAGATGTTACGATAAGTTTAAGTTCAGGTCGTTTTTGTACTGCCTGTTTCAATAAACCGAATAGAACATCAGTATGGATTGTACGTTCGTGTGCTTCATCCAACATAATAACTGAATATGATTTTAAATCAAAGTCAACAAGGCATTCCCGCAACAACATACCATCTGTCATGTATCTGAAAATTTATAAAAAATATTATATTAAATAAAATAAGATATTTAAGGAATTATCGTCCAATGAAAAAATGACCTAAAACTTATTTTGAAGTCAATTTTTTGGAACGATATTTGTCAACATGGATTTAATAATATTCCAATTTTTAACATAAACTCACTTGATAACTGTTTCGGGACTAGTGCAATCCTCAAAACGAATTGTATAACCAACTTCTTGGCCCAGTCGACAACCAAATTCCTCAGAAACACGTTTTGCCACTGACATTGCAGCTACACGACGTGGCTGTGTGCAACCAATTTTACCACGTGCTGTAAATCCATATTCAGCCAAATATTGTGTAATTTGAGTAGTTTTACCAGAACCAGTTTCACCAATAACAATTAAAATTTGATTATCAGAAACTGCCTAGAAATAAATTTAAAAAAAAAAATACTTAGTAAATAAAAAACTATTAGAAATTATTTCATATTTTACCTTAATTAAATCTTCTCGTAACTTGAAAATTGGTAATGATTGACGCTGTTCGACTAATGACATATCAGTTTTTTTACCGAAAGAAGATTTCTTACCACCTATAATATGTTTCTTCCATTCGGGTACTTCTAATGGTGCCATTCCAACACCACGAACATTTGCAGCTAATGTTCGACTGTCCTCTGGAAAATTATACACAATTAAAATTTAGTTTTAATATGGTGCAAAAATTAAATTTGCGACTAATTGACCGAAAGCACAATTGACCAAATCACAAATCCATAATTGACCGAATTTATAATTAAAACTAATGAATAAATTACACGATTATTGATAAATTATCGAAAAAAGCGGATCATAAATTAGATTTTTGGGTTTGTAAATTAGTTTTTTTTTTGGTATTCATTTTTAATTTTGTATATTCCGTTAATTGTGTTCGGTAAATTACGTTTCGAGTTTTGGTCAGTTTACTTTCGCATATAAAAAAATATATATATTTTTCAAGTTAATTTAATTTACCTTCTGGCACTGGATCAATCCAATTTTTATTTAAACCCGTTGGTATTGAATCCATTTCTTGTTCACGTTGTAACATTTTCTGTTCACGTCTTTCCTTGGACAATGCCGATTGCATCATAGCAGCTTGTGCCAATGAACCATCTGGATTTTTAACAATTCTTACAGGTGATAAATCATGTAACGCTCTTTCATGTCCCATTAAAAATGGCGGTTCTTCTTCAACAATTTCAATTTCAATATCAGCTTCATCATCTTCATCTTTTGGTAATAATCTAATTATTTATACAAAAATGTTAATAAATTGTAAAAAAAAACTGATATACACAAAAAAAAATTAAACTTACCCAGTTTCTTCATCAAAATCTGGTAATTCACTTCTATCGATAACACCCGATGAAATCATCTGTTTAATTTCCCATCGTTCCGGACTTGAAATTCTTGTAACACGTTTACGGCTTTCATCTTCTTCACCTTCCATATTACCACCTTGTAAATGTAACATTGAGGTACCACCAATTGGCCGATCTGGATTGCGATCTTTTGTGTCATTTTCTGCTATATGTGACAGTGGATTTAAGTCTTGTCCACTAGCTTGATCAACTTCTTTCATCGACAAAGATACTTTTTGACCAGTTATTGACATAACTTTAACTTTAACCGGATTTCCACGACTAACAACTTCACTAACTTCTGTAACCCTACCTTCGGATCGAAGCTGTGAAATATGTACCAAACCTTCCCAACGTTTACGTAAACCAAATAATTGTACAAAACATCCAAATGGCGCCAAATTAGCAACTTTACCGGAATATATTTTACCTGGTTCTGGGTCATCTGCTAAAGGTGAAGCACTACGTTTTCTTTCTCTTTGTGCTGGTGGACTACGATTACGATCATTTCTATGACGATCACGTGATTTGGAACGTTTTTGGTGGTAACGATCGTTATCATTAGCATGATTTCTTGACTGACTATTTTTACGAATTCGAGGTGGACTACGACGACGATCTCTAGAACGACGTCTATCTCTTGAATGACTTCGTTTTCTATCTCTTGAATAACTTCGTTTCCGATTTCTTGAATGGCTTCGTTTTCGATCTCTTGAATGGCTTCGTTTTCGATCTCTTGAATGACTTCGTTTTCGATCTCTTGAATAACTTCTTTTGCGGTCCCTTGAACGACTTCTACGTTTTCTACCACGTGATCTACTACGGTATCGATTCTTGTAATCCTTTCCTCTAGAATTACTTCGTCTTTTCCTGCTCCGATCTCTAGATCTACTTCTCAATTTTTCATTAGGTTTTCTTTCTCGTGATCTTGACTTTTTTTCATTAAATTTTATTTCATCGTTTTTATCGTTTTTTATTGTAGATTTTTCAATTGTTCCGCCTTTATGATCAAATGTTGGAGCCAAAGCTTCCAATTCAGCCATTGCATCATCTATAATCTTTTCTTCTTTATCTAATTTCATTTTTGCTTCTTCCTCTTCTATAATGACTTTTGGTTTTTCATTTGGTATGGCGAGACCAGGAAATCTTGTTACTAATTTTTCAGTCTTATTGAAATCATCATTTCCTTCTGATGTACCAGTTAGTATACCACTAGATCGTGCTGATGGTTTCATCAATTGAATAATACGTAACAGATTTGTGATAAATGAATCGGGAAATTCAGCTCCATTTTCAAGAAGTACTTTTTTAAACGCATCAAATGTTTTATGTTGTTCTGCTAAATCAATTATGAATTCAGCTAAAAAGGATAATAAAAATTGTTAAATTTAATTTTTAAATAGATTTTTTGCTTAATTAATAATTACCTAAATCCTTGTCATTAATTCCTAAATGATTATCAAGTTCTGTACAGATTTTTGAGACAAGTGATAAATGTTCTAATTTTTGTAGTTCGTCCATAATAATTTATTTTCCAATAAACTTCTTTAATAATTAGTTATATTTGTACACATATTTAGTGTATAAAAATATTGTTAAAATAAAAATTGAAGAAAGTAAAATAAATATTACACTAACACTTTTTATTTTTAATGTTTTATTAAAAACGTTTTAATTTTTAATTTGACGGTTTTGACGTTTGTAAAGTTTGTTGTCAAATTTGTGCCAATTCTATATTGTTCGCATCTGAACCCTCTGTGCTGTGACTAACATAATAACAGCCCGAAAAGTGGAATGCAAACGTAACATAATCGAAAATGTATTTTTGAGTATTTTTATTGTCACCGCATTTTATCTGAAATGGAAGCACAGTTCATTCAAATAACCATGTCCCAGAAAGTAATATAAGATTCTTAATTTCCATTTGCTTTCAATTCGTTATAAATATTATTTTTATCGTTTATGTACAATTTCAATTACTAAATTTAATAAATAACAATGAATTTTTCAACCAATTAAATTTAATAATAATATATTTTCAAATTCAAAATTCGCGCGCAAAATATAAATGTCAGTCACCATTAAATGTTGCACCAGTTTTCTTTATCAGTTTACGATTTATGTTCGGTATGAAACTCGAGCTAAAAGTAAGATAAAATATATAGTGCGGGTTTCATAGCCCTTAGCGCAATCGTAGATATATCTTGAAACTTTAACAAAAAAAATATATTCAAAATCCAATGTTTATAATAACAACAACTTAATATTAATTAAATAGCTAATTAAAATTATAAGAAATAAATTGAAACTAATTTAGCAATAGTGGCATAGTCTTATATTATTAGGAAATAGTCAGGGACAAGAAGTGTCGAATGTATCATTAATTTATGATGAACAATTAGTATATTCATAAGATGATGCGGTTTAGAATACAAAAAAAAAAAACATAATCAAAAATTAAGAAAATTTATAAAAATTAAAAATTAAATTAATAAGGGGTAGGTAAACCTAATGAAAGATTTAGAATCTGAAGTGAACATATAAATCAAATTATTGTATTCAATATGTTGATATTTTCCGAAAGATTTAATGAAAAAAGGTATAATTTAATTTATTAAAATAACGATTAAAAATCGATGGTTAAATTTTAAAAATCATGAATTTTGTTTTATTGCTAATAGTTTATTAATGCTATTGAAACCATTGACGGAAAATTTTGAAATTGATTGCAGCAGTATAAATTTACTGTTCCAGTCATAGTACGTCAATAAACTGAGTTGGATTTTTTTTTGTACTGTAATAATTGTACAAATGGTGCAGTTTTTAATTTTTGAAACTATTGCTCCAGAAGGCCGACCATAAATCAATTAATTTTAATGAAGAGAAAATAATGTATGTTGTGTTTGATTATGGAGATAATTTATAAACAATTTATCTTACCAGGATGCTGTATGAAATTTTAGCAGATAGATTAAGGATTAAGTAATGTACGAGAGAAAATTTATTATACAAATTTAGATTTCTTTTTTAGGTTTTTGGAATTCCTTAAATACGGCGTCCTGGTTAACAGCTCAATCTGTATCTATGAGAGCGCCGCCGATTCAAGGAATAACAGTTATTAACAATTGAAGATTGGTAAAAATTTGTAGTAGTAATTTCCGCGTTAAAAAAAAATATGCATGAATGATTGTAAAATGTAACTACAATAATATTGCTGAATGAATAAATTACCTACCAGTCGCTTAGGGTTTCTCTGTTCTGAAAATAACGTTACTACTTCCGTCAGCCGTCATATATTGAGTTAACCAAATATAATATAGATAAATTACTCAATTACTTACATATTTCCTAATAATCCTAACATTCTTCTCTGTTTCTGTTATTCTAATTTTTATCATTATTATTATAAATTAATTTTATCAAAAAATAGTGCCATGGATTTTAAAAATTTTCACACTTTTTTTATTGCATACTATTAGGCGATGTAATAAATTATTTTAAGGAAAACTATTATGGAATGTTTTTTTTTTATAATATAACTGTCTTGTGTGTTTTTTATTGATAAATTTTGTTGCTGTGTATCGCAGGATTTAAGAATTCTGTCACTTTATGTAAGTTCGTAGTTCGTATCTTACGGATATATTTGATAGTTGGTATATTTTAAGAATTTAATAATTTCAATTTGACATTACAATCTGTAAAAAAAATAGCTGTAGGGTATATACAAATATTGTATTTTTGTTGTATAATTAAAATATTTTATTTTTAAAATGTCTCAACCAATTGATGATTATGTCTATTTATATGAGTATACTCTTTATGAAAATAAATAAATTTCATTAATAACTATTTTCTAACTTTAGACTTTTAATGGATAAAAACATTGAATTTCAAAAATTGGAAACAGTTTCAAGTGTTGTCCAAAAAAAGTTTGACAAAAATAATTATTTAAGCGGTAAAAATCTTGCTACACAAATTGATTTTATAAAATAAATTTTATTTAATGTTTTTACATTTTCAGTTGGAACTTTACTGACAATGTTAGTACGACATGGCGATTTTCCTGGTAATTTACAAAAAGTTACCGCAATTTATATTATATACGATTTATTTCGTAGTGATGGACAATCTGAATCACCTTTTACACAATTTTTTCTAAATTTATTAGACCAAAAAGATTCACCACAAGCACGTTTAAATTTAGTTGAGAAAAATTTCCTTAATCAGTTGTTAGTTCAAGGGACCAAAGAGGTTAGCAAGATGATTTTAGTAATTTTAAATATTTGTAAATTAAAACTACAAAATACAATTTTTAGTTATCCAAACAAACACCTGGTCAGATATTGAAATCAGATATATTACCAATTCATTTCGATTTCTCTCCATTAAAAACACATATTTTAGAAAAACAAAGTGAATTACCGGCAACTGTAAGAGCTGGTGTAATGAATGTTGTACCCGCACCATCAGCATCTGGTTCACAAAATGAATCATCAATAAAAGAATTAATGGAAGGTCTTTGTTTATCACCAATAAGTCCATTGAAAAATACATTTGGACCACAATTTATGTCAGTTGCACCACCATTATTATCATTTGAAGATGAATTAGTTTGGTTTGATTTAACAAATCCAGCTTATCATAAACCAGCATATGATGCATCTAATGATATTGGTACACAAGCTAAACGTTTAATTGAACAAGCTTTTAATCAAGCTTTAACATTAGCAGATCAACAATTATTATTAGATGAACTGAAAAAAGATTCAAATATGGTTTATCAAATTGGTTTAACTCCAACAAAAGTACAAAATTAAATTAATTTTGAAATATTTTTTGTTAATATAATTTCAATTAATATTTTAGCTTCCGGATTTAGTTGAAAATAATCCATTAATATCAATTGAAATTTTGTTAAAATTAATGGATTCAACACAAATTCCAGAATATTTAAATATACTTGTAAATATGGAAATAACATTACATTCCATGGAAGTTGTAAATAGGTATATAAATTAAGTCCAAAACAAAAAAAATAGTCAATTAAATTTTAAATATTAATAATTCTTTTAAGACTTACGACGCTTGTAGATTTACCAACAGAATTTGTACATTTATATATTAGTAATTGTATATCAACTTGTGAAAAAATGAAAGATCGGTATATGCAATCAAGATTGGTACGTTTAGTTTGTGTATTTCTGCAAAGTTTAATTCGAAATAAAATTATTAATGTAAAGGTTTGTATAATAATTTAAAAAAATACTGTAAAACAATCTTGTATTTTAAAATCTTTGTATATTTACAGGTGCTTTTCATTGAAGTTGAATCATTTTGTGTTGAATTTAGTCATATTAAAGAAGCGGCTGGACTTTATAGACTTTTAAAACATATTGAATTAGGCGAAGGAGCAATAGGAAATCAAAAATCTAAAGATTGAAATTGTGTATATATTCTTATTTTTATTAAATCATAATGAAATGTTGTTTTAATTATAAATACTTTTTTTCTTGTAAGAAATGTGAAAAATAAACGAATACATTTATATTAAAAAAAAATTAAAGTTATGAAATGTTTTGGTTTTTTTTATAATTTAAATTTACTATTTTTATGTTAGCGTTTCACCTTGAGTGACACAAGCTTCGAGATAATCAATTCGTCTTTCTAGAGTCGTAAGTTTTTCATTCAGTACGGCTAATCTTGATCGACAGGACATATCTGAAATAATTTTTGAACAAGAAACGTTTTATAGATCGATGATTGACTCATTGTTACTTACCAAATGAATTAAGAAAATCTGTTATCCTTTTTATACTAGCTGTAATTACTTCAATATATTCCCTATTTGCCCAATCTTGATGAATTTGTCGTTGAACATTTTCTCTGTGAACTCCTGCCATATTTTTCTAATAATAATTTAAATTTGTATTGTTATATATATATATAATATATATAAATTATTAATTTCATACACAAAATAACACAAAATATAGAAAGACTATAGAATGTAAATTAGTTTTAGTGACAGTGACAGCCGTGGATGTTGGATGAGCCGTCATCGAAAAAGAATTTAAATTTACATATAGTAGTAGTTCTACTACAGCTTAAATTTTATCAACATATTATTCATTCATGAATGAATGAATGTAGAGTAAAATAAATATTAAACCGATAATTAATTACCTCTCAATTATTTTTAGGAAAAAATTAGATGATTTAAATTAAAAACCTGATTCAAAAATAAAAATAAATGTATATATAATAAACTCTACGTTTTCATTCGGCAATTGGCGTGAGTATTATTTTTTGTCGAAAGGGAAAATACAAAGTTACTTTAAAGCTGTAACAACGGCAATACTTGCAAACCCGTTGGATGTTGGATGTATGAATTATGAATGAATACAAATTATAATTTATAACCTAAATTTTTATTTACAATTTCAAATTAAAAGGTTGTATGGAATATTAAATATTAAACTATACTAAAATGGCTAATATTGCTTTAAGTGAAGCGGAACGAACATTTATATTACACGGTGTTGAAGTAAGAATAACATAAAATTTCTCCCACTTATAAAAAACTAATACTGTATAATAGGAAAATTTCCGATATGATGGTAGATCTCGACAAGATTATAGGCCAATGGAAATAGAAACTGATATAGTTAGTCATGCTAGTGGTTCTGCACGTTTAAGATTAGCAAATACAGATATAATTGCAACTGTTAAAACAGAAATAGATGTACCATCTTTGCAAACACCAAAAAAAGGAAAAGTTGAATTTTATGTAGACTGGTAAGTTTAAAATATTGCTACTACAACATAAACTGACAAAATTATTATAGTTCAGCAAATGCAACACCAGAATTTGAAGGTAGAGGTGGAGAAGAATTAGCATTTGAACTTTCTGATACACTTAAAAATTCCTACGAATCACCATTGGCATTTGATTTAGAATCTTTATGCATACTACCCGGTCAACAATGCTGGAAATTATATGTAGATGTTTTAGTAAGAAAAATATACTTAACTCTTTAGATTTTAGAAGATAGATAATTTTTTTCTTTTTAAGTAGATTTTAGAATGTGGCGGTAATCTTTTTGATGCTGTATCATTGGCATGTAAAGCAGCTTTATATAATACAAAAATACCAAAAGTAACAGCAGCTTTAATGGATGGTGGTGAAACCGATTTAATTTTATCTGATGATCCATATGAATATACTAGAATTGATACAGAACATATACCAATAATAGTAACTGTATGTAAAATAGGTGATTCTTGTGTTATTGATCCATCAGCTGAAGAGGAACAATGTAGTTCTGTTGGCATTGTTGTATCAGTTTCTAAACGAAATGAAGAAAGTTCGTATTAATTTCAATTAAAAAAATTTAAATTTACTATAATTTGTTTGACTTTTAGGTTATATTACACATACACATATGGTAGGAATTGGTTCATTACATCCAGATACTTTAGTTGATTGTGTAGAAGTTGGTGTAAATGCTGCAGAATGTTTAAATAAAGAATTAATGAATATACTTAAATTGGAAGAAGAAAATACTGACAGAATTGGTAAAAAAGAAATATTTGGATTTTTGAAATGAGTTTTTTTTACGAAGTTTCTTCAATAAAGTTATTTTTTAAACAAAATTTTGATTCGAAATTTATTATTTATTATTTGATAGAAAGTATACTTAACAACATTTAATTTATCTAAACATTTTACAAATAATTTCTATTTTTATTTTTGTAATTTTTGTGTGGAATTATTCTATTAGAAACCAAAAACAAAATTTTTTATATATATATAAAGGTATTATAAATTTCAGAAAATAATTTATAAATATTTTTATTTAATTAAAAATTTTTTTTCTTTGCTTGTTTTGAAGCAGGTGTTTTTTTATCTTTGTCCGGTTTCGGTGGAGCACGATTGAAAAATGATGTAATCATTTCACTTATTTCTGGCATATCATTACCCATCTAAAAAAATAAATTTTATAAAGATATTTTAATTTGATGAAAGTATAAACATAATAATTAATTTATTTACCTTTGGAAAATTGATACTTTCCATGTCTTTTTTAATTTCTGGATCACTCATCATTTTTGGTAATACTAACATTAGTAAAAGTGGTAATACCATCATTAAAACCATTGGACTAAATAAGAAATCTGTAATTTTCCATTGTTCTCTTTGTTGGAAATAACGATATCTAGTAAGGGCTTTCAATTTTAATGGATATGGTACTTGGATTACTTGTGATGGTTGAACATAATTTACTTTACGTGCACGAAATTTACCTTTCGGATTAATTTCTACTCGTACCTAAATGAAATAAAATTAATTATGTATATTGTAAGAAATAATAAACAATTTTTGGATAACTTACAGGTTCATAAAAATAATCTGGATTATTTATTTCAACAACATAACTTCCAGACGGTACACTACTTATTATAAATGACCCATCATCTCTTAAAAAACCTTTATATTCACCACTATTTATAGAAATTGATGTATTTTGTTGCCAATATGATTCAGCTGAAAATAATTCTGGTGGATAAACTCTACCCTCAATAGTATAACGTGTATTTGTTTCGTCAATTTCTTCTGTTGAAATTTCACAATTTGATAATACAAATAGAAAACCTAATAACAGCACAATTGTGCTGTAATTGTAGTATTTATTCATTTTTATAAATAAATTAATTTGATACTGTTAATTATTTTTTTGTAAATTTATAAATAATGAAAATCATTCATAGATTGACGACCGTGTAAGTTGTAGATAAAAATTTAATAAATTTTATTTATTTTTTATTCACACTTTGACACTGGCTGACACATGTGACAGCCTTTTTCAGACCTTCCAGCAGCATTGCCAGGATTGCAAGATTTTCCTATTTTTATAAGGTTTTTTAGTCAGTTGTAAGGTAACAAGGTTTTTTACTTAGTTAATGTTTTATCAAAGGTTTCTGGTGAGTCGCAGTTTTTAAAATAATTTGTTTTTTTTTTAAAACGTGCCACTTGAATTGTATGCAATATTGTATTGAAATTTCACTTCACAGCGAACTCGATACTAAACTTAAGTTTGTTTTCCTTCCCTGGTTTTCGCTTGACTTTGACAGATAATTCGAAAGGAAAAACGTATTAAGCCTGGGCTACATTGTTCCTATCAGTTTAGTTTCGATTCGATTCGACGGTTAAGTAGACTGAACACATAGTTACCGATCGCAATCGATTAAACATTTCCTTCAGCTTGGATTCGCAAAGTTCCAATCGTTCCAAACTCCTTCGATTCGATTCGACCTGTGTCCACTCAATCGATTTCTCATATAAAATATATGGAGACGTCAAATTTGAACTTTTCGAAACGAATTGAAACTGAACCGATCGAAACAATGTAGCCCAGGCTTTATAACTATTCTAGTCGCATAATGGATATTGTTTTGTACAGTAATTTTTAAAACAATTTTTTTGTTCATCTGGCAACGCTGCGCTTCCAGAATTCATATTTATAATTTTTGTTTTCAAATAAAGGTGGCGTATTTGTTTTATACAGGATGGCGATCTTGTGTTTGTTTTTCATTTATGTCGGATTTAGATTCTGTTACGAAACTTTTAGTTTCAGTTTCAGTTCAGAATAATTTTTATATTTCATTTTTTTCTATTTTATGTTTTGATACTTCAATGTTCTCTACTGCATTTAAATGCTAATTCCTTCTATATAGAATAGAAAATAGATTAAAAGATTCGGTTCAATGTTATGCCCAATAAACATTAGTTCAATTTTAAAAATTTGCAACTCTCAAACAAAATTAATAAGTTCACAAAATGCATTTAAAATAATTGGGTCATGTTATTCTAAATCTAAATAAATTACTATAATTGGATTGTACAGTAAAATCATCACATTAAAATTACATATATCAAAATCAAAACTAACGATTTGAAGCATCTTTCGTATTGATATCCTAATCGATTAATCAATAATATCTCGTGATATTTCTATCTGAGTTATTTCTAAGTTTTGTATATTAAATAATTCATTTATTCATTGAATTATCAATAAAAAGAATTATAAGCTTAATCGATATAATGAATAGTTCAATATAAAGAACAGGTCCGAACATTATATCATTCGTTATAATGATTCTCCCACAGTAATTCTTATTTTTTTTTTAAAAAAATATTTATATTTATTTTACATAATTTTATAATTTATGATTTTGGAAATATAATTTTAGTTATAATAAATAAATTTATGAAAAACTCATAGATTTTTATGCTTTTATTTTTATTTTATTTTCTTATCATTTCAATTTCTTTTTTGTATATATTTCGAACATTTTATGAAATAAAAAAAGTATTTTTATTTTGCACAGCATAACATTCAATTCACTTTGGAAAGCTAGTATTTTTTTTATTATTACATTTTAGTTTATTTTAATTTTTTTTTTTTTTCGTTTTTATTTATTTTTTTGTAACAAATTTCTTAAATTCAGAGATATAAAATTTATAATTTTATAGTACATTATTTTATAAAGAATCTTAATTATATTTTAATTTATACATATTTATGACAGGTGTGATTTTTATATACTTTTTTAAGTACAAAAAAAATTATGACACCGTTTAAGTTATTATTTTAAATTAATAAATTTTTAAATTCTTAAAAAAACAAAAATCATTTTAAATTTATGAATTGTAAATTTCTTAAACTATATATATATTTATTTAAATAAATTATATTAAAAGATTTTCATTTTTTATTTTTATTTATGTGGACAAAAATTTAAGTCTATTAATTTTTATATAAACATTTTTATGTTAATTATTCATGTTGGACAGTATTTCATTTTTCTAAATTAAATCATTTTTAAGTCCCTTTTAATTAATTTTATCGTAATTGTAAAATAAAGTTCAATATGAATAATAAAATATGAAAATTTAATAAATGCCACTTTTATTTTATTTATAATAATTTTTATTATCCGGAATAATGTGGATTATATGGTGATTGTTTATTGTATGGAGCAGTTCCAGCATTACCAACAACTTGATCATATGATGGAGGATTTGCTTGTGGATCTGAGTTAGCTGGTGGATAAGGTGCTGTTGTTTGGAATCTAAAATATTTTAAAATAATTAATATAAGTATAATTAAATAATATTCTCTTATTGTAATTATTTATTTACCCTGTTTGAGGATGTGGATAACCACCACCACCTTGTGTTGTTTGTGGCATTGGCATTCTGTAATTAAAAAAAAATAATTAAATTTAGATTTATCAATATTATGTATATATGTTTTTTGTGTATTTATTAAAAATTTACCCTGTATTAGTGTGCATTGGGTACGGGGCAGTGTGTGGAGGATATGGTGGATTTACGTGTCCTGTTGTTGTTGGATGTGGCATAGGATATGATGTATTTGCTATTGGATACGGTGCTTCATGATAACCACCAGTTTGTCCTACATATCCAGCTGCTGTTGTATGTGTTGATGATGTAACTACTACTGGGGCTATAAATTAAAAAAAGAAAATTAATAAAGTAAATTTATTGAAATTTGTAATTAAAATATTTATAAGAAGGTAAAATTAAATAATTTTAACATTTTTTTTTTACAATTTTTTTAATATAAATATGATTTTTGGGTTTAACTTCATTTTTATTTACACTCACAAGACACACTACAATTTAGTATTGAAGGTTGAGGACGATTTTTACAAATCATTGTATACACCCAACAGAACATTAAACTAACTGATAAAATATATAACAAACAACCAAAAAATATTGCAATTGCAATAATTGTATCCATTTTTTAAGTAAAACTAATTAACTATAATTTAAATTAATATTAGTAAACCTTTTTTATACATTATCTTTAATCGTATGTCAAATATCTAATGAACTAAGACTAAGTTATTAAAAATAATTTCGTTAATCAAAAAACCAATTTATTTTCGCTATTGTTTAATTCACTAATAATGTATACAGATTACAGTGATAATTTCTTGATAAGTTTGATAACATAATATTAGCTTTTAGAAGGTGATTAATGTAAATGAGTTTTTTTGTTTTTCAAAAAGTGTGATAGGTTGGAAAATTTTAGATAAAATTAATTTCCGCTCTAAACTAAAACAATGTATTTAATTATTATTATAGCTAATGGTAAATAACGCAGAGTTCCAAACAGTGTATTAAGCGGATTAACAAGTGTATAACGCTATGTCGGAATGTATTACACGATTACACCTCTGGTCAACAATGTATTACGTAGGATAAAAGTAAATGTATTTATTTTGAGGATTTAAGAGTAAATTAATTGGATAAATACTATACTGGGCTGTACGAAACTGCTATTTAAAAACGATGGTAATGATTCAAGAAAATAATCATAAAGTGATGGGACTAATGAAAAAATCATTATTTTTAATACCATTAAATTACATTTTAAATTTATCAATTTGAAACTAAACTAAATAAAAGGATCTAGTGCAGTGCCGTAATTAGGCAGTGCACATTCAAAGGATCCTCGATCAAAAGGGCCCTGAAATCCAATGAATCATATTTTATATTATAATTATAACTTATAGTCTAAACATATAGGGAGAAATAGGAAATAGTATAGTCAATATAACCTTACACTACCTAGTGAGTAATAGAAAAATAATGTTATCAAATCTCTCTATAATGTCTATTAAATATTATAATCAATGACTTTGGTGAATTTATAGCCAGAAAAGTAAAATTAAATAATTAATTCTCACTTTTTATATCATATTTGTACTATTATTACTTTTTCTCAAAATTAGGGCACTGGAAATGCTAGTTACGGTGCTGATTCAACGGAATACGTCAAAGTCTAAATTGGAGTGTTTTAATTATATATATATTTATTTTTTGTTATCTTCATTGTCAAAAATTTCTTATATAAGTTGGAACATTATCTTTATATCAACACTGTCGTCTGTTATGGTTCATAATTGTCTTATCAATATTTATGAACAAAATTAAAATAGAATATTCAATAATTTATAAAAAAAAATATTTTTTTTTATCACTTATTTTGAATGGGGCGGGTAAATGTCAAATTTTTAAAGAATTTTTTTTTGATAAAATTTTGTCCAAAATGTAGTAACCTAGAGAAAATAATGATGATCCATCCGCTTATGTATTATAAATTAATTTTGTAAATATAATTAATAAATAAAAATTTTAGCAATTATAGATAATTTTATTTATTATTGGAAATAATTATTCTGAAATTTACAGAAGTTTATGAAACTTTCCTACACTGCAATCTTAATTATTATTTATAATAATAATTATAATTCTGATTCACAAAAAATATTTAGAACATGATTCAGAATTTTAAATTAAATTATAATCAAACATTTCCCAATTTAATAGCGTTTTGTTTAGTATCAAAAATAAATTATATTAATCTGGAGCAGTGGATTAGAAAAATTATATCTAAAAAATTAAAATTGATTAGAATTTTTAGTTTGTCTCGGACGCTTTTGAATATTTTATAGAAACTTAAATTTGATTTTATTTGCATCTAAATTCTCTGTCGAATGATCTTAATACGTTAGGTAATAGAGTCAAATAAACTTAAAAATAAAATATGTATTATTTATTATTTGAATTTTTTCAGTTTTGGGCTATGGGGAACCAGTATTAATCACTCTTTATTTTTTTTTAAATCGGTTTCACTAGAACCATTTCATTGGGTACAATTTTATTGATACAATTCTTCCATTGGAACAATTCCACACGGTACAATAAAATCGGGAAATGCTACCAAATGGAATTGTATGTTTTGGAATTGTTCTAGAGGAATATGTCTAGAATCACATAATTGCTTCAAAATCTATTATTTTAGGCAAAATACATTATTTTTCACGGCAGGCAGCCGTGTAATGTACCTCTAATAAAAGTATACTTTTTTAGATTCTTAAAAGCTGAAACATTAACAAATCTAACATAAGTCCAGATATTTCCTATACAAATCATATTAGATCGTCAATTTTTGATAAAAATCTATCATTATAATAAAAATATTATATCCATTACCGCCACTATTTATATTAAAATCAATCATTTGATTAACAAATCCAATTGGTGCTGGTCCATTTTGTATTTTACAAAGAACTTCATATGATTCAATACGAATTTCTTTGCCATGATATGGTATATAAAGACAATTATGTGATGGATGAATTTTACCAGGTGTTAAACTACCATACCATTGACCACGTCCAATATATAATTTTTCACCATTTTTAGCTAGTCCTGGTGATATAGCATTTAATGGTACATTACCATTACGATCTCGTATCCATGTAAAATTTTCACCACATAATATATCAAAACTATCAACATAAATTTCTTTTCCTTTCCAACAAACAAATGCTAAATTTTTTTTTGGTATTACTTTAGCTGGTAACCAATCACCATGTTTAAATGCACGTCCAATAAATATATCATCATTATCTGAATCATGACCAGCTAATACAGCAATACTTCGTATTTGATTGAAATCATCTGATAATTTATATGATAGCCAGGTTTCAGTATTATCTTGACTCATAACTATAGAGATTAATGGCAGTTAATTATTTGAAATTAATTAAATTTAAATCATAAATTATGATACAGCAAAAATAAAAAATAATTGAAAAAAATCAGTGCAAAAATTACAAAATTTCTAAAAAACTATTTCCCGGCATGCAGAACTTTCAGAATTTTGTTAAGCCTAACTATTTAATAAACAAAACAAACAAAAACAAAATGGTATTTTAAAAGCAAATTAAAACTAAAAATTCTGAATGGTTTATGCTTATTAAATTCAAATTGAATGAACCGCCCAGTCATACAATTTTGTGTATGTAACTTATGTAAATTCATTGATTAATACTTGATGGTCAACAAATAATCATTTAATTTTCATGTAATATTGATTGACTTAGAGATATAATTTGGAAAAACAAATATATGTAGACTTTTAATAGCTGGTTATTACAGACCAATACTAAAATAAAAAATTGTCACAAATGAAAAAACACCATAATTTTGGGGATGATATTTCATTTATTATTTTCGGACCAAAATTATCCCAAACAACATTACTGAAAAATGACCACATTTTTTTGGGCCGATTTTTCATGTTTTTTTTTATTATTATACTCCACCTGGGAGCATAGCGCTTCCTCTTGCCATTCACTCGGTTAGTTGCTGCTGTTCTTACACTATTCCATGTGAGATTACATTTTCCTAGTTCCAGGAGTTCTTGGGACGACCTTGATGATTCTATTCTAATATCTTTCTAGTAATGTTGTCAGCTTTTTTCCTGATAGTATGTCGATCCACTTGCACTTGCGTCTCTTAAACTGTTTCACAACGATTTATTAGTGAGTCAAAAGTTAGTCCCAAAAATTGGAATTTTTTTTCCCATTTTGAGATTTTTTTCCGAGAAAATATTACATTTTCAATTTCTGATTTGGGGCCATATAAACTAATACTGCTTTTAGGCTATCATAATAAATATTCATACTCTCAGTGATTAATTTATGGCCTCTTTTTGTGGGTTTGTGGGATTAAGCAATTTTAAGTATTTCTTTACTTATATATGTTAGCTATATTACAATCAGTTTAGTTACATATTTTAACTGACAAAATCTGTTTGTAGCCCCTAAATTGTTCTGTCTACTAAAAACTTATGTCTACTTTGCAAATGAAATAATTGTCGTGATGTATTATAAATTTGAGATAATGTTCCAACTTTTTGTAAGTAATTTTCTTCCAAATTTTATTTAAAAAATGGTACACCATTTCGTATGTTGTGACAAGAAATTTTAACCATAAACTTATATTTACAAAGTGTAATGAAACGCAAAAAAGGTCAATAATTTAAAAAAATATCCAAAATCTCTACAAAAGCAATTAAAATTTAAAGTAAATTAGAAGTAATTAAATTTTATTAAATGGATATAGTAATTTTAAGATCAGGAACTTCACTAAAATCACTTTTAATTTAAGTTCATACCAATTCTTTTAGGATTAACATCATATTTATGTAAATTATTAGCATTTCGTCTTTTAAAATAATAACATGAATAACAAACTGAAAATGCACTTAATTTAGCTATTATTACAAATAATAAAATTATTGCTGGATGTATCATTTTTGATTAATTTATCCACAATATTTTATACAATTGTCAAGTGATAATGTCAATATAAAAAAGGATTATTAAATGAAACACTTAATTTAAATTTAAATTTTGTGATAATAACGTTTCATGTTAAAATATCTTAAAGTACTGAAAAGTTATTTACAATTTTTGATTAATTAAAGGTCTACAAACAATAAAAATATTTGTGATGATTCAAAAACTTTGTGGTTATGGTTAGGTTAGGTTAGGTTTAATTTTGTAGAATAATTAATATTTTATAGTGTAAAATCTAAACAACACGTAGACACACTAATTCAGAATAATAATTTTGGTATTTTTTTTTATATTTTGTATGTCATAGATTAATAGTGTTTTGTGACGTTGACTACTTGATGTAGACTACTTTATTGATTACGCGTCGACATTTAATGTCAGCTTCATTGTATAAATTGTAGTTTTAAAGTGAGTCAGAAATTATATGTGAGTAGTCAACTAAACCGATTTCCATTTCAAGAATGAACAAAGCCGATATTGTAATTTAATTATCATAGCCGAACATAAAGTCAACATTATACACCTCGTAAATGATATTATGTACGTCAAATTTGTATACTCTAAATCTAAAGTGTAGAAAATGTAATATAGAAAAAGAACTGAAATTAGTTTATAGTCGATTTAAAAAGTATTTGAAGAATAATCTCATTTGAAACACTATACAGCTCATACTAATTCTACTGTGGAACCTTCTAGATCAATTAATTGTGTATCATAATTTTTCATATTTTTCATGCAGCATATACTAACTTTTACGCAAATTTTCAAATAATATTTTAGTTATATCACTGAAATATTTTATTTTAAATTATTGGATATATTAGTAAGTAATAATTGTTTAATTCATTTAGAGGTAACGAGTTTTGATTTATTTCCTGAAAAGTTTTGACTTATATAGTTTTCCTGCTTCACGTAACCATGTAACATATAAGTTAAAATTTGTTCTTAGTCCCCAAAATTATACTATATGAATAAAAATATAATTTGATTGGTACACTATCATCATTTGTTGTCCTTTAGTTTTAGTAACATTCTTCAGTATACTCTTCTATATTGCACAGAAAGAAACATTGAACAAAGATTCAAACTCTTTTTCGCAACCTCAGCAAAACGCAATCGACGTTATTATCGTCAGTGCAACATGTTTCCCTAAGATGATATGTCATGTAGCAAGCAATTCCAGTACTTTTTCACATAGATAAAATAGTATTTGTTTTTATTTTTTACCATGTGGAACATCTCATAAGAACGATTTTGTGTTGACACATTTCTGTTCTTTTGTAATGGTCATATTTATCTAACATCAACTTAGCGATTACAGAAGGACGACTTATTGAATAGATTGATATGGAGTGATGGACTGTCATTATTATAGTATACAATATTTACTTAATTTGATTCTTCAAAGTAAAGATGTTCTACTATAAAGCTTTTAATTTGAACTTTAAGCTTTATGTATTCATGTTAAAATATTTTTTGTAATTAAATTCGGATTTTAATTTGACGTAATTTTCTCGGAAACGAACTTGTTTATTCAAAGATTGGAAAAATTTAAATATTACGTCAGCAAAAATTCCATCTTTTTGATTTTTCACCAAATTTATGATTCATCCAATTAAATATAATTAATTATTAATATCAATTATACTTTACCAATAATATTTGTAGGCCGGCATATTTTTTCTAATCCACGACTAAACCAACAACATAATAAACAGAAACATATAAATAATAAAATAAGTGTTATTAGCACTTTAATTATAATCACTACAGGATTTTTTGAATTATGTTGATTACTGCTACTAGTTAAATAATCATTTTCAACATTAACTTTTATGAATTCATTTAAATATTTATTTTCTGATTGAAAGTCAATCATTTTATAATTTATATAAAATTTTATTTTACACTATTCAATTGGACATTTTCAACAGTTTTATACAAAATACTAAACAACTTTGTTATAATATTCTTAATAATACTGTCAAAATGGTCGTTTAATTTATAAAAAAAATATAATTATGTATAAAAGTAGCTTTTTACAATAATAAACTATCCCAAATATTTAAATATCTATCATATTTTCATAGAATAAATAAAATGAACATAAAAACTCCTGGGAATTCTATTATAAATTAAAGTAATTAAAAATTATTTTAGACAGTTTTTAAGGCTATTTTACAGAAGCATAAAGCTTTATCTGTCTATCTATTTAAATTAACATAATAAATGGCGTTCTGAATTATTTGAATATTTTGCGGTTAGAAAAAACTTAAAGGATTTAGATTTAGAATGTGTAAATAATTATTCAAAATTATAATAGTAATTATTAATCGAAATTATTATAGAATTTACAAACGTTGGCTTTGGCTAGGAATCAATAAATGTTAATAAATATATGACCTGTCGCATCCCATAAGCATACAAAAGTGTTTGTTTTCACCCAAAATTCGGATAGAAAATGATTTCATTATTTAAAAAAAAAAAACATATTTTGGGGCCTTATAAAGTACTAAAATTTCGTGAACCATGAATTTTAGCACGGTTCACGAAATTGTTATTAGTTTGATATTTCAAGCCCTTTTAGATCAGGAGAATAAGCTATAAAAGACGGACAAAGTGAAACTTTAAGGCATTTTAAAAAGAACCGATCATCCAAATTAATTCGGTAGTGGAAATGAAGAGTGAAATTTTTGCGTAATTATATACGATTTCCTGTTAGAAGGCAATGCAACGAAAAAAGTGATCATATTTAAGGGTTAGTTTTATGTTATTCTACAAACATTAGTAAGTTTTTAGTGAACATATGATTGTCAGCAATCAAAAAATCATTACTATACTATTACAGCGATATATTCCATCATCCTTCATCCTAGCTTTAATATGAAATTTAATTTACTATCCAATAGTTTTATTTTATGAAGATTTTTGAAATGAAAGCAAAAACAGCTATTTAGGTCAAATATGCTTGCCATTAATAGTATAATTAACAGAAATTCTACAAATGAAAGTAGACGCTAAAATTACTAATTTATCTGAAAAAAATATATATCTATAAAAATTTGGTGTTTTGGTTGTTGGACGTTTTACAATTACAACCGATGATATAAATATCAAAATGAAAAATATAAAAAATGGCGCATTTAATGGAATTGCTAAAGTTTACTAAAGATGCAGTTTAATAGTTGTTCAGTATAAACTAAAGATACAATATCTCATTAAGAAAATTTGTTTTAAAGGAAATAAGTTTTGATTATGAGCACTACTAAAGAAAACCACTAATTATATTTTATCTGAATTTTGCAATATTAAATCATTTCCAAAAGTTCTATACTAACTACAAACAAAATTACAAACTTAATACTACAATCCTTTATAAATTAAACTTTAAAATACAGTCACTTCTGAGGCCTGTGATATTTTTGTGTTTAGAGTTGCCAAAAAATTAAACCACCAATTTAATTTCATCCACATATTGTTAACAGATATCATAGGATTGCGGTTATGTTTATCACTTATTAAACAGATGATGACAGTGTTAATTTTGAAACCACAAGAAAAACGTTTCAACGAATGTTGATTTACATTTTGGTATAAAAGAAAACCATTTTCATCAAATGTTTTATTTGGAAACAATGAAGGTATTATAAACTTGCTCAAGTAAAATTCGATAAATCTATTATTTAGTCTACTGTTAACTGCAGATAAATGTCAAATTTACAAAAATTTAATCTTGGAAATTAAAAATTAATTAATGTAATCTGATTGTGTATAGAAACATTTTAAAATTTTGGCAACACAAATTACAAATTATTCCACTCAATAATACTGTACAATATTTTGGTATTTATTTCGAACATTCTATGAATTACTCTGTAAATATTTTAAAAAAAACTTAATAAACTAAAAAAAAGCATTTTTTATTGCTAAAACATTCAAGGTCATTTAACATTCAAGAATATCAAATATATTGTTTCACAGGATACAATTTATTGATTCAGATTATCAAATTGATATAATCTAATTAATCTATACAAAAAAAATTAAGTTCCATTTTCAATTTAATACAACAATATTTTTCATGCGCAGAATAATTAATCTTTCATCCAAAATTTGAAAATTATGTTAAACTTTTAAACTTAACCTCTTAATACTTGTAATTGTCTTGTTGCACAGTGAAGTCAAGATCGTTTTTATATGAATCTGAGACTAATGTCAACAAGACTTGATAGTCATGAGGACGCTCTTCTGTTAATATATGCTTGCTTAATGAAAACATACATTGATTTTTTAATATCCAGAATTGAGTTTTTTATTAAAAATCTCTCCAGTTTTCATATTTATATGTAATTATTATTTCATTTTCGAAAAAAATAAAATTAATATATTAAACTACATTAGTATTGGATATACACCAACACAAACAAACGATATAAACCGCATAATATATCCATATTTAAAAAAAAAAAAATAGTTTCGATTTTTTAAATTTTATTCTTTATTAATTCTAATTTTAGCAAATACATATTATACATAATAAATTTCAAAATATTTTTACTTATTAAAAATTCGTGGAATTATTTTTTGTATATAATTATGAAATTCATTTATATATATATATATATAAATTTATTGTATATACAAAAATATTAATTTACCCTGATAGTCATATATGTAAACATTTTCTCTCCTTTTTCTATGATGACGATAACACAAATAACATCCGAAAATTGAAAGAAATAATGTAAAAATACAAAAACTAATTAATACCCAAATCGATGTAGTTATAGCTACATTCTTAGTTTGAATTTTATTATCAGTATAATCATACATTTATAAACTTTTTTTTTTAAAAAAACAAAATAATAATAATATTTTGAAAGCAATATACTAAAAACACGACTATACGACCGAATGAATTACGCAATATTGAAGCAATTCCAAAATGTTCAAATTTTATTGAGCAATACAGAGAAGCGAAGAATACATAAATGTTGGGTCTTCTCTTAATATTATAATTGTAGATAGAGACGAGGAGGCATGACATTCATTATTGATTATTCTATTCCCCCCAATTTCCCACATTCGAATTCCAAGTTACACAAGATCGTTTTGCTCATATGTTTTGGTCGCTGAGCTTGGAGCTTTATACTCAACACGATGCTCTTCTGTTAATTGAACATAATAAATGAAATTATACAGATAGCGATATAGCAATTAGCGTGTTTTCTTTCAGTTTATATATAGATTTTTTATTTGGTTTTGTAAAATTTTGATTAATATATAAGAATTATTTCAAATTTCTAGCTAAAGTAATATTGAATATAAACAATGATGACAAACAAACGAATAAAATATTATGTACATATATATATACATATTTGTATAAATATCTATACAGATCATTTTTTTAAAAAAAAAAACTCAATTTCGAGTTTAATTTTCAAGTATTATTATAATAAAACCAAAAAAAAAAAAATTAAATTACCATTACTCAGATTGATATCATCATCATATCTATAAATATTTTGTCTTCTATTTCTGGTGACGTTTCGTCGTGTTTTGTACCGTTGACAAAAATAACAAAATAAACATAATAAAATTATACCACCAAATATAATAATAAATGAACCAATAAAATGTATAACAAATAAAGTTTTAAAATTTGTAACTGATTGTTGAATAACTGAATTATTATTATCATTCATTTGATTAAAACCACTAGTTAACAAAAAATTATAATGACTATACTATAATATGAATAACGTAATACTGAAACAATTCCAATAATTTCATTTTTATTTATTCACAAACTTTAAGAGCGTTTTTTCTTTATACAAAAAGCTTTTTAGCATCAAAATTTATGCTTACTAAAATATATTTACAAATTTATGATATTTTAGGGAATTTTTGTGTTATTTCAATTTGATTTTTAAACGTCATTACAAAAATAATTCTAATTGTATAGTAACTTAGAGTAACTATTAATATAATGATAACAAAATGTTGAAATTGTTGAAAAATGACGTCATATGACGTTATAAATAGAAAAATGACGTCATATTATAAAAAATTAGATCATTGAGAATTATAATACAGGTTTTAAAGAAATATTGAGTTTGTCTCTTGGATTATTATTTTCTCTGTTAGTTCGGGAATTCCAAATTTCAATGCTAATATAAAAGAGTGAAAACTTTCCGAGTTTCTTCCGTGAAATTGGTTTAATATCAGCTGTGAAAAAGTTATTTATAAAATTCAGCAATATCACTTGTCATTATCATAAATTAGATAATAACTCTTTTGAAACACATACCCATAAATTGGCCTCTTCGGTTTGCCAATCTGCGTTTATGTCTCCAACTATACCAAATAGCAAATGGTACAAATAAAATTAAAAATAATATTGTTAATTTAGTTCCAAGATCCATTTTATATATTTGTTTTTTTTATCTATTTTTTTTATTTAATTTTTGATTGTCACTTTAAACTATCTAATTAAAATATTTACATATTTAATTGTTTACTTAATATCTAATTTCATGGTTTAAAATTACATATTAAATACAATGAAAAGTTATGTTGTTTTGAAGGGTAAATAATGTTTTTTTTATCACAGAAACATATATTTTTAATAGTTACAAGTCACAAGGAATACAGGTACAATCTGTTTCTAAAATCTAAGTGCTTTTTCTAAAGTCGTCTTAACATATTTCAGTTATTAAATTCAGTAACTAACTCGACACTTAGTGTTTATTATTAATAATTATTTAACAAATATTTTCAAAAACCCATTACAGAAAATATTTTAAGATCCAGTCCAATTTTACTGTGAGGACTCAAGCTTAACTAAACTGAAATTCTGCACTTGTTTTCTCAACTAAAATTTAGCTAAGCTGCTAAACCAAAAATGTGAATTATTTTAAACGATAAATAGAAAAAAATTGTTATTGTAAATGAAAATGAATAAGCTGGTATTGAATTTACTTTTTATTTATTTGTATAACACTAAATTTTTAATAACCAAATCTTTTAACTTCTTTTGAAATATATATTTATATTATGACTGAAGTGTCAAAAGTGAAACTTAAGATCAACACAAATACTCCATCTGTCACTTAAGTTAAAACTTATCTTAAAGCTTGCACTTCACAACAATTGAATAAGTTAAACTGAAATTTAAACTATTTGTCTAACTGGGAAAGTGTCAAAATATTTTAATCTTGAATGTTATTTTGAAATGAAATCATTTTTATTTTTAATAAACTAATAAACATTAAGAATTTTTGTAATGTTTTATTTATATTGGCACAACAGCCAACAAATATCAATAAAATAATAAATACTTTTAGTCTACCGGTAATTTAACTAAAAATATTTTAAGAAATTCGAAATTTTTGTGTATATACAAATCTTTTTATGTATCAATTTTTTATAATCTTCTATTAATTATTTATTTTATTATATAAATATTATAAATAATTCCGAATTAATATAAATTATGACCATTTTAAACAACATAACTTTAATTGAACTAACTATATATCGTTATAATTATGTAAATATTTTAATTGATTTTTTAAAATAAATTTATATTCAAATTTATTATCAACAACTGAAACTTAAGGTTTAATTTAATACAATTTAAATCAATTTTATTTTACTACTAAAAAACTTTATTAAAAATATTGAAAAATTAAATAAACTCGATAAATACAATTAAGATACTGTTGAGTTAAAATATATTTGAAATATTTAAGAGCACTGATCGTCTCTCTAATATATACACTATCACTCACTCGTATCTGAACTGAACCTCAAGACAAATATGTCTTTTCCAAAAATATACATTTAAAAAAAAGAAGAGCTTTTTCGATAGTAAATTTATGAAAATACTATCTGAAAACGCTCAAGGTTATTAGAAAACAAATAATAAGCAAGAAATCTTTGATAAGAAGGAGCTAAAATAAAAATAATTATTAAAAAAATGGTGGAATAAAAATTACTCTTAGAAGAGTTAAATTTATCTTTTCCAATAAATGATAAAAATTAAATATATGTGAAGGTTTCTTATGCTATTGCGGTTATATTGGTGGCTCTGCCACTTTTTCTTAATATAGTACAGGTACGTCGTGTCGTGCCTTGACCGGGCCTCAAAGAATTTATGATCTACAACACCAATTTCAAAATAAATTTACTCAAAATAAAAGCATTTAAAAATCATGATTTGTGAGTGTATAGAAAAAAAATTCGATACAATTTATATGTCGTCGGTTGCATTGCTGCGTCTCGTGTCGAATTTACCAAAATTTTAGAAAAGATTTTTTAACTTTGAGGTAAATTAAAATTATCACAAATTATAAATATTTAATAAAAATCGGCATTTCCTAACAGTGCCAGTGTGGCAACAATTAATGTAAACAATTTAGGATTCCTTATTTCTCTCTGGCGCCATAACAAATTTTAAGACTATTTGCCATGTTAATTTAATTATTTATGACTACCAACCATTTTTGATGCCATAAATTCGAAGCTTTAGGATAAATGAAGTTAAAATATGTACATTTACATACCAAACCATGTGCCACTTTGGTTTGCCAATCTGCGTTTACGTCTCCAAATATACCAATAAATGAAAATTATAAAAATTATGTAAACTATTAAGAATAATGTAATTTTAAGATCCATATTTCAATGATTTTTCTTTTTTATGAAAATTAATTAGCTTTCTTATATTAACACAAATAGTAGACACTGTAAAACGTATAATTAAAATATTTATTTATTCATTGAATTAACACCAAAAAAATCTTGTGATATAATTTCACTTGAAATGCAATGAAAGTTATGTTGCTTTGAATGGTAAATTATATATAGATAATTTGTTTATAACGTTCGTATTTGAAAAAAAGAATAAACTAAAAAATTAACTAATTTTAATTCCATCATTTTTATTAATTAAATATTTTTTAATTTGAGTGGTAACGGAAAACATAACGTATGAAATCTCGCGCATGGCGCATGTGATTTTTTAGATTTGTGAATAAATTAAATCATTTTTATATTTTATAAAATAATTACAATTGGAAATTGACACTCCTTAATTTTATGTTGAAACATAATTCACCAAATAGTAGCAATAATAAATAGAAAATATAATAAAAGTTGGAGTAAATTACTAGAAATATAATATAACTAAAAATATTTTAAATGTTTCATTAGACATTTTTGAGTATTCATTCATTTTATGTAACAATTTTTTATAAGCTTCATTTAATCATTTGTTTTATTATTATAAAAAATCCAGAATTTAATATAATATTGTAAATATTTGCCATTTGAAACAACATAACTTCAACTGAACTGTTAGAATACGTAAACATTATTGATTTTTTAAAACATTTTATATTCGAATTGATTAACAACAACCGAAAGTTATGATTTCATTTATTCGAAAATAAAACTACAAATAAATAAACTACATTTTATTTTACTACAAAACTTCAAAGCTGATTAAAAACTATTAAACTTTATTCAAACAATTTAGATTCAACACTGGTGAGTTGAGGCAGGTACATTCTACATTGTAAAGCTCAAAAGCATTGACTAATATTATCTCTCTTAAAAACACTCTCAATCGTATCTAAACTGAACCTTCTTGAAGACAAATTATCCATAAATATAATATTTTTTAGTAAATTGATCTGAGAACGAGAAGTCTCAAGGTTATTGAAACTAAATAACATTTCTCAAAAAAATCTTTGATAAGAACTAAAATAATAATGATTCAAAAATATGGTGGAACCTTTGTGATTGTGTAACAACAAAAATATATACAAAAGAAATGAAAACCAATAAATTTTATAACCAGAAGAGTAATCATAAGTCAGTGTCGCCTCGCCACATAGGCGACATTCATAATCTAAATTATTATCGAAAACTGTACAATAAAATGATAATATTATGAGTTTTATAACAATGTAAGCATAAAAATTATGTTGTCTGACGAAGTCTCAAGAATAAACCAATCCGAATTATTTGGAAATGATTGAGAAGATAATAAATACTTAGAAAATGTGATGATATTATGGATATAGGAGGCTATATCATCATTACTTCTTTACGCTTCGAAATTTTTCTGTATACAATCATCTATTGTTGGTTGGTAAAAAAACTTCTAAAAACTGTTTTAAATAAAAAATTACAAAGATTTTATTTATTTTACTATTAAAGAACAATGAGGACATTGTCTACTTGTATACTCCAAAGTGTATAGGTAACGAAAGTAAACGCGTAGCGAAACAACACTGGAAATAATATAAATATTTTCAAGAAATTCATCATATTTAGTTAATAATACAATTATATAATTTACTGATGTTTGATTAGCTTCCAAAATATCGCGATTGTATAGTTTGTTTAGGTCTTAAAGAGTTGAAAGTAAATTTATAAAACTTCCTTAAAAATATTTCAAATAATAATTAAATAACGCAAAGTTGGTGAAAATAGATGAAAAATTACGTCTATCAAAACGGCGCAAAAGTGCTAATTAGGTCTCCACGTCAGTTGACATGGAGTCTGCCACTTGAACGAACCAACGTCTATTTGTACTTATACACATATTGTAGTGTAGGCTAACTATACTTTATAAAAATTCTTTACAAACAATTATTAGCATATTTCAGATTGGTGAAATAAGAAATTATAGGACTGTTAATTTTGATTATTTTTGACAACCAACCATTTTGATTGCCAAAAATACGAAGATTATGAAAAATGAAGTTGAAATATGTACATTAACATACCGAACAATGCGCCTCTTTGGTTTTCCAATGCCAATCTGCGTTTACGTCTCCATGTATACCAAAGAACGAATATTACAAGAATTGTGATGAATATTACGTATAATATATTTAAAAGATCCATTTTATTGGCTTTGCTCTATGTAAATAATTATTCGTTTTATTATTTTTTTTTATTATTTTAACTCAATTAATAGTCACTGTAAAACATAATTAAAATATTTATTTAATCATTGAATTAACACCAAAAAAATAAATCTTTTGATTTAATTTCCTTTGCAATGTAATGAAAGTTATGTTGCTTTGAATGATCCAATAATATTTGTTTATAACGTATATGAAATTTGAAAAAAGAGTAAATTAACTCAATGTTAAGCATTAAAATTCTAATATGTTCAACAAACTAAATGATAAATAATTATCATTGGAAATTGACATTTCCTTATTTAATTTTTTTTTATGTTGAAACATAATTCACCAAATAGCAATAATAAATAGAAAATATAATGAAAGTTGGAGTAAATTACTACAAATATAACATAACTAAAAAAATTGAATACTAATTCATTTTATGTAACAATTTTTTATAAACTTCATTTAATCATTTCTTTTATTATCTAAATACTATAAATAATCCCGAATTTAATATAATATTGTAAATATTTGCCATTTGAAACAACATAACTTCAACTGAACTGTTAGAATACGTAAACATTATTGATTTTTTAATACATTTTATATTCGAATTGATTAACAACAACAGAAAGTTATGATTTCATTTATTCGAATATAAAACTACAATTAAAACTTCAAATAAATACACTACATTTTATTTCACTACAAAACTTCAAATCTGATTAAAAACTATTAAAACAAAAAAATAAAACTTTATTCAAACAATTTAGAATCAACACTGCTGAGTTGAGGCAGGTACTATACATTTTAAATACTCAAAAGCACTGACTGATCATCTCTCTTATATACACTCTCACTCGTATCTGAACTGAATTGAACCTGTCTGCTGCGCCTAGTATAAATGAGCTTTTGTAGCTAAATGAAAAATATTAAAATTTTGTATCAAGGTTATACCAAAACCAATGCTATTGAGTTGTTATACATCTCACAATAACTTTTCGCAAAAAATATTTGATGAGAGAGGCCGCATGTAGCCCATTCATAATGATTAAAAATATGGTGAAGTTCAAAATTTTGTTGAAAAAAAAATATTTTTACCATGGTAAAAATTATATATATGTATGTGAAAGTTGCTTATGTTATAGATACCGGTGCCATTTTTCCTTAGTACAGAACTGGAACATCGTGTACTGGCTGTGAAATTTACTCAAAACTAAGCATTTAAAAACCATGATTTTGTGAGTGTGTATCGAAAAAATGTAAAATTTAAAAAATCGATACAAAGAGGCGTAAACATAAGTCAGGGTGGCCTAGCCATAATATGTGCGATAATATATGGATATAGTAATCGAAATTCCCCAAAACTATTCCAATATTATGAGTTAGCCTCAAGAATAAATTAACCGAATTATTTAGAAATTACGAAGAATTTAATAAATAATAACATTTCTTCGATACATTTTAGTTAAGAGTAAAATAATTCACTTTTTTATGATGATTACCTAACGTTGCTTCCGTTAAATGAAATGTTGTTGTAGTAATTTTGTTTTGGTCTTAAAATATTGTGAGTAAAATTTGTTAAAATATCATTAAAAAATAATTCGAAATGTGCGTGAAAATAAATTGAAAAATGACGTCATTTGTCATTGCGAAATATCTTATAATATAAATATAGGACCTGTTGTAAAAATATTACGTTTTTGCTGTTAGCTTGAAAATTTTCTTATAGAGTAAGAATACGAAATATTTAACATATAAATAATAAATGAAATACTTTAATAATTTTCTTCATATTTCACATAGGGGAAACTGGGGATTGTCAAACATGTAACTATCGAAAAAGTTTCAATTTATTTTCGCTTAGAATCACTTCAAAAGATATAATATTATGTCGTTGAACTTTATGATTTTGTGGTGAGAATAATATTTTAAATTATTATAAAAATAGAAAATAAAAAATATAACCGAATCTCACCTATACGTTTATATATAGGGTGAGTGGGTGGTTATCAAAAATACGACAGTACTGAAAATTGAAATGAAATCGAATTTATAAAATTTTCACAACTTTTTTTTTCATTTCTTGTTTTGTCATATATATTGAGATTTGTTAATTCACTTTTGATGAAACACATACCCGCAAATAGACCTCGTCGGTTAGCCAACCTGCTTTTATATCTCCAACTATACCACAAAGCAAATGGTATAAAAAATATTAAAAACATTAAAATTATTATAGCTGTTGGATCCATTTAATCGGATTTTGTTATTTATCAAAATTAATTATTCTTTTTTTATCTTAACACAATTTATAGTCACTGTAAAACATAATTAAAATTATATTTATTTAATCATTGAATATTAACACGAAAAATCTTGTAATATAATTTCCCTTGAAATAAATGAAAAATTATCTTGTTTTTAATGGCAAATAATAGAATTTATTTATAACGTATAGTAAAATATGATATTCCTTTTAAAAAGTATGTGTTTTGTTGGTGGTGTTGTACGTATACGTCGTCATAAGAAATATAAAATCTATCCAACTTAATTCAGGCAAAAATGGGGTAACAAACTCGACATTATGTGAATTTTGAATAGTGATATACAATTATTTATAATTCGCCAGCAATAATAGAAAATAAAGTGCATAAACTGTCAAAATATTATAACCTCTATTTTCATTAATATAATTACCATTGTCGTAATTAAAGGTGATACCCGCTACGCTTTAATTTAG
This sequence comes from Rhamphomyia laevipes, assembly GCA_963920725.1. Taxonomy (NCBI): domain Eukaryota; kingdom Metazoa; phylum Arthropoda; class Insecta; order Diptera; family Empididae; genus Rhamphomyia; species Rhamphomyia laevipes. The sequence goes on from OY987259.1 coordinate 36,880,168, forward strand.
TAATTTTTCTTTCACAAAATTTCTGTAGTACAAAAATTAATAAATAATATACAAACTAAAAAATATTTTCAGTTAAATCACTAGACCATTTTGTGTAATTTGTATGATTCCTTACTATAAAATCATTGTTTATTATTTGGATTATAAATAACCAAAATTTAGTATATAATATTATAAATATTTGCCATTATAAACAACATAATTTTAACTGAACTTGGGATATGCGTTTCAATTTTCAATATTTCTGTATTGATTTCTTATCTTAGTGTTTATATTCGAATTAATTGAAAAAAATAACAAAAAACCGAAAATTATGATATCATCATTTATTATTCGAACATAAAAACTACAATCAAAACTTCAAAATTTTCAAATAAATACAACCACATTTAAATTTAGTTATACTACAAAATTTCAAAATCTGATATATTAAAAAATAATATAAAACAAAACTACATTCCGAAACAGGTCAGCATCAGCAGGACGACTGTTGCTGTTGGTTGAATTAAAATATATTTTAAAAAAATTTAAAAGCTCTGATCACCTCTCTGTAATGTATCTGAAGAGAAAATATGTTTATCTAAAAATATTCTTTACAAAAAACCAAAAAAATAGAGCTTTTCTGGCAAAATGATCAAAATTACGTCTCAATGCTATAGAATAGATACTCATAATGACAGGGACGGGGAGCCAAAACAATGATTAAAAATATGATGAAGTAAAAAATGTTCATGAGTAAAAATTGGAAGTATTAAAATTTATCTTTTCCAACCAATGATTTTAAAATTATTTGTATGAAGATATCTTATTGCTAATTCTGGAGATAAAACTATAAATTTGAATGGTTAGTATGTAATTTACACCAGTATTGCGCGACGTAGACTACATGATGTAGGCTACATCGTAGTTTAAGGATTGGTTTATTCTTGAGGCTTTCTCAGTCCACATAATTCTATACTTACTTACATTATTATAAAACTCATAATAATCGACTTTTTTCATAATAGTAGATTGTCTACTTCATAGTTTACATGTAGACAATGTCGACTATATAAAATCAATTCAATATACAAGGCATTTTTTAAATAAAATCAATTATTTCTTTTTATTGATTATAGCCAAAGCCAAACTTTAAGTGCCAAATAATCAATGAACTAATAATTTTGCGTTTCACAAATACGGTATCACAAATTCAACATCGTCTATGTTTATGTCATTGTCGGCAATTGCCGACATTATCTACACTACACCATAGTCGATATTGTTGTCTACACCAAATTTGTTTGTCTACGCTATTGTCTACTCTAAAATCTACACATAGATGAACAACACTGTTTTACACTAACGATATCGTTTACTTATGTTTCATCTAATAAGTTATTTTTAGCAAATATTTATGCACTATATAATCCTTAGTATATTCGCAAGTAAATATTTTTACTTGCGAATCGTGATTCACTGTAATTATTTATATAAAGTTTAGACCAGGTAATAATTTATATAAAGACCAAAGGTTATGAAAAATAAGTTGAGTGGGTTGAAATTGAAATACATTTTTGTTATAATATTATTTACGAATTATGATGACCTACCATTATATGCTCCCCTTTGATTTTCCAGATACTTTTTCCTAAGAAATGAACACAAAACACACATAAGAATTGATACAACTAATATTGTTAAAAAAATACTATTAACAATTGCTCTAGTCATTATTTTTTAGAATATATATTGAAAATTCACTACACAATATAAAAGTGTTTTAATCACATATTATTAATTAATTGCTTTTTCAAAAGTAATATCATGATTTTAATCACATAATAAAAGTATTTTTGATAAAAAATAAATGAATCACTAAAAATTTTATGTTAATCTGAATATCCTGCCGCCCAAAAAAAAAAAAATAACAATTTTAAACTTTTCACTATATTTATGCAAAATTTATCAGTGCAATTTAGTTTTAATAAACCTAAGGCACTGCTTTGCTTTGTTCTTAATAATGTAATACTAAAGGGAAATTATTATTTCTATAGTAATTTTAAGGAAGAAAAAGCTTTTACAGAAATGATTAAATAAATATACTTAAAGATATCTACAATCTACATAATATATATACATATGTACAAGTACAACAAACATATATATATGTGAATAATATAAATACACTTCTTTCATTCGGCCAACATTTATGTTTCTTTTACAATCCTGTATTACATATAACACATCCACCGCAATCTTGAATTTCGTTTTTTACAACCGCTAGATATAACAATTCAACGATTAATAAAACTGCTCAGTGGACTACTTTTAAATGAAACACTAAGAAAGAAACTTATGTTACAAAGAACTCGTTACAGAGATCAAATGTTCATGGAATGAATCCTTAAGAACACTTTAATCGCTGGGAATTTCTTTACTTGTGGAGCTGTTATACAGCGGTGCATTACTCAATGAAACCAACGAGCTGCGCTGTGCCATTGCTAGAAACTACAAACATAAAAAACTATCTAGTCGATACATCTACAGGTATCGAATCAACAGTATCTAGTTGATATACCCAAATTTTGGGTCTACGAAATTATGGTACTTCATAAGCAGTGTACTTTATATGATTTTCATTTTAAGAATAAATGCTCTTAATGAAAGGTATTTGAAAGAAGTAGAAAACAATTAGACTGATGATCAATCAATCTCAATTTATTATATATATGTTTAAAAACTTCTGCCTGACATATTTGCATTCGGTTACATTTTGCCCAAATTTAACTAAAAATATTTTAAGTGAGGTCAAAGCTTCCATTTTGAACTTTAACGCACTTCCTTGCTAAGAAGTTCTTATCAAATACGCAAAAAAAAAAGAAATCTTTTTCAAAGTCAAAATTTCGAAAAGCGCATGACAACTACCACAAATTTTTCAATAAAGGATTTGGTATCATATAAACTATATTTATTAAAGGATGTATTACTACATTTTCAAATCCGATTATTTTTTTTCCCCCAAGATTATATTTATAATTATGTATTTGAAATATCTTATTTTTTTTTGATCGCAAGTGGTAAAACATTAACATTTATTAACATCATTGAAATTTTTGGGAACATTATGATAAATTTGTGTTATCTATACACGTTTTGCAGGTGTCCATATTTTTTCTAACTAAATTTTCATATAAACGGAAATGTTATTTTGTTCTTCTGGTCTAGAAAAATATCAAGATATTAAATTTTTATATAGATGCTTCCATCTGAATAAAATTATAGAATGCGGGATTCCAAATATTATTTGTAAAGATATGGCTCAATACGCAATGAGGATAAAAAGGTTGTTCAATGATTTAAAGTTAGTTTTATGTCCATCAGCAAGGTAAAATTCATTCAAATGATTTTTATTCATATATATTAGTTTAGTTGTTTGTTATATGTATATCACATAAGTGAAATATGAAACTTTATACATTTTTGGCAACTTATATTGCCAAAAGATGGCATTCAATGTTGAATTATTTTGTATTTATTTGCATTCAATGTTGTATTATGCTTCTCCCGATTTAGTGGATATTTGGGATATTAAAATATGAATTTTATAGTTGTATAGATATTAATGAAATGTTCAATGTGCTGTTAAAACGAGGATAATATTATACTATACATACATATATTAGTACTGCAGATTATCAAAATCAAAAATATGACAAGTAGATATATTTGAAATTTGTATTTCGTTCGTATAATATAGATTTTATTAACTTAATGTAATACTTTTTTAAACAAATAACAATTCCGGATAATTCGGTTATAAAAACCAATAAGAATAATAAAATTAAGGTTATTACAATCAATTTTATCAGATCAGAAGACTTATATACCATCCAATCACTCTACATAATCAGTTATAATCATGGGAATTCTCACATAATTTTGTATGATATTTTTTTTTTTTAATTTAAATATTTGAAATTATTTATAGTAATAATTTTGTTGTTTGTTTATCAACCTATTTATAGAAATAAAATGAGCTAGAATATGATTTCACTCAGTAGCAGTTTCTTATGGCAATTATCAATCAGCACAATGATAGAATTTTTAGTAATGCTGCATAAATTTTCAAATTATATTCGAAATTGATGGATATTTGAAATTGGAAATTTTGATATTTTCTGTATATGAAATTTTCGAAATTTGCCATTTTATATAATTTCAATTTTTCAAAGCTTTTATTTTAATTATATACATTAAAAACTATACATCCAATACAAATATTTCTGATAAGCTTTTAAAAGACAAGAAAGTCCTTTTTAATACTGACAAAAAACTCTTAAAATGATGAACCATATCACAAAATATTATTCGTCTGTGATAAAAATTGTGATGCTCCTATTAAAAGGTAAAATATAATTTTTTTTATATAAAGCACTGGCTGTACAAATATTTATTTGAATGATTTTGAATTGAACCTGCGGACCGAAATTTAGATGAAAGTATTGAAGTCCGAAGTAAAGAATATTTACCCGTACATATTCCTGAGTTTTTATATTTTTATTTTATATAATTTGAGTGTTTTTACATTGACCTTAATTAATTTATTTATAAAAAAAATCGCATTCTGTATCATAATTAATGGCATTTTATTACTCGTTCGTTAGATAATAATTATTCTAAATTGAGTCATTTAATTATTCAATACAGAAATTTATATAGGTTAAATTAGTAGACTAATCAAATCACTAGAGATCATAACGAAAAGACTATTATGTCTGGAAAACTTGTTTATATATTAAATAAATTAGCACAACTTTGATAAATATGAAAATTTTTAATTTGAAAATTGGAAAAATAATTATTATTTTAAATAAAATTATCTTGTAACTAAGTAGCTAAAAAAAAACTGCGATGGAATTATGTCAACAATTCCATAACTATATTCTCAGACAGACAAGCATGTTATGACGTTACGGGCTCTGGATTCATACCAAATCAAATCAGAGCTAGTATGAGACTGTCTGCAAGCTTTAATAACCCTACGAGAGGGCTTTGAAGATAATCAAGAAGCAGACCTTTTGACGCATTTTATGAATTAGATTGTAAAATGCGTGAAGAGTTAAAACATTCGAAGCTACTCATTCCAGGACCATCATCAATAACTATAGTAACAGAGCTCCTACAAATGAATAGGTAGAAAGACTAATCAATGCAATGGTGTGCTTTCTTACAGGTCACTGTAACCTGAAAAGCACCTGTACACATTTAGCTGTGAAGTATTGATGTCTAAACGACTTTAACGCTTCGATGGTTATGTTGTCGGTAAGAAACGTTGCGACTGTTGCTAAAGTAGCTGTACTGCTTCAACTTTTAATAGACTAATCACAAGAAGAAATACAAAAACCGGAAATATGAAATGGAATGTCGATAATAATGATGAAAGAATCAACACGAAATAAAAAGTGATAATAACTTTAATTACACTTATATATTTCTTTATTACGAATCAATATTATGCAACTAAGAGAGCTGATAAAATAAATAGTTAAGGCCTTAATGTCTTCTTTAATGAATTGAACTAGCAATAAAATCTATATAAATAAGTTATTAAATATTATATAAACTTTGACAAATCTTGCTTTAATTATATTAATTTTATTTAACAGACACTTTCTTATTATTTAAAGTTTACTTTCTCATTTATTTAATTGAAAATATTTCATACCATTATTATTTTGATTAGCATAACGACATTCTCTATAATGTCGTTTATTTCTATTTATTAATTTTGTTTTATTTTTTATATAACAACAAGCATAACAACTTGCCAATAATATAAACGAAATTACAATAAAAATACCAAATAAACTTGCTGTATTTTCAAAATAATCAAAATAATCAATTTTTTCATTATGTTTTTTACTATCATAAATACCAAAATCACTTATATCAAAATTTGATTTAATATTTAATATATTCGAATTAGAATTTTCCATTTTTTTAAGGACAAATTAATTAAAAAAATAAACTAAAATTATACAATTAAAAAATCTTTAATAATAAATAAAATAGAAGAAGTTATCGCTAAATAATTTCCGAAGATACTAAGATCAAATTGTAAATTTTATGATCAATTTTACGAAGCTTTAATTGAAAATAAATATATTTTTTATAAGCTCTACGCATACAGGTTGTTCCAGAAATTCTTGATGGATTACAATATGAAATTTATTTTTTTCTTTCGTAATCGACCCACAAAACATATAGGACTAAATTTTAGCTATAAAGAGGGTAGCCCCCTACATACTTATACAAATTGTATCGGACAATACTGACACGAACAACATTACCCACCAACTAATTATTAAGCCGGCGTGAACACCCTGTATAATAATTATCATATTATGTAAATATTTGTAGTTTTTTAAATTTGTAATTAATTTGCACTGTATTCAAGTTGCACTGTGTGCAGTTGCATTTTTTGCAAAATAGAACATTAACATAAAACTAACACATTCAAACTATGAAGTAGTAATAAGTTAAGTAACTTATAGATAGACAAATTGGAAATACCCAGACAGTAGGTAAACACTGAATGAATCATATATTAAAATAAACCAATGAAATGACTGAATTCTATAATTTTTTTAATTTATATTGTAATTTCTTTGTATTTTAGCATGAGTATGAGCAAGTCACTGACTTGCTAGGCAATGTTGCGTATAGGGTCAACAAATTACGATGAGTAATGAAATTTTGTGATCGATTTAAAAGTTTAAAAAATATAAATTGTTGAAATCAATATTTTTAAATTTTCGAGGGATACTGAAGCTCATGTTCACAGAATTGTTTTAGAAATTATATAAAATAATGGATTAAAAAAAAAAATGTATACAAATCTTTTTTTAATGGTTCACAAGATCGTAAATATTGAAGAAAAGTGCAAACAAGATCATGGAATTAATAAAAACTAAAATATTTTAAAAGTAGTTCAACTTATCCTATAAATTTAGACGCATTTGAACAAGAGTATTTCATAAGTTGTTAATAAATTGTTCATTGGTAATCTGTATAGAAACGCTTTATTCATTAAGTTTCAACATAATTTCCATAATTACTTTATATTATATCGCTATAATATAAGTTTACTAAATTATTAATTAACAATATCAATTTATTTTCAATAAATTCTTAAGTGTATTCATATTATAAATTATAATTAATAAATATTAAAATAAATTTACCATTATAAAAATAATTTGGTGGTCTATTTGTAAATGTATGAAGTTGTGTTTCATCACGTTTAATTTGTCGTTTAATTATATATCGATTACATAATAGAATTAGTATATATAATAATATAAATATTGAAATTGTAATTGCAAACATAATTGCCGGATGTGGTAAACTATCAATGATACTATCAGTATAAATATTACCAAATTGACTGGGATACGTTTTGAAATCGTTATCGTTAAAATTTGTATTCATATTTTCTTTTTTCTTTTTTTTTTAAAAAAAAAAAAACACTTTTATTAATAATTGCCAACAAAAACACAACTAAATTTCACAAAGTATAAAAATAAACTGATTTTTATATTAAAATTTATGATAATTTATTTTTATTATTTATTATTATACAAAAGTTATGAGAATTTATTATATGATAGAGAAAAAACTGACATTTTGATTAAAAATCTTTCTATATATTTAAGATTTTCTTAGAAATTGTGAAATTATTAGTGGACAGTAACGAAATATATAATTAAAATTTATTGCGAAATTAAAATTTGTTATGTCACCACGTCATAGGAAAATTCTTATTGATTCATATTAAATGTAATTTTATTTACATAAACAATTTAGTTAAATTTAATGTTAAATTCTAGATTCATCTTAAAAAAAACTCCATCAAGTTATCAAAATTTGACCTATATTATTATAGCTTTCATTTTGCTGGAAAAATTGTATTAATATTAACATACTCCTAAATTAAAATACAAAAATTATTTATACGAACAGATATTTCACAAATAATCAACATAAATATATAAATTTCTATCTAGTTAATTTAATGTTTTAAATTTATTAAAAAGCACCTGCCATTTTGCTAACAGACTTAATAATACATAATTAATTCTTGTCTATGAAATGCAATACATAAATAAATATAAATGACATTCATTAAATATGCACAAAAAAGACGTTGTTGATGAAGTTAAGATGAAGTTATTTGCTGCACTAATACAGATATAACCAGACCACCATGATTAAAATATCGAAATTTAATCCCGGAAATAAATAATAAGTATTTACTTTAAAATTTGGAATATTTAAATTTAATATTTATAATATCCCATAAGTTAAAAAATTATGTAAGATAATATAAAAATTGGTGGTAATTTTGCAGGTAACCTGGGTAAATAAGAATAAGACAGATAAAAATAATGCTGGCACTAACACTTTAATGACTAAATTATCTAAATAGTAAACGATGCATTAAAACCGTACATTTCCTTAACGCCATGAGATAGATCTAAAATAGCCTCATCCATGATAGGCTTCACGAGAATATGTAGTTGCAAAATTTGGGTGTACTATAATGTTGTCTACATCTACAATACGAAAATTCTTAACAAAATTAAAACCTATAAGATACTTAAATGTTAATAGGCAAATATTCAAATATCCAGAGTTCGGGAGAAGCACTTATTTTAAGTTTTTCTACATAATTTCAAAAAGCATAGCATAATTTTTTATAATTTATTTATTTTACGTTACATTTAACGATCGCTAATTTGTTTCATTAATTATGGCTCAGTACGCTTTTGTCATTGAATTAAAATGATTTCAATTAGATTATTTAGTGAACAGTACAAGTCAATGCAAGAGTTATAACCTAATTTTTGTTTATCATTAATTATAGTTATAACTTTAAAAAAAAACTTATTTCTTTTATCTAATCAATTTTAAATTATCAAGTTTTAATATCTGATAAGATAAAATAAATGTCGATATTTATTAAATCGATCAATTGTAATGGAGCTAAAAAAAAAAAAAAATATGGATAACGCACGTTGAAAATAATTTAACTATATTTAAAATATTTTTATGTAAATATAATTTTATTAAAATTATTTTGTGTTTTATGTTGCTAATTAAATTCAAAACAAAACAAATAATAAATTGTAAAATTTTGGTTTAAAAAGTTTGAAAAAAAAAATTAGAATTTATTATATAAATATGAATTTTGTGGTCTCTCACAATTTTTCTTGTCTGTTAAATTTATTCAATGTTGAATGTTGAACCTAAAAATTATAATATATGTAGAAGAAAGAAAACATAAAATTTCTCACTCAAATTATAATTAATTTTACCAAAAACAAGAAAATTATGATAAATATTGTACTATAAAGTAAAGAATTATATTTTTAAATAAATATTAAATATAAATCAAAATCCATTAATGTTGGAGATAAACTCGACGGTTTGCTTTGAACTGTCAAAAAAAAATTAAAATCTATGATAGAATCGGATAAACTAAAAGATATGAAATGGTGTTCTTCAAAACCAGTTCAATTTATTTCTAATGTCAAATAGTCAACTGACATTTTAAGTTTTTACATCTGGTTTGTCACAGATTTTAAATTATTTTTATAATTATTAATGATTATGACACTTTAATATTATTATATTTATTTATTGTTTTGAAGTTAGAAAATTACAAATGTTTCTAGTTTAACTATACATACATAAATAAAATTGACGGACGCCGATAAAACGCAATAGATTTTCCTCGCCGTCGTGTTTATCCCCAACATAATAATGTGATCATTTTGAAATACAAAATTATTAAAAATAACTTTACACAATTTATTAAATAAATAAAATTATGTATTTAAAGTTTTGAATTTTTTATCGTTAATCATGTTTTTTTTTTTTTGCTTTTGGTAACCTTGAAAATATGATTTTTTTTAACACCTGTTTGCTGGTTTGAAGTTTCATTATTTTGGTCTGTTAAAGACTTTTCATTTGTCATTCTTTTATATCTTTCGATATCATTAAAATGATGTGGAGCATCTGTACAAAATGCCATTATTAATAAAAATATAACGAATAGAGCTATTGGTGCTATTACAAATGCTTCATGAAAATCCATTTTTTAATATTTGATAAATTAATCAAAAACTTTAATAAATAAATAAATAATAAAATTAAAATGGACGTTTTAATGAAATATTAAAATTAATATTTAAAAAAAAAAAAAAATCCAAGTAAAAATTATATTCCAAAATCTTTTATAACTTCTGAACACAACGATTTCATAAAGTAAACTGACAGCGAAAGCTAAAAATCTATACAAAAACAAAAATTTTAACACTTATCTCATAATTGACTACAGTAATGATCAATTAAATTGCGGTTGATTATAAGATAATTTTTTTGTATGGTTGGTTTTAATTTAGTAAATTAAATAATTTGGATTACATTATTTTAATATAAAAAATATAAAAAGAATAAATCATTCAAAATGAAATTGTATTTTTTTAAAGAAAATTTCATAAAAAAATTTCTTTTAAATTATTTCAGAAAATTTGTACCAATATACGAGAATTTATGACAATTAAAACAAGTTATAATAAAAACCCTCATTTAATTTATTTTTCATATATTTACGAAAAAATATATCAATTTTAATTTTTAGTATTTTTGACAGCCAGTAAACTTTGTATTTTGCAATTTTGATGTAAACGGGTATAATATTATAATCAAAATTCTTTGACAATTTCTTTAAATATTGATATTCTATCCATAAATTTACAAATAAATAATTTTTTTAAACATATTTACAATGACAAAAAGTTTGACGTCTAATACCACTTACAAATAGTATATTTACGTATATTGGACTGTTTTCAAATACGACAATTTGATTATATTTGATAACGTTTTTGGTGCTGTCAAAAATACTAAAAAAAAAATAAGAAAATACAATTGGTTACGAAAAATTACGTATAGCTAGCTAGTAGTATAAACTCATTAAAAGAATTTGTTCTAACATTAGTTTAAATAATAACTTTTGTATAATGAATTGAAAATTTTCCAATTTTATTAATTCAATGTTAAAGTACACTAAAACTTTATTGCCATTACTGTAACTATATAATTGTAGATTATTTCGTGGCAAAGCCAAAGTAATAAGTGGAAAATACGAATACAGGTAAAAAAATATTTTTATTAACAAAAATAATAAGGTATTAATATTAGTACTGATATAGTAAATATAAAATTACCTATACCACCACTTTATTACCTATATGGAAAATCACTATTTTATTAAGGTAATAATGTTTGTAAATAAAACAGAACATGGTGTCGCAGTTTGTGCATGGATCAAAAGTATGAACTACGAAGTTTTATAATTAAAGCTTTGTAATGATGAATTCGATATTACGTTTGACTCCAACAATTGTCGGCAATACTATGTAGGTCATAAACATTATATATGAGCTAATCACTCACCTGTTAAATTGGAAATAATGTTTCAATAAATAAAAATGTTTAAAAAAAGGTGCTACTGAGTTTTATAAAGATATTTCCGACTTATATCTTTACTTTAGTGCATTTATTTTTATGAAATTAACTTAGGAATATGTTATATAACATTTATTTACGTTCTGTATCACCCTGTATATTCAAATACATATAATCATTGGTTGTATAGTGTTAAGTGGGTTTTTAATTAGTTTTGAAAATGGAATATTAGGTTAATAAATAATGTGAAAGAAAAAATTAATTGACATAGGAACGTTTTTATACTTCCCGCTGTTAACTGTTTTGTAAGGTTTACAAAATAATGTGTAAGTATTTAGTTTATAATTTAAAACGTAATATTTTTATAAACAATTTTTTTTTGTAGAGCGTAATAAAGTTTTCGTACAGGAAAAACTAAATAATAGCTAATAGCAATATCCACATTTGATTCAGTAAATCCCATGTGGAAAACATAAATCTTAATATCATACTCACTGGTATCAACTTTAAGAAACCTGGTTACAAAATTACGACTGAATTAATGAACCGACAAAATATGAAATATTTGAAAATATTTATTAACAAACAGTGTTTCTTTCTATGCCTTTGGGTATTTTTAAAATACATATTTAATTCTATTTTTAAGAGATGTCAATTTGTTAAAAGGGATTATAAAAATATAAATTTGCCTTTTAAAAAGAAACCATTATAAAAATGTCAAATTTGATGACAACAAAAAAACTGTTTTTTTTTTTTAGGATAAGTTAATGCTGCTGTTGTTAAACATTACTGTCGAAAGAAAGAGTATGAGAAGATTTCATTGAAACGGAATAATAGCGTAATAATTTCAAAGATTGATGTTATTAATGGATAGAAACTGATTAAATCTAATGATAATAAAAGTAATCTTCAAACAGATGTTAACATTGTTGGTGCTAAATAGACCGCAATTGAAAAGACTACAATGCATTGTACCGAATATAGTACATTAAAAAACTAAATAGGAAATAGTAAAATAAACTTATACTTTTTTGTGAAGGGGAACGCGAGAGAACACTGCTACCTTATTGAACGTTTTAAAGCGCCTATCCCTCTTACCATTTCATAGATTTAAAGAAACCTTTAGTATGTTTGCGGGGGCAATATGGCAATATTACCTTCAATTGGTCTCCTTATCTCTTCTCAGAGGTAAGGAGACCTTTACCTAAGATATGTAATCTGCTTCTTGCGATTGCCTCACAATGTGTTCCGTCGTCTCTTTGCATGCTATTCTTATCTGTATCGTTCCAATTTTAGTATATGTTCTGCCGAAGCAACAACCTTATACTTTTGGGTATTATGAACTTATGAAAAAAATAAAGAATGAACTAAAACGCAAAATTTAGAAAATTAAGATTCAATTTTCAGGCTTTTTAATTTACATTTACAATGAATTTAAATATCAAATTTATATGAAATATATTTTAATGTTATAGTTCATATTTTTCGAGAGTTGAATCGGAGAATAAATACTTCAGTATTTCACATTAATGCTATATATAACTTGCCGATGTAAGACAAAATATATGATGTCAAATGTTATAAATAAATTTTCTGAATTATTTGGCGCCAACAAATCATAATATATAAATTTACAAGTTTTTGTTAGCATACTCGGTAGCATCAAAATATTATTTAATGCTAGAATACTGGATTTCCCTAAAGACAACAAAACCATATGATTATCCATTTGCTAATGATTGATTACGGAAGGCCTCGTTAAGTTAGTATACTCTAAAAAATATCACATTTTAAGTAATGAAATATTTGTTTTATCATTTTTCTTTTAAAAGATAAAAGAAAAACGAAAAAATTCACAGCTCCATCTACCGTGGCTCCATGTCCACGGTTTAACTCTCTCCATCTAAATGCACACTATAAAGAAAATTGTAATCAATTCTTTTACATAGTGTAATTTTAGTTTCGGTTTTTCGGTATACAAATTATTTAAATTTATATTCTCTCTTGCACATAATTTTAGTATTGGAAAAAACATAATTTTAGTATTGGATCGAATTCAAATGTAAATTTGTTAGTAAAACATATAAGAAAAAAGTTATAGTATTTCAAATTCACTATAAAAAAAAAAAAACATAAAAACCACTTTTACAAATTTGTATTAATGTGATAAGTTCATGGTTCATCGTTGAACTTTTATACATTATTTTGTATACCTAAATTTATCATAATTTCGTTCTTATGGATACTTATTGTCAAACAAAACATAATTATAATTTATTTATTACGTACCACATGAATTATTCACATTCGCGTTAGGCATTCCTACATTAGTATTAACAATTTTATAACGTTCATTTCTTTCAAAGTACTTTTGACAACATTTTAATAAATATATCAATATAAAAAACAGTGGAAAAAATAAAAGAAATTTGTTGCCATTGAAGTAATTATCAGAATCAGACATTTTTTTTTATATTTATTACTAAAAATTATAATTTTAAAAAACAAAACAAATAAAACTGCGTAAAACACCACAGAAAAGTGAACATTTTTGTAGACTAACTAACTGCACGTAAATAAAACAGAATTTAAAAAAAAAAAAAAACATATTTAAAAGAGAAGAAAATCGCTGATCGTTTAATAATTTCGACAAATGAGTAAATAAATATGATATCATCATAATCAGAAACAAATACTAAGTAACAGCAATGAAGAGCGGCTAACATAGTGACGACAATCACACACCGACACCACATAAAGTTAATGTTGTATCCATATTAGCAAGCTTTAGATACAATCAAAACATAAACTAAAATTTGCCCAACAAAATTATTTACAATCTCCTAAAAAACTCGAATTGTTTTGAAATAATCAATGTTTTTCATGGTGAACTACTACTACATAATTCAAACATGAAAAGTTGTTGAACTTACAAATTATAATTATAATCGAGCTCATGTTATTTTTAAATATAAAGAATATTTTTCATTCAAATAGTGTAAATTTTGTTGAAAACCTCGATAAAACATATAAATATGTACATATAGTCAGCATACGTAAAAGTATAGCCCCAGCCGCAAAAAAATTTCCAAAATTCGAAAAATATTTTTAGTGTTAAGTAGCAAGCACGGTAAGCATAGCCGCAACACATTTTTGCGGTTATTATAATTACTACATACATTTTAATTAATAGTTTTTTATGTAAATTAATTAAATATCTAATTAAAGTATATTATTTCTCACTTCTTAAGTGATGCTAATGCATAGAAATTATTATTTTTCAGACATTTCCAATTATCTGTCAAAGTCAAACGAAGCCGCAGACCAATAGACCTTTTTATCTCTCAACATTTTAATTAAAAGTGGACAGCAATATAATCTGTATGAAAATATCACTTCAAAGCGAGCTTACTAACCTTAAGTTTATTTATTTGACCGGCTTTCAAAAAAATTAATTTTATCTGTCAACAATTTCTTGGTGGAAATGTCTACTACTGACAGATGGGCTTTTATTAGACAATTTCGAGCATTGTAATTGTAATTTACAGAGCGCAAACACTGTTATTGTTATAATTAATGGGATATATTCATATTTGTAGTTACCAATGTATGGAACCGTTGCTAATACTGATTGTAAAGCTGAGACACATTAATGATTCGTTTAAGAAGAATCTTGCACTTTCATTATTCTTTTTTTAATCTGATTACTTTTAGAGTGAAAAGAATGTATCAAGGAAGAAATAACTGAAATAATACATCATAATATGGTAAACAACTATTGCATCATTGTAGCTGCTAAACTATGTACAGAATTACAACTTCCAATTGATAATCAATCTTATTTTAATATTAAATTAGCTTCTCATTTTATGTATACTTTTCATAATAATATGGAAAATTTAATTTTAATAAAATTATCACGTAACAAATTTCTCTTTTAATAAAAATGTTCACGTATAAATTTTATAATCTAAGAAGCTATGTGACCTGAAACAAATATATTAGAGTAAAGTTTTAATTTCGTTTTATTTGGAAAATGGTTAATTTGTATATACGAAGAAGAAATTTATAGATAAAACTTTTGTAATTGAATGGATGGTGGAGAGTAATGAAATATTTGGTCAAATTATGATTTCATATTAATTTCATGCTTCAAATTAGTGTTATTATGATAAAATTAATGGGAAAACTTAATTGGATCAATATGAATAGGTCAAGAACATTTTAATTGAAATGTGTTTCGGTAATACGATATATTTTCTTGTTCGTTATAAGTATACCAAAAACAATTTTATTAACAAAATACTGAACACTTAATTTTAGGACTTTTCTGAGAAACATAAAATCGCTTTAGTGTTCCGACTATCCGTTAGAATTTAGAATTAAATCAATCCATATAGGCTGGAAGTATAAAATTCAATATGCGGCCCAAGTGTCGCTTTTAACTAAAAATTACATTTTAACATGTTAAATATCCAGTGCAATATTCCTTGCTTGGGTCTCTAGCAAGATGGAAACTTTTTGAAAAGTATAGAACAAAATAGAAATAACTACATAAATTTATAAATTAAGTTTCTGCGGTATATTTATAATAATTTTAAAACTTTAAATTGATATGATAAATTAATATGTATGTGGTTACGACACATTATTCTTTTATTGAAAGTACAGGCCTGCAAAGTGACGCATAATTAGAAAAGAGAAATCACAATAAGCCTTATGGCTGCCGTTATTAAGGCTACTTACTAGTGCCTCCCTTGTAAAATCAAATCTAATCTAATCTAATTTGATAATGGCCACTAAAAATGAGATCGGATTAAGTTATGACGCTCATAAAAAGTAGAATAAAAATGGCGTTAAATGAGAAATTTTATCTTGTATACACATGGGAGTTCCACTTTAAAAATTTATTTTTGCACAATATTTTTCGTCTAGAATTAGAATTGTTCTACAATTATGTTCAAGAAAATACAGAACCCATCTATCGTAAAAACTGTATTTTTTGTTTGTTTCTTTCAGGTAAAAAAATCCAATTAATATAAAACCATCTTACAATTAGATCTGCTGCGTCGTAAGTATTACGTATAAATAATAAACTCATTTAGTAATTTTAGTAAATTGATGATTTAATAACAAAAATAGTATAATAATTTGATATTACATTTATCTATCAACTACACCCGGTGCTGACAATTTTATATTATAAATCATTTTTATATTTCTTATAAAAATATAAATATTGCTTTATAAAAGGAAATCTTCTGGGTTTGCTATGTATGACCCAATAACCCACCAACATCATCCACAAACCACAATAAATAATCTACTTTCAGCACATATAAAAATCATAACTAATTAATTTTGTTTTGGCTTTTACACCCTTAACCATTTACTAGATTTCCCAGCATAATTATCAAAGGCTTTATTTATCACAAACAATTTATCAACAACGAACGATATACGATTTTAATTAATCCACTTAACGTTTTTAAAATATTTTAGATTTATGAGCGGCCTTTAAAGCAACAACAAAATATGAAATCTAAAATCTTTACTCAGAATTGTGTGATATTACGTAACGACATCTAACATAAAATTTATGTATATATTAATTACTCCTGAAGATTTACGGTTGAGGAAACGATTTATAAAACTTTTCAAATTAATTCCAGAGTTCGTTTACAAAAAAAAAAAAAGGATAAATTTTGTAAATAATATTTACAATTCTTATCTCTATTAAAATTATTATGCTTAATTAAATTTTTCCTTTTGTTAATGTTTAATTTGTAACCAGACAGGAAATTTATGTTTTATTAAGTTTTAATTACTCTCTAGAGTTGTAATGTCGCCTACAATTTATTAAATCGTTTAATGCTATAAAAATTTAAATAATGTAATTAATATTTCTGATGTATAACAATTTATATATTTTATATAGAAAGAAAGTATAACTAAAAGTCATTACCCTACCCTACAGTATACGAAGTGTCAATACTAGCCAAAGGCCTTTACACTTGCAGATTTATTAAAATATACACAATTATTGAATATTTATTAAACATTTTGTTTCAAACTTCAATTTCATATAGGGCATTATAGTTCTTAAAGTAAGCATTAAGTTTGATATCTATTATTAGTAAGTAATTACAATTATTTTACTATTGAAACTAAAAATATATGGCAGTGTAGTGAAACCTCGCTCAATGGTTAACTAACTAGCAAAAACAGATGTCAACCTCCAATTAATCGAACCTAAACGCTTATGTGGAAAACTCAGAAACTATCTAATTAATGAAATCAAGAAATAGAAAAACAACTTCAAATTAATCTACTCCTACTGGATTAAATGCATCTATGAAGGGAAGAAGTTTATAGATTTATCCAGTATTAAAGTACTTAGCAAAATTGATCTTCGTACAATAACTAGTCTTCAGATATGCACCTGTATAAAATTTGAAAATCAAGCAATTGCGGAGGATATTATTGCCGATTGTGAAGCTATTGGCAGGAAAAGACTGATACTTGTGCAATAGATTGCTTAAAAGATTAAAGACAAAACGATAGCTTGGATATCGATTGTCTATAAATATGAGAAACAATATTTATTTCAGATCGTGGTATGGAAAAGCTGAGTTCTACAGTCTTAACTACTCCAATTTAATTTAATTAGTTCTCTACAGTCTTAAATTTATTTTATTAAATCTGTAAGAACTAAACATAAAGATGATAGCACAGTTTTTTAATCTATGTATTTATTTATGAATATTAATTAGAAAAATTATATTAAATAATTTAAATTTGCATAAGCTTGGTATCTTAACTACATCAATAATGGATTATCAAATTAGCATATAAATAGAGAATATATTAAAATTGTTCATATAGTAATAACAATATTATATTAATTTGATTATCAGTTCCTGATTATTAGGAATTTAGTTATAAGTTATTCATTTATTAAATATGTGTCTCAGATGTCAAATTATCATTATGACAAAACTCCATCAAAGACAAAATGTTTTCGCATGACTTTTTATGATTCTTTCATTCTTATTTGTCAAAGAGAAATTGGATATGTTTTTTTTTGCGATAATTTTAAGCTTGCTTGCCATAAAGTTTGTTGTATATCAAAAGAAAGTGAAAATTATTAAAGTAAATTTATATTACAAATAATCTAGTAACAAAAAATTTTGAACAAAGAATCTCTTTGATTTTCAAGAAATTCTATGATTTTCTTAGGGAAAGTATTTTGAAAAAAATTTAATAATATTAATTGTTTAAAAAAGATGATAATTAAATTTTACTTTCAATTTTTATGGCTTTAACTTATTCGCCAGAAAATTAAATCTCACTTTCACTATTTTTTTTTTTCAAAATTAATTAAATTTCAAATAAATTACCACAGAAAATAAAGATTATAATAAGAAGCTATCAAGTCTAAGCTTATCAAGAAATAATTAACAAACTTTTTGTATGAAGTAAATAATGGTTTCTAAAAATACGAGTTGAATCCTAGTGCAACAGAGACACTCGATTTACAGGCTCTGGCAACTCCTGCAAATCGATAGGAGTTAAATTCTACAGTAAAGAATTATGTAGACAAAATTGGTACAAACACTTGAAGCTCTTCATTCAATACTGGTTGAAAGAATTAATAAAATTTAGCAATAACAATGCTTATATTGATAGGTTCTCTTACATGACACTACGTGGTCAGAAAGCATTTAAACATATTGGTACGTATTCATAGTTAGTTGTATAAAAACCAAAAACTTAAACAATTTTAACAACACTTACTAATTATAAATACGGGCTTGGTTAAAGGATCATCGATTGTGTTATATTGTAAATTTTATGACGTTAATACGCAATTAGACTAAGACAACACAGTCTAGTCGCACACATGGAATCATAGAAATAACTACGCATCCTTCTGAGTATAGGAAGGATCCTTCTCTTAAAATGAATTATTAATGAGTAAATAAATTAACTCTTTATATATTTAAATATTTAAGGAATAAAATTCATATTCGCCTAAGAATTAAACTTTAATTTTGATTTTACATTTCTAAATTTTATCATAATTATTTAAATATCAAATTTCCATTAAGGCAATACTTTTAAATTTAAATTATTTATGTAAACAATTTTTATTATATCAAATGAAACTTACCAATTATAAAATTTTCAAATTATGACAAATATTAAATTTACTAAATATTAATCAATTTATTTCTAAAATTTTAATTATTATCATAATTATAATTTTAGACTTTCTTCAATGAAAATTTCGTTTTCTTAAATTTTGAATATTTTAATTGAATTTAATAAATTTTTCTGGATTAAGAGTAACAAGAAAAAGTAAAGAAAATTTCCATTGACACAATTTAACGTAAAATTTTCATACTTTTCTTTGGGGGTTCTTTAATTAAGAAATTTTTATAAAGTTTAAGAAAGTTTCTACAATTTTGTAAATAATATATTTAATTATCATAATAATAATAACGATTTTTTTTATATAATATTATTTTTGAAAAAAAATTATTAAATAACATTTTTAATAAATTAAATTACAGAAAATTGAATAACAAAAATTTATATAGATTTAATAATTCTAAAAAAAAAAGGTCTGATTAAATTATATTTAATATTATTTAAGGATTAATGTTAAAATTTTTGTGAGACAAAACATTAAAAATAAAATCACAAAAACTGTTCAGCTTTACAATGACTACACATAATTTTCAGTAAGAAACAGAGAAATCAGGAGGTCTAAAGCAAGATGATATGAAATGTTAAAAGATTAAAGAAAATTAAACCTTAACAAACTAAAGAAAAACATAAAAGTTCGTTTCCAGATTTTAATGATCTAGATGTGCTGTAACGCCATGGAGTAAGTTAAGACGGGTGTAAATTAATAAACAAATTATAGACTCATAACTAATTTTTTACAGATACATATCTGTAACGAGAGAAAACCAAGTGCATTCTGTCACTATCAGAATGATTCTGACTTCGAAAACAGCAAGCAATCTTTTGAGCTTCTTTCAGACAACATGACTAATACCCAGGACGCACCTTTACCTAGGAATTCATAACTCTCCAGTTAGAGTAGCCACTAAGGATCAACAGTGGTCTATTCGGGGCCTAAGGTCGACGATATAACCTAACTTAATTTTACAAATATCTGAGAACGTTTCATTTAGAATTGTTAATCTTGCATTCGTGTCTCACGTAGTTTGTTCAAGAAATAAAATATATTTATTTGTCCAATTAAACTTTCCGTAAAATTTTGTTATGTTAAGATCATAATGAGTTTATTCAATTTCAATATTCACTGTGACTCTCTTATTATCTCACAGTTTGCCTAAAAATGCGTTTACATTTCTATTATCATAAATATCTCTTTCCCTACATAAGCTTCTTTGAAACATACTAAAATTTTCTCAAAATTAATTTAAATTAAATGAATTTCGATATTGATGAATTGTCCTTCAAACAAACCTTTTTAAATTTATATCATTTTTTACAAACTTTAATCAGAAAATGACTTCATGTAACAGCAAGAATAAGAACAAAAATCGATTTAAAACTTTTCTTAATTCTATTATTTGTTGTGATCCTTAAACAGATTTCTATTTTCATTCATTTCTACAAATTTTTATTTAGCTTTGTTATTATAAAGACTATAAAAATTGTTTATTCTTGCGTATATGAATGACAATAAATATTAATGTTTTAAAGATAATCGGATAAATGAGTATATTTCGAAATACTTTATCCTTCAAAATAATATTGAATCAAAATATATATATATATACGTATATAGCGAAGAATAAGACCACAGCAATTTTAATATATTTTGACCTAAAAATCTAATAATGATTTCTGAACGACCCATAAAAAAACTGGGTATGATTACGTTTCATCGGTTTTCATTTGCTCGTTCTGGAAATTTGATGATTAATCATTTCATTTGTCAATCATTTATAATATTAAAACCATAAATGGACCTCTAAAAAGTCTTTAACGTTTGACAATGTCCAGAAAGAAATATATAGCTTGTAAAAGTATTTGGGAAACTTTTTGACATTCCGATACCGAATAATCCGAATTTAATTTTTTCACTTTAAAGTGTGCGCTATATAGTTTTGATCGGTTCAGTTTCGATTCGTTTAGTACAGTTCAAATTTGACGTCTTCATATATTTTGTATAGGAAATCGATTGAGTGGACAAGTGGAATCAGAACGAATCGAATCCAAACTGAAAGAATTTCAAGAGAAATGAAATATGACAGTTTCAAAAAATAATAATATGTGATTTTATCGGGTTGCAATCGATAACTATGTGCTCAGTCTACTTAACCAGTTGAATTGAATCGAAACTGAACTGAACTGATAGAAACTATGTAGCTCAAGCCTTAACAAATATAATTTAAATTTAAAATGTCAAACACTGTTGTAAAAAGAATCAACTGTAATCATATATTTTTTTTAAACGACAACTAAATGTCATTAATTTCTCTCTATCGTGTAATCACATCTTTTAAAAAAGGTTAAGCGTTGGTAGTACCCTAAAAGTTTGTCTAAATTTTCTGCTAAAATTTAAGATTCGGTGTTTTGTACATTCATCGATGAAATTACTTAACCGATGAAACTTACCACGATGAAGTGAGTACCGATCAATTCAAAACCAACTTAATGAAAATCTCAAAAAAAGAAAAAAAAAAATGGAAAATTTGTCAGAAAACATTCAGAAAAGTGTTTTCAAAATATGTAATAGAAAATGTGGTTTAAAAATTGATAATATAATATTTTTTTTTTGTTATAAAATATTTTTCATATAACCGAGGAATTCCATTATTAAAAACATTATACAATTTAGGGATTTTGTGTGGTACTTTTTAACAATAACGAATCCTTTTTGAAATTATATGTATAAGTATGTATATTATTAATATTAAAACAATAAAACCTCAAAAGTATAAATATTAATAAAAATGTTTTCTATATTATCAATGTTTTATTATGGTAAATTTAAAATATATTATGTAATTTTATTATTTATCTTATTCATTTTACAATCAATTTTCTATTAAATATCTCGTTATATATATAAAGTAACGATAACGATATATAAAATAATGTAATTTTTTTTTTCCAAGAAAACCTATGTAAAACCGTCGTCAGGCAGGCAAGAACATTTTCAGTAGTATAAAATTGAAACCCTTATCTCAACAAAAAAAAAATGAATGAAAATTTTGTTATTTCAAAAATCTTTATGCTAATATGAGTCGTAAGTATTATTGTGAAATTCTATGAAAATATATTTAAGCTTTCTCTGATTATTTTATTTTAACGATATTTAAATCATAATGTCAAAATGTCAATTTATTATAATATAAATTATAAAATATTATATTGTTATCCCGGTCGTAAGAAATCAGTAGGAAAATTCAGTAAAAGCGAAATATTTTCAATTTAAATTTTAGGGTAACATTTCAGATAATATTATTCTATTAATTGTGAGTATAATTGAAAATTTTTTGACATTTATTTTGTATTTTGATCAAAACTATTTTATATGTCAAATATTAACCGTTCTCAAATTGTTGATTTAATTGAACATTAGAGACGGAATTCTGGTGCAAATCTTAATAACTGTCAAAAAATATTGATTATTGGTATTTCGGATGTTTTATGATAATTTCAAAGATAAAATAAGAAATTATCTAAAAGGTAACATTAAGTATGGCGAGCACAATATATATCGTTCAGTTTAGTATCGATTTATTAAATAAAGAATAGATTTCGTGATCACATTTAGTAGTGCGATTCAACTTGAATTGAAAAGAATCGATTGTTTTCAACTTTAACAAAAACAAAGAAAATTTGAATTAAATTTAAATAACAGAAAATTTTATTAATTATTTTCAATCTGTAATTAAATATTTAAATTTACCCTCTAAAGTTTGTTAATGACAAAATAAGTAATGTCCGAAAACCGAAATTTATGCTAATCGGTGATTTTTAATACTAATTTTTATAACCCAAATTTATATAAAATTTTGATATGATAAATATTTGCGATTAGCAGTTATGTGAACAGGCTAGTTAATGAAATTAATTTAACGATCCGATACTGATCGATACATTATGCAGCCAGCTTTATGTCGTCAATAGTGGCGATAGTCTTGTCATTGACGCGCTTGCCTTTTAAGCTTCGAAAACCAAATGATGTCTGGGACACTCGTACCACTTACAAGTAGATACTCTCATAGCGTCGAGTTGTTTGTTGATACAAACAAAAACAAAACAACATTGAAATTTATATTAATATTTCATTATTTTTCAAATCATCAATTAAGTGTTTTTCAAAATATGTTTATTAGTTCGTTTAATTATATTTAACGAAAAAGAAAAGTTGTAAAAAGAAATGATTTTGTAGGCGGTAGAAAAACCGAACCGTATCTCTAAGAACGATATCATCGACTTATGTCAAAAATCAAAACGACAAGCGATAAAAAATTGAAAAGAAATTACACTTTCTTGCGGCACCACCGTCACCAGCGGCTTGTTTGTCTACTTTCACGTATTTCAATATATTTTAATATTTTTTTGACTTTTCAAAACTTTAATCGCACGAGCGGCGAGACTATGTCCCGCAAACAAAGGTCGCTATATACGTAGAGAGAACAATCACTAACATCGAACTGAAAGAATAATTTCAAATTCTGCTTTTAAGAATCAAATTAATATTATAGATACACGTATATCATCATCAAGATAATCAAGTTCATTATTACCAATATATTTATAAAGAAGCAGCAGAATTGATTCAAACAAAAATTTAGCAAACATAATTGTAAATGCATCATCCTCAATTCATACTTCAAAATAGTAATTTGCAAAATAAAAAAATCATTTAAAAAACTGAGCTACCTAACCTACCACAACGAAAAAATTAATACAACTTTGATTTAAATTTCTAAATTACACGTGAAGTTTTTATATGTTAATGTTATCGATATTTTTTATTGATTGAATTATTACCAATAATATAAAATTATAATTATTTTCCGGGTCGTGAAAATTTACGACCCGGTTAACAATATGTTGACAACCAGGTTGTACAATGTATTGGCAGCATAAAATAGATTATCATATCCAAAAATCATATGATAAATTCGGGAAAGAAATAACCCAAACCTGAATATTAACAATTCGCGATGTGTCATGTAAAAATTTATATTTATACTTCAAAAAGAAATAAATTACTTAAAGATTTTAATTTTGTTTATTTACATATATACTTAATTGGTTAACTCGTGCGAAGAAATATTACATACTTAAATTAAATTTAGTTAAAAAAAATTATACGAAACAAATATAAATTGAAGCAGATTTTGATGAGGACAAAATTAATATGTAAATAATTAAAACAGCACTAAAAGATCTCTTAATAACAAGAAAATTCGCATGAGATGAAATATGATACTACAAAATATTAACTGGCATCATCGCGTAAGTACTGTCCAAGTCCAATTTGTGTTGCTAATTCAAACACTTAAAATATTATTTTTATTACGTATATGATAACGATTTTTGAAACTGCTGAAAACTATACCGAAGAATTTGTAAAACTGTCAACAAATGTCACTACAATAAACTTAAAGTTAAAAATTACAATTACAATAATATTTCCACTTTAAAGAATTAAAATTAAAATTTATATTAATTTAAAAAAAAATGATTAACACATACCATCATCAACATTTTTCCGTTTTCTATTAAAACAACATTTATAAATAATTGTTATAATCAAAGCAAATATTAATATCGATAATCCAATTAAAATTGCAATAATAAAATTTGAAGGCATTTTTTTGGTGGCATTTTCATTAAAATGTTTATGAACGTTATCCGTTTTAATATTGTAAAATTCATCATTATTCATAAAATCATGATGGTGATTGTTGTAATTTTGATTAATATCTAAAACATGATTTGGTAAATGAAAATCTCTCGGAAATTGTGGTTCATGATGTTGATTATGAAGAAACTGATTGATATCAAAACCATGGACCATTTTAGTTAATGTTTTTTCTATTTTTTTTCTTCAAATTTACAAGACGAGATATTATTTAAAATGAATTACACTCAACTTGAATTACACTCCACTACTGAACTGAACTATTACAACTTTGGTAAAATACTAAAATTTTGAATTTCTTAGGTTTTTTTTTCATTTCAATGAACGCAAAGATTTATAAAAAAAAAAAACCACAAAGAATAATAAAAGCCGTCATCAAAACAGCTTGTTGTATGAGGTATGAGTAATTATAGAAATCCCCATATTTTTTTAATTTTTATTTGTTAATAATTTGCAGTTAATAAAACTTGAAAATTACTAATAAAAGTAGTTTGATACTAGAAATTTTAATATGAAAAAAAAAAAACAAGTTTATAATGGAACTGCATAAGTTTCAGATAACGTTTTGCTGCAGTATAGGAAATTAATTGTAAGCATATGTTTTAGAAGTATATCAGTAATATTAAACATAACTTTATACTTGTAAATATTATGTTTTGTAGGAGAAAGCTGACAATGACAATATTTTTATTATTTACATATTCAATTGATTTTTTATTTCCAAAGGTGAATTAGTGACATTCAAACAAGTGAGCAGAAATTTGTCATACATCAACTTTGTTATATGTTTATAGTGTCTGAACAGAAGTGAATTTTTCGTATCATAAAAAAGTGAAATTAGAATTAGGTTAAATAATTATTTAATTTCGGTGATCATGAATTATATAAAACTGTTGGTTATCAAAATTGTGTTAAAAAAATAATTATTGGAACATGTACTATAATTAACTCAGTGTCGCTGTAATGTTATCAGATTTACTGTCATATACAATAATTTATAATTGGTGTCCTAATCGGACACTCTTTGATCAATAAAACAGTTTGTCCAAAATCTTGAAAATCTATAATATAATTTGTAATATTTTTGATAATCGTGGAAATCTAAAGAAAATGTGTGAGGCGTCATCCGGTTACTCCACTTAACATATGCTAAAACTTTTAATTGCATATTTTTAGATTAATTTTCTGAAATAGGTTATTAGATTGATTTGGCGACAATAGAATAATCTGAGTCACTATTCATAATATTATTTACGTATCCTATTGTCATTTTTATGTATGGATAAAAAAAACTAAGAGCTATGACGAAAATTTGGTGAAATTCATTTTCCATTAAACTAGTTTTTAATGAAGTTATATGGTTTGGCTACTCATTTTCAACTATTTCACGTTACTGAAACTAAAGATTAAGAATCAGAATCAATATCTAAAATATTTTCCACGTGACTATAATATTTGCAATAATTTAGTAACCTAGCAGTAATTTCTACTCTTCCAAACGGAATTCCTTCCACATTTTCTCCAAAGCCAGAAAAATTCTATGATGTTGTTATTATTGAACCCTTTTACTAATTACTATATATATTTAAATATTTAATATCATGTTTTTCACCATATTTATAAGACCTTTTTATGGTATAATATAAAAAATAACAAAATAAAAAACCAAAAATAAAAAAATATATTAGATTTACGAAAATAATTATTTTCCTCCGGTTGAACCTTTAAATTAAATCCTACAAGGATTCCGGAAATATAAAGAAAAATAAATATTATTGTAAAATCCATACTTAGGCATTTTCTTTACTTATAATATAAATTTCAAATTTCTTTATTTTTGAAGGAAAATTACTTGATTTTTCTTTTTTGCCAATGTTCAATTTCCTGTAGGCGATGTTGTTTTTTTATTGGTACGATCATAAGGATATTTTTATTAAATTTTTGTATTTTGTATTAGATTTGTTTTATTAAAATTCCCTTTGTATAATATACCTAAAATTATTTGGTTAATAATTCTTTATTTTAAATTTTTGTTAAATATAATTGCAGAATTAATCATTTCATTTTTTAGGAAGAAGGTTAAAGGTATTTTATTGTTTTCTATCATGACCTTATAATTTGATCATAATGGTTACACGAGGGTGGGTTGATGTTGACTGACACAGAATACTATATTATTTTTCAACATAATCTCCTTTTAGCTCGATACACTTAGTTAAACGATTTTGCAAGTTTATTGATTCCTTCTGTAAAATATGTTTTTTCTAACTTTTCAAAATAGCTATTTGTATTGCTGAAGTTTGAGAAAATGAAAATGTCAGAATGGGCCAAATCTGGAGAATACGATGGATGACGAACCAATTCGTAGACTAATTCTAATAATTTTCTTGTAGCAATGATGCCATTTCAGGAGCAGTCACTTCAATTGGACGTTCAGAACGTGTTTATCAATTGCGCTGGTACGCCCTTTTTAAAGTCAGAAAACCAAATGCAAACCGTTGATATCGAAAGTGCAGATTCACCATAATAGGTATCCAACTTTCCTTTAGTTTCCTTTGTTGTTTTCTGTCTCAATAAATAAATAAATTTGATTAGCATTTCATTCCATTTCATTCCAATAGTACTTATCCATTTCATTCCAATAGTTAATTTGTTCAGAAGCCTGTTTGTTACTCGTAATGTAATTAAGATATTGATATGAAAATTAATTTATAATCTAGCTAAGGATGTTAGACTTGGCCCTTCATACCTGTGAGTTACCTGGATCGTAAGTTATTCACGTAATTATCAGCCCACTCTTGTGGGCTGATAAAAAATCAACTTTTTAAATTTCCGAACTTGATAGGAAGTTAAGTATTGTTTACTAACCCTCGATTCATACATTTCACGATTTCCATTCCACGGTTTCGGTTTATAGTTTAATACGAATTGAGTAAAAATTCCATTAAATATAAAATGTAATTTT
The DNA here is from genome assembly GCA_963920725.1 of Rhamphomyia laevipes. Classification (NCBI taxonomy): domain Eukaryota; kingdom Metazoa; phylum Arthropoda; class Insecta; order Diptera; family Empididae; genus Rhamphomyia; species Rhamphomyia laevipes. The sequence continues at coordinate 36,908,583 of OY987259.1, forward strand.
CGGATCAAATTCGTCTTTTTTCTATATCAAATTTGCCTTATTGAAATTAAAAAACACGAATTTGAAATGAAAAAAGAAAATTTTTGATATAATTAAGTTTATATTTGCCTGGCTGTATGCAAAATTTATGAAATTGCTTACAAGATTTTCTGTTTCTAACATGGTTTATCAATAATGACATGTTTTTTATTCAATATTTTAATTATTTTAATTATATAAAATTTTCGAACAAACTGTGTTGATCGAAAAGTTGGCAACATCATATTTTTTTTATTATAAATTTAAATCTAAACCTTAAGAACCTTAGGCAAAAATTGTAAATTGAAAGAAAATAATTAATTTGTTTATGTACACAAACAAATTAATTATTTTATAGGTTAGTATTTTTAGTTATATTTAACAAACATTTTAATTAAATTACCAGATTGTACTTAGACGAAGTGTATTGAAGAAATTTGAAAAAACAATATTATTTTTAAAGGTAAAATTATTTTGAATAAAACTTTTTTATATTTAACTTTATTTTAGCATATACACATATTAAAGATATAAATTATGTATAAATGTTAATGATACTATCAACAAATATTTAAATCAACATAAATTTAGGTATTGTTTTTGTGATTGATTTATCACATTTAGTTTATTTAGAATCTATATCATAAATTATAATATATTTCTTTATAAGCCCCCATAATATTTAAATATATAATGAGCATAATCACAAACACGTGGAAACATCTGTATAGATTCTAGAAAATTTTCCATTTTCATCTTTTTATAGAATCAAAGAATATACCCGGAATATAATTTTTTTTATGAACGGAAATATTTTAAAAAACAAATGTTTTATCAGTAAAATTTGGCAAAATAAACACTTTTTAAATAAACATTTTTATCTTACACTCAATAATACAAATTATAATTTGAGTGTTTTATTGGAAAAAAATCATTGGCTACACAAATGGTATTCAAAATATTATTCAAGAATAAAACATTGAAATGGACAAATACTGGAAGTGCTATATAGAAAATACTTAGATCAATGGTTATACAAAATATTTAAATATCAAGTGGTACTTGAATTAAATTTGTAAAATAAATACTCAAGTTTCTTTCCTACTCTATGGTATTTAAAATAAACATCGTTGGATAAGCGATTAACGAAGAAAAAGCTAACAAAATTTATTATTATTGATATTATTTAGTCCTCTCAGTATTTTAGGAAGGCAGTTTGTCACAAGATTATATAATATTATGTATGAAATATTGTATTGTAATAAATTTCAAAAATATATTTACACTTTTCCCATCAGAAATTGAAAAACCAATAAAGACCTTATTTCATTTTCGTTTAGGGAGTTATTTCAAATGGAGTCGTTTTATTTATTTAACTTAGAAAAAAAACTGATTTAAATAAAATATCCAAATTAAAATTAGATTTATATCGTTACATAACATTATTAAAAGGTTAATTATTATCAATTTTTTTGATTATATATACTCATTTAACAATTTGAAGCATTAAGTCACGTTGATGGCGTATAGTATAATATAAAGTATTATCATTAAGTTGACTTTCATCAATAACCTGTAAATGTTATTTTATGCCAAAATACGAACAGTTGAGAGAGATACCATTTGCTTAATAAGAAAGACTGATGAAGTGACAAGGGAACTGAAAATTTGAAATTTTCTAAATAATCAATAAGCATTTGGGATAAACAATGAAACCTTTTAAGATGGGTTTAACAGAATGGCGTTACCAACATACAAAACTGTTCTATTAAACCCCGACTTCTAGAAAGATAAGGATATTCTTAAAGATGAACAGACCGCCATCATGTTTATTCATTAGAGTTGCTAGTGTACACGCAATCTCCAGGAACAATGCGGTAAGGTTAAGATTGACAAACTACCTCAACATGCATCAGAGAATGTGAGAAGGAGGAAAAGCATCTACTGTGCCAATTTACCTCGGTTGTATTAAGAAAATTCAGGATTTTGGAAAATTCCTTGGTAACTTGGAGAAAGCAGGCAGTGATTACTACAGTGATTAAGTTCATTAGAGAAGTATGAACTACCTTACTTCTCTAATGAACTTAATCACTGTAGTAATCACTGCCTGCTTTCTACAAGTTACAATGATGAAAGGAAGATAGTCGACTAAAACTTCAACTAGTCTTTCAATAAGAGAAAGTATTCTCCTATTTTAAAACCAACCAACCAAAAACCCCGATCGTAGCGTCTGTCATTTGTACTAAGTTTATACAAAATGAATTATTATAATTAATGTTGCAAATCCAATTTAAATATTTATTTTAAAAAAAGTATTCAATGTATACAAAAAAAAAAAAACGATTCAATAAATTATTTTTAACATAATTTAATTTATGATGGAAAAGTTGGAACTTCAGTAATTTCAGTTTTAGCACAGAGTGGGTACATACTACAAATCATTTTAATGTGTAAAGTTCAACTAATTTTTAAAAAAAATTATATGTAAAACAAAATATTACGCTTCATGTTAACGGCTGGAGTAAGGAAGCTATCAAATATTAAAAATCAAATAATTTTGATTAATTTTTTAACTTTTAGTGAAAATTTATGGTTAGTAATTTTTTTGATTTGTACAGACCTCCAGATTAATGTATTAAGATTAATGTAAGAAAAATTGTCATTATTGTTGATAAAATTTTTATATTTTATATTAAAGTTGGTTTGTATGAATAAAAGAAAATGTAGATATAAAAAACAAGAGCGTATCTTTATTATTGTCCGACCATGTCCAAAAATAGGATTCTGTCACCCATTTTACCTGTAACACAAAACCATTAATTTCATGGAATCAATATAACGATAAATTTCTAATATAAAAATTATAATTTGTATACGTAAACGGAGTATCAGTTAATAAAACAAAACAACAGTAAAGCGTAACTAATATTTTGTTCATTTAAGTTCAATTTCATGATATTTTTGTCCACCCTTGCAAATATCGCACTTTCTATGTAGGAGCGCCACTGTTTATATAAATTACAATGTAAATTTTGTATAATTTTTTCCCACCTGTTCTTGTATACTAAAAATAATAAGTTAAACGTGCCAAAATTTCGGTCCCTTTACAATAACTTTAGTATATAACAATCGAAAGAAGATATGTAAACTGAATTGTTAATATTTATAGTTTTAAATATTTTTTTTTTGGTATTTTTGTACCTGCGTACATGATCCCCTCAAGAACTTTTTTCTTGTTTAAATAAAAAATAAAATATTTCTACAATTTTTTTTTACCTAAGATAAGATAATGGCCTATGTGTGTTTGAAAAGTCTTATGCTGCTACATTACTCATCATAATAATAAAACATAAAAAAAAAAACTTTATAAATTTATATCAAGGTTAAAATTCTTTAAGAATTCCACCTTCCATAAAAATTATATCAAGATAAATTCTTAACATTATAACTTCAAAAGTCGAAATACGTTTTTACATGTAATTTAAAGCAAAAATAAAAATATTAATAGCAAGCATTTCAAAATTCTTAATTGCTATATATACATCTAAAAAATATAGTAACAATTAAAAATCTGTACCAATAACAAAAATTAGACAATTTCTAGAATATAAATAGTTTTTTTTTTGGATAATTAAACTTTCTATAGTTTGTATATATATTTAGAAACTATGTAACTATAGTTCGGCACTAATTACAAAATTTCTATATGTATAACAAAAATATTAAAAACATCATTTATTCATAGAATTTGCAAAACAATTTTGACTTCAAATATTTATTTTCAACTATAATTTCTTTGAATAACTTAATCGCTTACGTTTTCATCAAATTTGGTATCATTTCAAAGACAAAACTCGAGTAAAAAAAATTATGCTTGTAAAATTTGTGCAAAAACATATTTGAAAAATGAATAATGAAATTCGTATTTCAATATTTTGCAAATATGTAATTTATTTTTATTCAATTTTTCAAAAAAGTATATCCTTTTCAGTGCCAATGAAAATTTATTAATTCAAAATTTATGTATAAAATAATTTTGGCATTCAATATTACAATTTTTTTTTTCCTCTGAATTTCAAATTTCATATATTCATATCCATTCTCTAGAGTTAATTCAATTTATTCAAAAGATAATTTATGATTGCCAATTTTCGATAAATTTTAAAAATATTTTTATATAGAATAAAGATAATTTTATTAAATTAAATTAAATTATTAATAAGTATTGAATTAGTTAAGTTTCTTGTTAAAGTAATATCCCGACACTTATTATAATAAATATTTGAATTAATTATCACTAACTGACTAAGGGAAGTAACTATTAAAAAATCCGTTCAGTAGCATTTTCATTTTATGTTATTTTCATGGATTGTTCAATAGGATCCGTAATTCTTAAATAGCAACTAACTAATTCAGAGATTCACCTTATTCATAATAAGAAATTATTTTTAAAGTAAAGTCAGCATAAAACAAAGTTGAACGATATGAAAATATAGTAAATATTTCCATTCTCAATGAGAATGACACAAGTGAATGCAAGCAAAACAAAGTAAAAGTTGTCCAAATTTCAACTCTTTCGAAACGTAATTAATAAATTATTCCAAATAAAATTATATATTCTTTTTGGCAACTTAAATAAAATTTTAAGTTGTTGCATTTCAATTATTTTAGAATTAATTTTTTTCAATTCCTCTATTAAATTCATCTATTTTTAAATTCTAATTTACGTCAGCTAATTTGACGTGCTTTGCTTTGCGTTGCGGATTTTCATTGTGAATCCAAGGTTTATTGTTTTACACATTAGCGTCTTACAGTTAAACTATATTTTCCCGTAATTTGCTATCAAAAAATCTGCACTTCACTACCATTTTGTTCAAGAATTAATTTGGTTTTGGATTATAAGTTTGTATCTAATATTTATCTAATCAATGATGAATTACTGCAAGCCAATGAATTTTCAAATTACATTTTCGTTTGTATAGTTTCAATCTTAAAAAATAATGTGATCGATCTTAATATTGAATTGTTGGAAAATTGATGCTGATGAAAAATACACATCACTTGTTCCGAATCATATACACTGCTCTCACTTTCCTAACTGCGGTGCAAATAAAGTTACAGATCGTTCGTTTGATAAATATTTTTAGATAAAAAATTCTTTAACATCGTTGGTAATGTCCGATTTGAATCGTTATGAAATTGGTGCAATTCTTTACTATATTTCAAGTATAGTATTCATATCGCTCAAGTGTACCAAAATAAGATTAACATATTTTCCTGAACATTTTAACCCATTTCTAAAAGTTTAATTCAATATATTTTAATATCCAACCAAAATTCTGTCACTACAAAACGTCATATTCACAATATGTCAATATACTTCTCAATAAAAACAGGGACCAGCATAAAATATCAGTTTTATAAGTCTCTGTTAATTTGTTACAAATGAAACTGTTCTACTAATTAATATTAAAAATACCGATTTGATATTAGACATTAAGGCATTCATTTTAGTAATAACATATTCAGACTTACTATAATATAATTATTGGGATCTGGAATCTTAGCCTATAGCCAATAGTTAATATTCTAATAATTATCAATTCACAAAATATTAATAACTTCTCTCCATATTAAATTACAAATAAATAAATTTAAAAATTAAAAAAAAAATATGTAATTAAATAAATAATTACAAATTAAAAAACAATTTTAATTTTTGTATAGATAAATAAATTATGAAAGTATATAGTAAGTTGTTAACTTTATTTCATTTTTGACATTTTTTTGACATTTGTGGGATTTGTAGAAAAATATTTTTATTTTTTTTTTTGTTTTTGTTTCGAAAATATAAACTATATAAAAAAAAGTTTAATTATGAATTGACCGGAATGGAATGCACAATTGATCAAATGCATAATTTGATCGAATGCACAATTAACTGAATTAACAATTGACCCCCAAATTCACAATTGAAGTAAATATTAATTGACTTAATACAAATTTACCAAATAAAAGAACTGAATGTAAATTAATCGGATATATAATTATTGACCGAATGCACAATTGATCGAAAGTTAATTTAATATATTATATTTATTGGTTAAATTAGTTTCCAGTAATTTTTTTTTTTTATTAATTTTACAATTTATTAATTCTGTATTAAATTAATTGTGCCAATTTACCTCAATTGTTGATTCGGTGATTTGTGCAATTGGTCAATATTTTTTCGAAAAAGTAACCGAATACTCAAAAGTTGATATATATGTAAAAAAAAAATGAAAAATAATAAAATTCTTTAAATTTAAATAAATTAAATATTTTACTACTTATAAATATTTATACACATTTAGAAATTACTACAAAAAGCAAATTTTTTTTTTTGATTTGTTTAAAAACATCTCTAAATTTAAAATTATTTTTTGTTTTTTAGTATTATTTTTATGAATTTTCATCTAATTTTCGTTAAAATTTGTAAATTTACAAAAACAATATATAAATTGACGTACATTTAAAAATATTTAATTTTTTAAAAAAAATATTCATAATTTTTTTTTTTTTTTTTCAAATTATTGTAATATGTTGAAATGAATTTATTTGATTGAGATAATCAGTTGCCATAAATGCTTTATTATATTCAGAATTGTCATTATTTGAAACTGGATCTGAAGGTGTTGATACACCTATAAAAAAAAAAAAAATTTGATGAATTTCTATAATTCACTAATTTTGTTGCACTTTAAAAATTTAAAATTTTTATTTACCATCCATTTTTGGATTTCTTCTACAACACAACCAACACGTTATTAATAATATAAAACCAATTAAAATTGATATCATAACAACTAGAAAATGAAATGGCGATATCATGATACCAAAAAAAAATAGTAGTATCTTTTTTGCTTTTAAGATAAAAAACCGACGTTTTTTTAAAAAAAGTTTTTTTAATTGTTTTATAAAATATCAACAACAAAAAAAAATTTAATTGATAAAATTCATCCGGAGAATAACTTGGCACAACTAAAAATCTCTAAAAAATGATATTTAGTATTAAAAATTTTCATTTGACTTTATGTTATACGAATAGAGAGCAGCTCTTCATTCAATTTGGTATGAAAATTGAAATACCCTGGGCTGAAAAATTTTCATTAAAAGCTAAAATTTATATTGGAAAATGAGAGAGAATAAGAGAAAAGCTCTAATAAAATTTTCTAAGGATAATTTGTATATAAATTTTCTATGGTAGTGAAATATTACGATTTACTATAAAAAAAAAAATTGAAAATTTATGAGGATAAATAATTTTCTTATGTGTGGAAAATTGACTTTTCTTATATTTTTTGCCTATAATATAGAAAATAATATGAAACTTTGTGGTCGGACTTGAAATTTCCTATATTTTTCTTTCGAGATTTTGTGTGTATTTTTAGGTGGATGAAATCTAAATACGTCCTGTATTCGTATCCGGTATCCTGTGGACGAAGAACAACAATTTTTTGATATTTATTTGGAATGGATTTTACAACTTAATAAAAAATGATAAACACTTTTTTTAAAAAACCTTCTTCAGGGTTTTTTGAAAACCTTCAGAATTTTCAAAATTAATACAGTCCATAAAATCGAGAATATTTGAGCTATAGCGTTTTCTGCAACTTGGAAAAAATATATCTTTCGAAATCACAAAAAGTGTTATTCGTCCTCTTCTCGAGGATGGTTTTTACATATCATTTTGTAAACGAATTTCTGAAAATATTGTCCACAAATTTCTAAATTTGTCGTAATCAAAATATGTCGATAATCCTAGATGATATGAACCACTACTCTACTATGATTAACAGCTTTTTTTTATTGTTTTAATGTAAGAACGCAATATTTTTATGGGGTTCAGCTTGTGTTAATAAAAAAAAGCCTTTTGCGAAAATATGAAAATAAGAAAAACATAAATAATTTAAAAACAAAACAAAAAAAGTTTTCCTTTTGATTTGCAAAATGTTTTAATAAATTAAGAAAAACTTTTGATGAAATTATGAAAAACAAAAAAAAAATATAAAGAAAATTTAAAATTATTAAGTTATGGATTTTAATTAATCCTTTATAATTATAACGGTTGGATTGGAACCCTCAAAGTTCTAGAAAACATGTGCGCCCGAAAATAACCTGGATGAGAATATTAAATAAGGATTTAACGTAGAAATCTTGGACAGAAGTCAAACCCATAGCTGCAAATCGTCCAAAATGGAAGAAGTTCCACTTCTATGCTCCCCGATGAGCGACAGGACATAATAGTAAGTATAATTATAACGATTAGATTTTTAATCAGTATTTTTCTTGCATCCGGGAATCAAGTATGTAGTAGGGTTGGCGGTTATAAATTCGTAATAAAGAATCTTAGAAAATTGATTTGATAAATTCTATTTTCTACTATCTACAAATAAAATTAATATTTTCTGTAGTGTCCCGTGTGTTCGAGGATTGGTGAAAATTAGGCTCCTTTTAATTACACGATGGATAATCTATTTTCTGGATTTGGGATCTTGTAACGAAAAATAAAGTAATCAATATTGTAACACAGCAAAAGACAGGATTTCAAGGATTGTGAACCAATTCTGAGATTCGATTGGTAAAGTGTTTCCAGCTTATTCAATGTGGTCAATGTTTTTACAGACTTGAAACTCTAATGATATAATATTTTTTAAACGTTTTTATTATAATTTTATATTCAAACAATTTCCATATCCAAAAATTAACCGCTGTAGTAATTAAGGACAGATTTTGCGAAGCCCTTCTGAATTCCCCTCTGTCGACGGCCAACCAATTATAGGTCATATACTTTAATACTATCAATTGAAAATACATTTTTCATGAAGAAGGTTTATGAGAAATATCCGGTTCTTATTAGTTATTATCTTTTACCATGTTTTTTTTATAAATACTTTTTATATATTTTTATTACAAAATTTAAAGTCAAGTATAAAATACATAAATTCAATAAAAAAAAATAACTGCAGGGTGACACAAAAATATCAAAGGAGTTCTTTAGTAGCAAATAGATTTTTTATAAATTATACATTAAAAATAATATCATGTACATGATTTCCGGTTTGCCAATGTTGAGGTAAGGCAGTGGAAAATAATGTATTTATTCACAATTTGATTAATACCTTTCGAACAATACCTTAAAAAGAGCACAACATTTCGAAATCGAAATTTGTCATCACTTGTAATTTATATAATTTTTTATGTCTAAATTATAATAATCACTTATCCCAAGTTATAAAAAATAATAATAAAAATAATTACATATTACAAAATAATAAAATATTAAATATTGAAATGTCTTCGTTACTTTTGTGACACCTTGTATTATAAAATAATTTAGTTTTCAAGTTAAAATTTTCAGATTATAAGGCAGGATTTTTTTTATGATTATAATGTTAAAAAGCTCTTTTTACGTCCACTTTCAATGTGGTATAAAAAACTTTTCGATAATATTAAAATTTTCAGATTATGAGTATACGAAATTAAATTTGAATCTAATCACATGTACCACCCGAATCACATCCATCGCCACCAGAATAACATCCACCGCCACCAGAATCAAGTCCACCGCCACCGGTATCACAACCGGAATCCATTCCACCACCGGAATCACCACCAAATTCTCCGGTACCACTAATTTCCACACCAGAATCAACACCTCCAACTTCACAGAAATTACTACTACTAATAATAGTACCACCACTGGAATCACCGCCAATTTCTCCGGTACCATTAACTTCCCCACCAGAATCAGCTCCTCCAACTTCACAGATATTACTACTACTACTAAATCCATAATTTTCAGTACTTATATTAATATTGTGATTGTCAGTTGAACTCGTTGTATGAAAGATATTATGATTATGTTCTGGTGTATGTAAAATATTATGCATCTGAGCAATCTGACGTGTTGTATTGAAATCATTATTTATATTGTAATTTATAGGTGACATGCTACCATTATGCAGCGAGGATGTATACCTAATTGGCGATGACACATTTGTAGAATAATTATTCCGAACAAATCGAGCCTTTAATTGCTTATTATTATTAGCTATATATTTTTAAAATAAAATTTCATTTCATTTCATATAATTTGGAAAATAATTTATTATATACCATTAATAAAGATTTTATTTTTCGGTTTCTTATTCTTATAACAGCAAAATATAATAAATGATCCAATAATTATTAATAGAATCAACGAAAAATAAATAATTTCTGGTATCATCATGGCAAAAAAAAATAATTATATTCTTCGAAAACTACTAGCAAAATTTATATTCATTACAATGCCAATATTAAAGAACTACTAAACACGATAAGAGAATTAGATTAATTTTTTAGCAAGAGTAAAATATATAGAAGAAAGAATACTAGAATTCCTCAATACGAAATATATTTAGTATCTATTTAACTAAGAATAATTATCAAATTTGTATGTTATTTGATTTAAAATTTTGAATTTAGATTGTCTTTTTTAGTATATACCTAGCTAAAGCTACTCTTCGGCGTTAATGAAATATAAAATTTGTTTCAGAAGAAATATAAATTTTTTTATTCAAATTTAAGTTAAAATTTAACTCTTAAAACGATACTCTCTTAATTTGTAATAAACAAAATTATATCTGAAAAATAGTTGGAATAAACAACATTTAAGAGGAACTGAGAACTGACTCAACCACCAACTCTAAATGATACGAAATTGTTGAATGAAATGAAAGCTCATTATTTTCTGGGTATGGAAATTTATAAAAAATGTATACACAAATACAGTGACAAATACATAAGGAAGTATATATGTATATGCAACAATTACATTTACACTTTGGTGTCATGTGTCAGAACTCCGAAAAATGTATCAAACATAATTTTAACTCGATATATATGATTAATATTCAATCACTTTCTTTGACGTTGACTTTAAATTTTAAATTACATTGTACGCGTTGGAAAGAACTTTTGAAAGCTGGCGTTTCTTTACTCTTTTTGTGAAATTGATGCTACTTAATGCTAATTCTTAATTTAAAATAAGGATTCTACTACATTTTTAGCAACGCAGAAAATACGTATTACAACGCTGATAGTCAAACTTTTCTACTACACCGTAAACGTTGAGCATTTTTAATTGCTTTTAAGAAACTATGTATTTTACACATCTGTCAACGGTGGCACTGTTGTACAAATAAATCAACTTTCGATGAAATAAATACTTGTGTGTTTTAGGTTGCGACATGTCATCGCTTAATGATAGACCAATTAAAAAAACGTCATATTCGAACCCAGGGGATACTCTCGCTCCGTTGCTGTGCAGCGGAAACGTTTTGAAATATAAAAAATATGAATTATATATAGTAATATATGAGAGTACTTAGTTAAAGTGGTGGTACTGCGAGGATATCAAAAATATTGTAATTAGAATTTGTATAGAAATACAAAAATATCTGGATTAGATATTGATCCGTCAATATAATCTATCTCAAATTTTTCAATTCCTATTTTATTACAAAAAAATATGTAAAATTAAATAAGTATAAGTATGAAAAATTTAACTATACTAATTAGTAACGAAGCACTTCATACAGTTTCATTACTTATAATTTCAAATTTTGTTAATTATATACGTAACCGAATTCGCAAAGGAAGATCTGGCAACCCAGTAACGATCAGAGTAGTACAGTATAAAGTACAGACTAGTATAATTTCTAGATGTCATGTCCTAATCTGTAAAGCAGTTATTAGTTAATTCTTAGTTAAGACAGGATAGATATTTACCATTATATCATTTTCATTGATATCATAAAATTTTGTAACCGCGATAACCTCATGTGTTACAGAAAATATTAAAAAAAAAAAATCAATTTTGTTAGCATATTCGAATTGTGAAAAATAATTAAAATTCTTCAAAATTATATAGATAATAATTTTGTGATAAATATTTTTATACTCCCAAACAAAAATTTGGAAATTTATTGAAAATACTATTACAAAAACTCTTAAAATTAATTAAAAAAATAAAATCGCTTCGTTTTTACAAAAACTGAACATTTTAAGTTTGTGTAAGAAAATTAAAATTACACATTAAATTTGTTAACTGCAAACTTTTTCTTATATGATTAGTGGGGTCACAAGCTTTCCAATAACTAGTATTAATTAAGTACAAAAATTTGATTTTAGTCACATGTACCTCCGCCTGAATCGCAACCACCCCCGCCAGAATCGCAACCACCACCGCCAGAATCAGCAGTACCTGAATCACCACCACCTCCGCCAGAATCGCAACCACCTCCACCAGAATCACCACCACCTCCACCGGAATCACCACCACCCCCAGAATCCGTACCTGCTATAATACTGGAATCACCGCCGGTATGGTGAAGATTACTATAAATATTATGATGATTTATTACTCCGTGGTAATTATTATGTAAATTGTAATGGTCTATTGGCAATGTTGATACATCATTAAAATTGCTTGTATTAGTATTGCTATACGTTGGTGCAGAACTATAGTTTGCTGTCATAATAATTATATTAGTTTAAAATAAATGGTTTTCTTTTAACAAAATATATCCGAAAATTATATTTACAAGAATTGAGTCGTTTATTACAAAATATATTCAAACAGGCACAAATAAAAATTAATACTGCCGCAAAAATTCCTCCAACTATAAAAATCGTATATTCGTTCGACATGATATAACAAATCTTTATACTATAGACAAGAACGATATCGAAAAATGTGCTGCTCACTATGCCATTTTAGATACACTACTAAATATATAAATTAAAGTATTGCGAGAATTTGTTGGTAGCGTAGCGTTAAACATTATATGTATATATTCATAAAAGAGAGAAACAAGAAGAATAGTTCTACTAGTTCTACAAAATAAAATTCAATATAATTTTCATGACGCTTTTTATTTACGACTCGTAGTAAAACTTGAATTTTTTGCACTACTACACTGTCCTGATTACAGTGAGAACTGAGACATATTGCTACAAATAATAATCAGGTTTTTCAAATTTTATAAAAGCTCTTTTTTAGCTTTGAAAGATATTTTATTAGTCATGTCAATTTTACAATGTAAATTCATAAATATTACGATTTTTATTTCAAATTATAATTTTATAAATCGAAAATCTTTCAACTGAATTTGTATGAAATAAATAAAAAATTGATATCAATTATGAATAAAAATTCACTGCAATAATCACAAATATTTTTAATTTTGTATTTCTTTCAGTTATTTCATTGATTTCTAAGTAAACCCTAATTGATATCCAGTTTAATTTCCACCGATTTCCGTACGATGACCACAAATATAAATAATAAAAAAATATTTCATAAAAGGAATAGTACGTGCAATTACGTTCACGCTCAACAAAGTATAACTATATATTTCGTTTAGTTTAGTTTAGTAGTCCGTCCATAAGGGGAGCTTTAACTTGTTTACAGGGCTGGCGCTACCATAGGAGTATATGGAGCAGTCAAAATCAGTTTAATTACCACCGATTTCTATAAGACCACAAATATAAAATATTATTTAAAGGGAATAGCAAGTACGTGTAATTTCGTTAACGTTTTATAAAGTAGCTATATTTTTGATATTTTCACACTGCGAATTGTTTTAATTTAAATATATCATTTTCTATAAGGGAATCTTTCACTTGTTTGAGTATGTTTCACGTGTTGTAACGTAACTTCACATGACCCTCCACTGCTCTCATTATCCTCTAATCTCTAATGAGTCTAATGAAATGACTAATGTTAATGTATATTTATATAAGTGGGAATTTTATTGATTTTAAATCAATTTGTATTAATATTAATAAACCCAAATTTCGTGTTCGAAGGGTTAAATAATTACAATTTAACATTTATCTTTAAATTATTTGATTGATTTCTATTTTTTCTATTTTTAAATAAGTCACTCATAATTTTACATACTACTGCAAAATATATATAAATTAAAAACAATTCAGAAATATTTTAGAAATAAAAATTAAACTGGATATCAATATTAAGTCCATCCCCTAGGAAGATGATTTACATACAATACGTACATGAAAGTCGCGGTTCCTGTAATATCGCTTTCGTTAAACTGGTTAAACTTTTGAGCATATACCAATTTTGTGATTTTAATATGTATTTATTCAATTTAATTTTTAATTTAAAATATGGTTTGTCTCTGAACAAATTTGGTCTATCCTAAAATTTACGAATTAAAATACATTGTTGATGTCCTATAAAACAGCTGATTTATTAATAAAAGCATCGTTATTTATAATTAAGAGTTATGTGTTTTAATTTGTTATTTGTGTTATCATAATAAATAAGTTGTTTTTTAAAAACTTTTAAAATTCTATTAATTATTAATTTTTATTTACTTATTAATTTCTGGAACTATATTAAGTATTTATAAACACTGGTTAGCTAGCTAATCATTGGAAGTAAAAACAATTTTATCTGTTGAAATGATATATTGAATGATAGATTTAATAAAGATAATTAATATCAATAAAGATAATCTATCAATAATATCAATTAATTATAATAATATAAAAGTTTTCTTCTGGGTTTTAAAATTATTTTGTTTCCATGTAGCACGTGAGCAATCAAATATGTACACTATAACAGTTTAGGTATGAAATATTTCACCTTAAATACAATTAACATAATTTTGATTGATATCATTTAAAAGTGATAAATTCATGAATGACAGACATTCTTTACTCTTCTACTATATACTCAGTTGTATAGGCTACTATAAAGATTGTATGTGGATATTTGGGATACAAGCACAGACAATGTTTTAATTTTTACACAGGTCTATTAGCCGGGCTATCTTGATACAAAATTTATATCACATAGGAGGCTATCAAAAATAGTCATTTAATTGAAAATAAAGGTTACAATTATACATACAGACACCCTGTATAATTATATCATTAAATTTGATCGAAAATTATTATATAATTTATTAAATATAACTTTATTGTTTATTAAGAAAACAAAATATATTAATAGAATTAATATCAAATAGAAACAATTTCCATATTTCATTAGGTTATTAAATGTTCTGATAAGATAACAATTCATTTCATTCAAAACTTAAATGAAGTTAAAACTTAAGATAATTTTATTTTGAATATATATAATATATTATAATGAAATAAATTAAATTATGTTTAACCAAAATTAATTATCATATAAATAAAAATTTTTATGAAATTTTAGAAAATCTTTAAATAATTCATTTTTAATAATACAATTCCCAATTATCCTAAAATGTTATATTATTTTAAGACGTAATTAAAACACTTTTTTAAGTTTTAGTTTTTAGATTATATTAGTTAAGTTAATTATAAATTATTTATTATATTTTTACTAACGTGAAAGAATTTTTCCAGTTTGACGATTTTTTCTTATTAAACATGACACTAAAAGACCTAAGAAACAAGCAGCACCAACAATTGCAAAAATTACTGAAGAATCAAGACCCATTTTTAAAAATATTTTATTCACTTTATAAACTTAACGATTTAGAGAAATTGCGTTAACTAAATGTAACTAAAATAATAAGAATCAATTTTTTTTATAATTATCTAAATTTATTATCATGTCCCGATATCTTATAAAGATAACTAGTCTGATAAGATAATAATTTTGTTCATATTTGATATGTGAACTAGTCGTAATATTTGGTAGAACTAGATTATACGTCATATTCTTATCTGAATTGGTTTGGTACTGAATAATTTAGAAAATACTTGCAAATCATTTGTTTTCATGCAGTATTTTTTGGATACTATATGGAAAAATCGATTCTGCAATTTGATATTAATATTAAAATAAGATTCTGAAGATCCCTTAATAATAATTATATATGAAAATTTATATCATATAGAGAAATCTCTTTTATGAAGGATTATATTCAACTCAAGCAGCAATACGAATTTTGAACAATCTTTAATTCTGATAAACGATTACATTTGACTTATATAAACTTTATGAGTTGTACTTCCCAAAAATTAAAATTCAATAAATTTAACCACTTTTAACAGAGCCCTCTTAAAAATGCTCTGATTTCTTATCATTTATAAACATTATATTCAATTTCTTAAACGATATTTATGACACATCAATATGGCAATTGAAATTTGTAGAAAATAAATATCGATATTATGAAATATCAAAGGTGACATGAAAATTCTAAGAACAACAACAGAACACAGAAGTAAACAAATATAAAAAAAAACAGTCTAATTGCTTGTACTTAAGATAATTTAATCAGACTAAAAGTTATTAGCTTTTATATAGAAAGCAATAAACAAAATTACATTTTTTAGTAAATTTAGGTTTCCTTAATACGAATATATAAGGCACGACAAGAATATAGAAAATAGAAGTATTAATGAAAATGTCAGTACCATAATACCAATTGTATCAAGAACAATTTTAAATTTTCAGAATTCTCCTCACTTCAAATAAACTATGAACCATTTAATAATTAATTAGAAACTATAATTATAGATATTTTTATACCAATATTTAAATTTAAACACTTAAAAATTGTTTGGAGTTTTTCCTTTGATTATTGTGTAAATATGGAAAAATACATAAACAAGTAATATAAAATTATAGTTTACTAGATAAAGTATTGATTAAGACAATAAGACAGGAATCGAACTAACTATAAAACAAAAATTATAATTTTTTTATTAGTAATTATAGTACGAAAAAACTTTCTAATGATTTTAATTTATGTTTTAGGTGGAGAATTTTAATAATGTATACTTTTTGTTCAAAATTAGATCCTCATCTAGTATACGTACGTTTCCTAAACCAGTTCAGGGGTAGGCGCTGACGTCCGTGGGTTTCAAACCAAGACAAACATCTCAACAGTCCAGATCTATATAATTCTTAAACTGTCTTTATTGCAGAAACTCATGCTATACAACTCTGTATCCGAGAAAATCTCAAACTGGGTTACTCACACCTGAAGATTTACATACTCTCAGATAGCAGAGCTGCTACTATGGCCTTGAACTAACACAAAGTAAACCTCTGGAACACCTCTACAGGTTGTTCTATGTCCAAAAAAAATCATCCCCACAATATCTAGAAAAAGGACGACGGAGCACTTAAACCTCAAAATCAACCAAATCTGTCTAATAACTGGCTTCTTAACAGGCCACTGCCAGCTTAACTACCATGTAAATAAGCTGGACAGTTCCCACCCACCCCTCTGCAGAATCTGCTGTGAGCATTACGAAACCTCCAAACACATATTATGTGAATACCTAGGGCTTTCTCGTAACAGACTCCAACAGTTTAACAAGGGGTTCCTAAACACACAGGGTATTACATCCAGCCCTATAAAACACAGCCTCAGGTTTATCTACAACCTGAACTTTGATTTAAAGAGTTATAAGACAACAGAATATTACAATAGGTCAGTAATGGCCGCAGTCGCATATGGGAACTCTGTGTCCAGTTTTTTAACTCTAATCTAATCTAATTTTTTCTTCAATTGTAAATAATCAATAATCTAAACACAAATTACCGCACGAATTTAAATTAAAAACAAATTTAATATAGCAAATGGAAATACATTATATAAATATTATTTATTTTACAAAGCTCTCCAAAACATAAAATATTTGTTCAGTGCATTACGATTTTTAGTTATAAGGTACATTCAACTTGTTGCACAATTTTTAAATATTATGTTGTGCATTTGAATTTTTTCTATATATTTTTAAGAATTGGTTAGTGTTTAGATTAGGGAATTCACCTTTTAATATTATAACAGAAAATTAGTTCCGGTTAATAATTGACTAATTGCGCAAAGTAATTTTTAAAAACACAAATAAATAATTTCAGTTATATCAAATGGATTTTAGAATAAATTAAAGTATGTTATTATCATATGAATCGGAATATGCTCAGTAAGATTATTTGTATTCACATTTATCATAATAATAAGTTTAGTTAATGGTCACCTATCCCTTCCGCATCAGTCAATCCAATAAGATTTAGAATATTTTTAAATTAAAAATTAATAATTTTTATTTTTAAAAATTATTTTCGTATTTCTCGAAATCGAATAACTACCTACATATATAAAATCTTTATAATGTAGTACCTAAATACTTATTTTATTGCTAGGTCGGCTGGTATTGTTTATTGTTTTAAAATATTTAAGTAATATATATTACATAACGAAAATTGATCACAATTTGCTAAATTGGTGGTTATTTATCAGTATTTATAATATTTGAAAATATTTCATGCTTTATTTCTCAGTAAATTAATTTTAATCAAAAATACATTGATTTAATTCACCAAATGCTGATACATACGATTGTGTTTTTTTTTTGTTACTAATCAGTAAAAATTCTTAATTTAAATTTTTATCTACACTTTATTGAATCATCATCACATTTCACAATTTTGTAGACTAGGCGGCTTTTTAATCTCATTCAGCTTCACTTATATACTTATAACTAAATTTAGTTATATTTCTTATAGCATTTTAATTATTAATAAACACAAAACAAAAAAACAAAAAAGAATAGCATCGAATTTTAGAATAAATTAAAATATTTAATTTACGAAAAAATAAAAAAATATTTTTGTGGTAAGGTACTTACTTGAAAAAATGGCACCCTCTTTTTTTTTAGGAAAACAAAAACAACAACATATTAATATTATCACTATGATTATTATTAGTGCCGTAATTAATTCCATTATTATTTTTATATCTGAAATTATTATATAGAATTAGTTTTTTGTTTTTATTATTATTAATTTTTTTACTTACTTCTTAAAATTAACTAAAAATTAATGTCTTTCTTAATTTGCTTATAAGAATTTTGAAAACTTGAAATTATTTAAATGCAATAAACTGTCAATTTCTTAAATGTTAATTATTTATTAAACTTATTATATAAGTGACACTTAATTAGTAAATAAAAGATTTCACTTATAATGACGATGAGATCATAATAAGCGAATATTCACTTAAAAAAAAATTAATAAATTTTGTTAGGCACGTTTCGCGTTTTTACTACTGTTTCTATATTAAAATTAACATTGGCGAATTTGTATTTTGTTTAGTTCCACAAACACTAGAACAAAATGAATGTGTCACTTTGACATTAAAACAGCTGAAAAAAGTAATTTTATATTTTAAAATATAAAATATAAAATTACTTTTTTTTCTACGTTTTTTCTTTTTTTTGTGTTGGCAGCATTGTACTAGTTATGTTTATACGTTACTTATATATTAGTGGCTTCTTCCAAAGGTACAAAATGGATATTGGATCCATTTTTTTTACTATAAACCAAAACCTAGAATGAAAGGAGGTGCCATAGTAAATAAATGGGGGAAAAATATGATTTTTCAGAGTGACGTTTTCAGAAATGACGGCCTGGATATAAAAAAGCTCTTATTATTTAAGGAAAACTTTTTTTAGTTTTCTTTTCGTTTATTTATTTATAGTTATTTTTACCAACTTCTGCAATAGTTAAATAAAGAGTAATTTTAACACTGCAAATTAAGCGTGCTCGAGCTAGTAGACGCAGGGAAATATGCTGGTAGTATACGGAGTACTATTATTTTCAGTTTTCGAAGAGAAAATAAATGTCCTCTTTTGAAAGATTTTATACTAAAATTGCAATTAGAAGATAGTAATTCAAGTATTTTTCTAGCTCGCAGCTCCGGAAAAGCACTTATAAGATATAAACCATTGTATTTATTTTTATATTTTCTATAGTAATCACACGAAAATGCATTTGTTTAAATTAAGGTTTAATATACCATTAAGGTAAGTTGAATTGATTGAATTTCGATATTTTGTAAAACTAATTTTGAAACTTTCGATATTTTTTGTAGTTTATATTTTCTTTTTGTAGTTTATATATGCCACGCCACCTGTAGATCTAGTGTGGGACTATCATAAACTACATATATTTATATATTTCGCTTCAGAAATCTATTGATATCCTTCTTGACAAAGGTATTTTCATATGGTTTTTGTTAAAATTATAATTTTCAATTTTCTTTTGTTTATATTTTTTAATAATCATGAAAATTAAAAAAAAAATTATCAATAATTTACCTAATAAAAATAAGATTCAGAGAAATAGAAATCGTTTATATAAATTTAATAAAAAACAGTTGCAAAATCGAACTGTATTGAAACAGTTAAAAAATGGGCAAATTAACAACGGCAGCAACCAACAACAAGACAAGATATTACAGGTAGTTGAAATATTAAATTAAAATACATGTTTATATAGTTTCTTAATTATTTATTAATTCAAAAAATTAATATAAGTGCAAAGTGCAAATATTTTGAAATAATTTAATATGCATTAATGGCATTAATTGTAATCATAACAAACAAAAACGCGCGCGACCATAAGTATTCAATCATCATCAAGATTTGGAACAAAAATAAAACACATTTTTAGCAATGAATCAGAAACAACATTCAACAGTTAAAATTAGTTTATCTGCAAACTAAAAATTAATTAATTTGAAATTAATTTTTCTTGGTAATCATGGTATGAAACAATTTCATTAAAAAAAACATCCTATAATTTATTTACGTGAAGTTACTCAAAACTTTCACTCATATGTTGTTAAATTTTCTATATCTATACTATTAAAGCAATCAGCTGACACATTATCCTAGGTTTTATAATAGTACCTATCCTATCTACACAATCGAAATTGCGGGAAAAATCAATATTTCTATAATATATATACCTTCTTATTAATTATAACATAACTACATATTTATACTCTATATAGAAAAAAATTAGTTAGAAAGATTTTTTCTTGTGAAAATGAATACGATTTGGTTAAATGCTTGTAAAAAATATAATATAACTGATGAAATTGCTATAAAATGGTTTAATTCAATTAAATTAAATATTACACAAGATTCAACAAGATATTTTCATAATTGGAATGAACATTTAATGAAAAAATCAAAATATCTTGATGATCCAATAATACATCCTGCAATCATATTTAGTATATTTTTTCAATATTATGAATTTGATGTGAAAAAAAATTGTTTTGATAAAAATTGTAAAGAATTTTTAAAATTTTGTAGTGAAACAAATTTAAAAGATGATAAGGTAAGTAAAATTAATGAATTAAAATAAATATATATGTTATGTAAATTTAACATTATAATTCAAGGATAATACAATTAAAAGGACATTAAAACTTTTGGGTGATGACTCAATCGAAGAAACATCAAATTATAATGATGACATACAATTTTTACAAGATTTGGATTTAATTATTTTAGGGTATGATATTAAATATTTATTTATTAACAGGTATATAATAAATTATAATTAACTTTTTTTTAGATCTCCACCTAATGATTACGAAAAGTACTCGGAACTTTTAAGAAAAGAATATAATCATATGGACGATAAAACTTATAATACAATGCGACGAAATGTTAGTTTAAGGATGATTTAATAATTCTTAAATTAGAAAATTAAAATAAATTATTTTTATTTTATAGATTTTACGAACCATTCTTAAAATGCCTACAATCTATTCAACAAAAAAATTTCATGATATGTTTGAAGAAACTGCCAGAAAAAATATTGAAAATGAATTAGAAAATTTAATTTAAATATTTATGTATTTATAAAAAATATACAATTTATATAGGAAAACTATTTATTGAATATATGTATTTAAAATGTTATTATATACGATGTTGTAAAATTGGCTTATGTGAAATAATTTAAAATAAATTTTTTTTTATTTTGAAACATCATAAAATTTGTTTTTCTAAATCAAGTAAACCAAAATAAAATAAAACAATAAGGATGACATATTAGGTAAGTAGAGGAATACTTAAAGGGTTGAAAAGAACTTAGAAATTTGTAAATAATATGTAAAAAAATTTAAATATGTTTTCTGCTAATGATTTACTTTGGCTTTTTTGATTATTCTATTTTTGCCCTTCCACTGATGGTTTGTAATTTGTTTCTCATCTTTTTTTTTTTTTTTTGTTCTGTTCATGTTGTCAAATTTCTGAAAACATTAAGTGTGAACTAGGGGGCACCTACAGAATAGTAATCGTTGTGTAATATAGTATACAAAGGTGGTTTCGGTACTCCATTGAAACATAAATTTAATATATAAATGACTAAAGTAAAATTAAAAATCCTTTCAGTATTCTGATTGTAAGTATAATTTATAACCAATAAAATTGCTGCTAATTATATTATTTATCAATTAATGTATATATTTATTATTTTCATTCATGTACATACTATAAGTTATAAATTCATTTAAACTTCTAAATTTTATTAATTGTATATCAATTAAAGTTTTTAATTTTAACTTATGTGTTTAAAATCTATAAATATTAATATATAATTATTTAAATCATAGAATTCTTCACCAAATGTGACCAATAATAATAGTAATAATTCGCCTTCGATATCAACTGGAACGCCTACAACAGTTTCAACAAAAAAGGTTAAATTTATTAAATATTTATTCTGTGTCAATATGTAAAAGAGTAGCTTTTTTATTTAGGAAAATTGAAATATATTTCGAAAAATTTCTTATCTTTTATATTTTTATCTACCGACTAAAATTTAAAATTTTTGTTTTATTCAATAAAATAAGCTAGTCTCTCATTTTGTCACAGAATGTTTTTTTTTTTTTTGATAAATCATTTAATATAATTTATATAATTATTTAATTTAGAAAAAAAGAAATAATAAAAAAATTAATAAAAGTTTGTCATCACCGACAACTAATAATAATCGAAAACAAAATCTATTAAAATCTTCTTCTAATAAAAAGAAATTAAATAAAAGTAAAAATAATTTGTTACATCGAAAATCTGTACAAAATCAAAGAAAGGAAGCTGCCAAAAAACAATTAATATATCAAAATATGACTTCAACGCCAAAAATTTTGTTCACCAATAATAAACATGAACTAAATCAGGAAGAACTTGATTGTGTTTTGATTCAAGAGTCAGAAGAAATTATTGTTATTGATGATGATGACGATGAAGAAAATACTGATACCGCCAGTAAAAATATTAGTAAACTATCCATAACTAACATTCCAAATAATAACGGCAATTCTAATATTTTAAAAGATAAACAGATAAGAACATCAAATTTAAATAATATTACAAATTCTCAATCATCAGAAAGCAACAATAATAAAGAGCAACTAAAAATTACTGTCAACAAATGTCCTGAAGTAAATCAAGTAAGAAATTCTACAGAAGTAAAAAATAATATTGAATTAACACTTGCAAATGAGAAAATTGAAAATCGTAATGATATAAAAGGGTTACAAAAGAATTTTGATAAAGTTACAAATGAATTACCAGAATATTCGAAATTATATGAAACTATATTATCTGATGAATCATTTGATACAGAATCATCCTTAATACAACATAATAATGATTATAATATTGATAAGAATAATTCTACAATAATTTGTTTAGATGATACAATAAGAAATAAATCAACAATTATTAGTAATATTCGTCGTTCATCAGTGCAACGTAATGATGATACTGAGTTAGATGATTCTATTATATTTGTTAGTGAATCAATTGATTTGGACAAATTTCAACCATCAACATCTAGTACAGCATTAGATTATATACCATTGTCAATGGATACGCCATCAGATTATTCAAATTTGGTAAGTTAAAAAAAATGTAAGAAGAAAGAAGAAAGAAGAAAGAAGAAAAAAACCTTAATTTAAATATCTCAATTTTTCTTTTAATTAATTTGAAAATATTAAAATAAATAATTTTTAACATAAATAATAATATGTATTTTAATATTTGTTATACAAGTGGTATCCGGCTAATTGATCGAATTCACAATTGTCCTAATGTAAATTAACAGAAACATAATTTAACAAATACACAATTAATCAAAACCGATAACACATTCTGGAAATTATACACTATTTCAATTGTGAATTCGTTTAATTATGCATTCGATAAATTAATCGTGCTTTGATAGAATTATTAAATTTTATTGTTTGTTGTATATATAAATATTTTTAAATTAAAACTTTTTTTTATTTAACATTTACAGCTGAAAAAACATAAATTAGATGTAATAAAAGAAAATCATTTTAAAAAAATGAAAACTAATTTTTCACCATTAACCAAAAGAATTGGTGGTGACTTATTTACAGCTAGTGAACATAAAAAAATTCTTAGCTATAATACAAATACATATAATCCGAATAAAGAATCAGATGACAAACAACCAAAAACTGGAAAACGTATGGTGTTAATTGATGGTAGCAATGTTGCTTTTCAGTGCGTAAATTTTTATTTTTTCATTAGTATTATTTAAACCTCATACTATTTAGACATTAAAACAACAAATTCTTATAAAGTACAATTAATTTTGTTTAAAAAAAACCATTTAAATTATAATAAATTATTAAAATTATATTATATTTTAGGCATGCTTTAAATAAAACATTTTCTGTAAAGGGTTTACAAATATGTATAGAATATTTTGAAAAAATGAGTTATGATGTTAAAGCCATCGTTCCCCAATTTCGATTACAAAAATATAAATCAACAGAACCTGAAAAATTAGAAAAATTACATAGCGATGGTAAGATTGTATTTACACCATGTAAAAATTTACCAGGAAAATGTTCAAGTAGTTATGATGATCGGTAAAATTGTCCAAAAATTTTATATTCAATTACTTATTTATTTAATTTTTTTTTTTTTTAGATTTTTACTTCAATTGGCAACTGAACTAGATGCAGCAATTGTTTCAAATGATAATTATAGAGATTTAATTAATGAAAATCCAGCATTTAAGAAAATTATAGAAAATCGTGTTATTGGATATACATGGTGTAATGATTTATTTATATTACCAAAAGATCCGTATGGTCGACTTGGACCAACTTTAAGTACAATTCTAAATAGAATTTGATCTTTTAATCATTATATATATTTATTAAATTTGTATTTATTGAATATCGAAAGAACACTAATTAATTTATTCAATAATACCATATATTAATTCTGTAATTATATAAAAATTAGAGAAAAAAAAAAATATCTTTATATATATATTTATTTTTATTTTTGTAAAAGAAATTTCCTTTTTCCACGTATTTGTTAAAATAAAATATTTGAAAAAGTAATGAATTCTCTTGTTTAATTAATTTCCAAAAAGTCGTCTTCAGATTGAAATATTTCAATTGAGCTAATTTTGTCAATTGAAAGATATAAAAAAATATATGATAATTAATTAGTGATGTCGGATAGCAAAACAGCTATAAAAGCTAAAGTAAAGAAACTACAAAAATAATAGAAATAGTCCAATTACTGTAATAAAAAAATAACAATCATTAGATGTAGCAAATGCAATATAAAAAGAAATTAACTAGCAAAAGGATATCCTTCCTACTGGAAGCTGAAAATACCATAAAAAAGGTCGAAAAAAGACTGATAAGACTGACCCACTGAAACTACCGAACCAAAATTGGATTACAAAACTAACCTTTACCATGGTGGACACATGCGTAATCACAAATCCAATCTGCGTACGCTATAAAACATGTAATTATATATAATTTGAAAACTAAAACATCCAAGAACTCCTTAAAGGTACAGATTCCAAATTTCAGGAGCATCAACTAAAAATAAACTTGTGTAGAAAATTAACTTGTAATTACTGAAATTTCATTGAAATCGGCTAATAATTACGTAATTACTATATGCTCTTCTAGTCTAGACAGAGTCTACAACATAATAGTAATTAATGAAATATTAATCGGAAATTTTAGCAGGGACCCTCCGATTTCGAAAATGCCTGGAAAAAAGGTTACAGCCAAATCTTTGTTTTTGACCATCAAGTCCAGTACAACACTCCTATAGTTATTCTAATAACTAACTAATCGTAATAAAATTTGAGATAAAAAAATGAGTAGATAAACGCAACCAATTTGGTTTCCCTTCCATTTTTAGCTAAAAGTACAGCTGTAATATCTCAAAACTTTTAGAAATCTTTAATGTTAGATGTTAATAATATCGATTAGTTATTTATTGATAATAATATTCAAGGAAAATACAAATTATCGGGAACCATTACCTGCCAAAAACATAGATATGTATTAATGGCGACTCGTATAGAAAATTAAAATCAAGTATTAAGGATATTTATAGCTTCTTTCAATAAACATACAAAGCACGGTATTAGTTTATTGCACTGATACTATGTGGTTTTGATTTACGAAAACTATTAAATTTTTACCTATGTAATATTTTAAAATCCGTTTTTTAAATACCTCATTCAATTGCATCATTACATTTTTAAATTAAATCAAAAAACGATGAAATTTCTTTAATAATTTCTATATTAAAGTAATATATAAAATATAAATTTACTTAATTACATTTGATTTGATTTTTTTTATGCGTGTTTTTTTTTATTACTACTAGTAATTAGACCGCAAATTAGAAAACGTTTCTTATTGTTGGTATTGCATCCTCATCAAGTTCAATGAATGAACTTTTAAAAGTTAAGTTTATTTGGAAATTTTTGCTAGTGCTGTTTGTATAAATGGAATTTTTATAATTTGCTTTCTTTTTTCCCAAAATTTAAATAAAATATATTAAATATCCGATTTGTCAATATAGAAACTATAATTTATAATAATTTTGTGCACTTCATTTCCATATTCATGCACGAAATGAAAACTCAACATTTTTATTGTTGTTTGTGAGATAATTTTCAAATTTTTGGTGGAATATTTTACTAATAATTAGTTATTTTTTTGATATATTTCACATACTATATCGAGGTTTATTAAACTTTACATATGAAACACGAAGTGAAAATTTGTTTTAAACAAAATGACGTATGAAATTTTGCACAATTGAATTAATTTAAAATATTCAACAAGGAAAAATAATATCTTAACTTAATTAGTTAAATTTCAGATTTTTTTTTAATTTTTTATGCTAACAAACAAACCGTAGCACTCGTAGCTACAAGTAAACAGACAATTTTCAAAATCAAATTTATTTTCACGATATCGATTATATTTTAATTAAATATTTTAAGTCCACATAAAAGAATATTGAGAAGTTTGTTTAAATTGAATTCTGGTGTGATTTAATTTTGAAATTGAGATTTATTTTTGACAATGTAGTTAAATAGGATAATTTACATGGTCTAGGAACTTTTTAGGCAATCAACAAGTGCGACTTATACGAAATGTGATTCTCAGTTATGAAAATTATTTATAGTATTATATAAGACTAATGATATACAATATCAATGCCAAAAACGTAATAAGTCTAATTAATAATAAAAATTTACTTAAATATAATTCCTGTTGTAAAATTTTTAATTAACCAAAAGTTTTAAAATATCAAAGTTGCTCAAAGAAGGTTGAGCACCCGAATTTTGAATTTCTTATTACTTTTAATTCTTACTCTCGTTTTAATTTTTTAACACCGTAACAAATTAAAACAATCTAACCAGCAAACGGACGACAGATTTTGTAAATTTCTTAAAATAACCTCATTCGATCTAGGGTTCATGATAATGTATGGCAAAAAATGGTACTAAGGCACTACTTGGCTGGACAACATGTCCAAGGGTGCTTTTTTTATATACTTCAGAATTATTATTACTAATGTCGAAAGACACCTGGACGCGCTTGTATTCGGTCCTATGTAACTATAACGAAATTACCACTATTATTCCGTGAATTTTGAATATTCGCAATAACGATATTATGTAACGTAATACTAAAACATAATCCAATATTTCGTTACTATGAATTTAATATTTGAATAATGAATAAAAAGTAATTTTCAGGGTAATATAATTGAGGAATTTTGTTTTATTGTAAATAAAATAATGTTACGAAATTTAGAAAATAAAAAGATATTTTAATTTGGAATGGGACAGAAATGAAATTACGAAATGAATAATGTTACCAACTTTTTTCCTGGTATTCACTGCTTGTAATTCATTTTTTTATATACCGGTAGTCTAAAGTTAAACTCTTTTTAAATCTATAAAATATATTTTAATTAATGATTAGACGTCAAATCCTTGTAACATTTGGTTTAAATTTCAGAGTTTCTGAATTGGTTGGATTACATTCACACCATTTAGAAATTGAGGGTTAAAATTAAATACTCATTAATTTTTTTGCAGACAAATTAAATAATTGTATTTGTTGAATTATGTTTTTAAGAAATATGTTTTGAAAAAAAAATATGTATTATTACATTTATACAAATACAAAAAATTTCCATTAAAATTTCTTAATTAAATTTACTATAATATTTTATTTAAATTGATTTTGTAGATGTATTTGATATTTTTGAAATTGGTTCATTAATTGATTTTTTTAATTTTTTTAATTTTCTTTTTCTTTTTAAATTTGTATGTCCTATAATATTTTCTGATATACTTCTGGTAACATAATTATTATTATTATTTGTAGTATACTTTTCATCATAAGCATAAACATATTCATCATTATCATCATCATCTTCATCATCACTGATAGTTATTGTTTCATAAATTGGTTCAATTAATATACAATCATTATCTTGTGATTCTTTTTCTTGATTCATATTTTTTTTTTTGTTGAGATAATTAAATTTTTATAAATTTAATAAATATATATACAATTTTTTTTTTTAATTATTTTAAATATTTAATTTTATGTATTGAAATATATAATATTATTATAAAAAAGATTTGGCAGTATTTCGAATAATTTTTAAATATTAAATATAGATATGTCGTTCAAGGATATATAAATTAATGAAATTATATTATTTTCAAGTTTACAGAAATAGAAAATAAATACAAATTGAGTTTTGACTATAAAATAAGTCAGAACAAAATTAGAGCTTATAATTAAAGAATAAATTATTAAAAATTAATTAGAATTTAAAATTACATTTTAACGTGTGATTGAATATCCTGTCATCAGTGCGAGTGAATTTCGTTTTTACTTAGTTTTTTTCGATGCAAGGAAATTACATCGATCATTTTTTGCTTTTCTCTCTCGAAATGGGCAAAGTCGAATGTCCCAGTTGTAAAATCTAAAAAAGCTAAAAACTTCAAAACAAAACCTTTAGAAAGCTAGTAAAATTCTCTACTCGAGATTTTAATCACCGAATCGTTGGTTACTTTATAAACACTATGGAACACAATAAAATAATATTCTAATTTCCTGAATTTTATCATCTTTTATTATAATATTTATTGATAAATAATGTTTTCAATCTAATTTCGATTTTGAATTCCTAATTGTATTACAATATTTTATGAACTTGAACTCTTAACAACTGATTTTAATCAACAATCATAAATTTATTTAAATCTTATTCTTTGAATTATTGGTACTAATGAAGATAATTTAAATAATATTTGATTACAAAAATTACAATTTGGTATTTTTAAATGGCAATAAAGGATTAAAATTTTTAACAAAAAAAAAGATTAAATATTTTGATTATATTTAATTGGATATTATTTCAAATGTAATTTCATTTATAATAAAAAAAATATATATAAATATCACAAATATTAAGCAGTGCAAATACAAATTTATTGATTCGATTATAAAAAATCTTACAATATACCAAATAAATCTATAAAATTCATGTTACTGAATTTGTTGTTCTAATATTATTATCTTCTAATGGTGGTAATGGTAATGAACCATCAATACGATTTGTATTATTATTATTATTTTGTTGTGTTTCGCTAAGTTGTTTGATTACTTCCTCATAAGTTGGTAAATTATTTTTACTTGTTATTATTATTTCTTTTTGTATATTTCCTGATAATGTTGGATGAAAATATCGATCAGCACTATAATCTGGTGGTGGTTGATTATAATATAATGAATCATCATCATAACATCTATTTTGATTAGTAATTGTAGTTGTAGTTGGATTTGTATTATTATAATCTATTGTATATATTCTTCCACCTAAAAAAATGTTACGGAAAAATATGAATTTTATAATATCTTTTTACATAGTGTCGCTGTTTTCACAGCGATGGCAGTAGTTTAATATTTTGATTTATAGTACTACTCATTTAGTACCCAACAGTGGCAGCCCCAAATCGACATAAGATCATAGAAATATTTAGAACTCATTTATTATATTTATCAATGGAAAGTTAGTAGTAAAATCCATCTATATTAAATAAATTAGAACTAACTCACTTCCTTCGTTTAGTAAATTAGATTAAAGGTCATTTGCACAAAGTACTTATTAAAAAAACATTATGGTTAGTTGCTCCAAATGGCCTTTATTTACATTGTTAGAATTTCGCAAGACATCGGAAAATGTGACCCGAAATGAAATAGGTATTTCGGCCATAAAAATTGGAAATTCAATCTAAAAAATATTTGAAGGAAATTCCTTTTTATTTTGCAATTTTGGGTTGAATTTTCTTATCATTTTTTGTCAAAATATTTATTAAATTTAAATTCTACCCAAAAAATAATTTATCATTTGTTTTAAGTTGGATTAACCAGAGTAGAATGTTTTATGTTGTGATGAGTTAACAGTTTTTTTTTAAAGTCAAAGAAAGAGTTTGGTACATTTCATCGGTTTTTATTTTGTCGGTTCTCAATTCATCGCTTCTTATTTCATCTTTTTGGATATAAATACCGACCAAATGAAAATCGTATAAATTAAATGAATGAATTCACATTCCACATTCAAAATATCAAAAAAAAAAAACCACACACAACTCCATAATCTCTGTTACAATTTTTAAAAAGAAAATTAGACCCAACATATTTCGGGCCAACTTTCCAATTTTATCAACCCAAATATATAGAATTATGGAAGTTAGTACTAATTATTCATTGATAGTACTCCAAATATTATGATATGGTCTATTTACGATTTGGGGTGATATTTATTTAGCAGTGACAAAGTTTTGACTATTTCTGTGATAGTATACTAAATGATAATCTAAGAATTAACTGTCACCCCTGAAGGTTTTTCACACAATTTGCATAGTATATAATTAATTACAAAATGTTGTACATACCTGAAGATTGTCGAAAAGGTTGTGTTGATGTTGTTACTGGAGGATCTGTCCATTCTGAATATTTTTTAACAACCAACTTTATAAAAAAAAAAATTTAATAATTTAATAAATTTATAATAATAATTTTAATTTTTCTACTTACTCTTAATAAAAAAATAATACATAAAACAGCAACAAACCAAAATATAATTGAAGACATGCTAGTAAGATATTTTAAATTTTTTTTACTATTTCTTTCACTAGAGTTTACCAAAATATTTATTTATTACTTCTATTATTTTATATTAAATTGTTAATAAATATTTAATTTTTTATATTTACATATTGGCAATTTCATATCGTTCGCTATTATCACAATAATTTTAATTTAGGATTGATAAGATAAAAAATATTATATCTATGATAATAACGACCATACAATTTATATTATTTATTAAAAATATACTATAATTATCAATATAATGAAAATTATTTATACCAAGTCATGTGGAATGTAAAAGTGTAATAATAATTTTATCAAACTTTTTAGATTTTGATATTATTCTTTATAATAATATAAAAAATCGCCTTATCTTACAAATTGCCATCATATAAATCCAGTGATTCTCAAGATCTCATTTTCATTGTCACGGTAATACCTCAATTTTAGCATATACACAGTTTTTGCATTTCAGGTAGAAAAGTGCCTTTGAATATGTATATCTTAAAATATTAAAAATGTTTAAATATTTCTGTACGATAATAGCTATAAGAACACCACCAACAGATCAGAACTAAACGCATGAGTCGACATTTTTAGGAACATGAATCAAATATTTTTTGCAGAAGTTAGGTTAAAAAATAAATTATTGAAGTATCATTCTTGACCTATTTTTTATATTGAATAGAAGCGTTGAGGAATTGTGACCTAATAAAATGGAAGCTTTTTTAAATGTTGAGCATACAATAGAATCCTGAACGTCAAATAGACTGACAGAGTTTTAAACGATGAAGTAGAGTGTAGAATAGATACGAAACCTCATCATTAGTTTGTAAGTAGCTGAGAGAAAGTTCAGCTACTTACGACATGCAGAAAGTCAAATTCAGAATATTACAAGAACAAATTAAAGATTAAATAGTCGACAAAAATAGTGAGAAGCTGAATACTTTGAAGAGTGGTTTAAACATGTCAACTTTAAATATTTTAAAAGTAATAATTTGAAAAGAAAAAAATATATTCAATGTTGGCCACTATCTGGAATGGATAGGGTCTCAAAAAACAAGAAGATTTATTAATAATTAATATAAATAATTTAAATTTATTCAAATTTGTAAAATTTTGCACAACTCAATTTGGAATTTAAACGATCCTATGGTTTGGGTATCGCTGTTATAATCAAACTTTTTATATTAAATTTAATGTTAATGTATATTATTTATAATAAATGTGACAGACATGATGACTTTTATGAGAATATTTAATCTAATAAAAGTTTATATTCATTATATAAACAATTCTTTTATAGTTTTTACAGTATACAGACAAATTAATAATATATACAAACATGTAAACTGAAGAATGGAACAACGATTGGAAATAAGGAATGACCAGATTATTGTTTTATTGAGTGCTAACGTTTTAGTACTTGGATGTCACTAGGAATAAAGTCACCATGTTCGTCATATACTAATTTACAATGTGTGCGAAAAGTCATTTCACTAAAATATTTAAACTATTTTTTTTTTTTAAATAGGTTCGAAAAATAATATTCAATATAAAATAGACGTAAAAAAGATCTGGCAATGGCATCGGTTTCGGAAATAATATTGTTTTTAAGTCTGATTTTGTTCGGAGGTCATGATTCGCGAAGTCAAATTTATATCACAACTGGAACTGACATTGTTAGTTCTTAGCCGATAGCAATTCCAAAAATAAATTAATGCTGCCCTACTAACACCATCTTAAGTAGCCTGTAGTTTATTAGAAGAAGGCCAATGATGATCAAGGATCAATTAGAATATCAAATGAAAGCTGCTGAATATAGATAGGTACGGAATAGGGAAAAAATGAATGGTTTTAGCTATTCCTAATATGAATGCGATAATTTTCCTGAGTGGTTGGTGAAATTAAAGTATTGACTACGAAGTTAATTTCAATAACAATCGTTTGTTATTCAGTTGTATAAATTGATGATGAATTTCTCTCCAAATTGACTTTAAATCGGATAAATAAAAAATTTATAACAAAAAGAAATTGGTAAAGAGACTTTTGACTAACTTTTTCTTCTTTATTGCTAGTTGATTACTACAAATTCTTGGTAGCCTTGTGATTGTTATAAAGTCGTAATTAAACTAGCAACTAATTAATCGGTCGCTTTATGAAATATCCTAACCAAACAAAATTTATGTAAATTAAATTATTCTGAGTTAAATGATTTTTCTGATCTAGATTACTATTGTATTGTGAACAAATATATAAAAAAGTGAAATTAAATTTCTCTTAAAATATTATTAAAGAAAATCTTAAATGAATTTTCCATTGCGTGGAAATAACAAGAATTTACTCATGTATATAAAAAAAAACTATTTCACGAATCATTTAATTCTCAAATCATTTCAATAAAATAATTATGATTAATTTAAAAATAAACTACATATTTTTAATGCGTACATTTATCTAAAACTTACTCTCAATTTTTATATAGTATATTTAAATGATTTAATAAAATTTATTGATATATGAATCTGGTTATATCAGAAGTCTGACACCGAAAATTTACTATTTTATTAAAAAAAAAACTTTATAAAATATTCAGTTGTCCAAAGATGTGTTTGAAATACATTAACTATTAAAATATTCAACTTATCCATTTAGGATTCTATTACATTTACACACTTTCTAAAATTTCTTGAACGTTCCTGTTAACGCGGTAACATTTCAATGAAAGAAGACTTTTTAAATGTAATTCCACACTCCATCCTGTATTTTAAAACTTGTACCAAAGTCTAAGTGTTTGTAGGCAAATGAAATATCCTAAATCGCAGCTAGTTTATATTTGTATAGTTCATTGCTATCAAAAGGGGCAGATCAATCTAAAACCATAACAAAAAAAATTAAAAATGTTCATTATTTTTATAACTTTTCGATTATATTAACTATAGTTTTTTAATTTTATATATTCAAGTATATTGCTAACCCCTTAATAACAATTCCCCAAAATAAACGATTAATCGCTTAACAATCCGGGTGTGGTAGATTCAAGTATATTATGAAAACTTTATGTTTAAGCGTTACCATATATTTATTATAATATTTCATTTTTTTTTTGTGCAGCATAAATTCCATTCATCATAATGCGTAATCGTATCCACCATATTAGATAAAAACATTATTTTTGATATGCATTTAGTATTTTGTGGTATGACGAAGTTTTAATATTAAATATTTGCAGTATTTTATAATTAATTATAATTAAAAAGAAAAACGTACATTGTAAAAGCAACTTGTAAAACTTTTTAAATATCAATGACGATGGATAATAATAGTTTGGAGTTTTGGTTTGTTTAAGCTAATAGAGACAAAATGAATTTATATTTGCAAGTTTAACAGAGACCTATATTTTCAACCTACTATATTTTCGTATTTTTTAAACGATTTTAACTGAACTGGAAATTTGGTTCACTATCCTTTAAAAAAACATTTTAATTACACGTGTTTTTCGGTGACATTACTGTGGTAATCACCACCCACCTTTTTTAAACTATCATGTGAATTGTTATAGTTAGTTTTTTGTTAAGGAAGCACTTCTAAGCAATCCATATTTCCGGTGTTTATTGTAATATCGCCTCTAATGAATTATTCCATATTTACCATGTACTGTGTTATAAAGCTGGCCATTATAGCCATTATGGTGTCTCGTGCCTCACTCATTTGAACATTAACCTCACCGTTGTATATTATATGTTCCGCCGTTTCGTCCTCATATTAATGGTTATACCAATAAAATTATTCTTATAATGAAAATTGTGCAGTTCGATATGAACAACTGATCAAAGATCCCTTGCCATCAGATTCAATCAGTATTTTTATCCATTGTAAAGAATCCTGAGGTGTACATGTTAACTGATATAATAATAACATTCTCATTCTTGTAACCCTCTGTTGATACAAACTTGAAAGGATCTAGTTGCGGCCAGCCAATACAACATCTACACGCACAATTGACGGAGGAATAGTTGGAACATTTAATCTGCAGTTATGAGGTGTTGATTTTTACATGATTTCGACTGTTTTTTAAAATCAATTTTTGTTAAATAAGTTTTCGAATGACGGAACAGACGAAAACATTGTGACTAAAACTTAATTTCAACACGAACGGATGGAATCGATGCGAACCTGCCGTAACTGAATCGAAAGCATTGTAACTATAAATATCCAACGATAAAAGTTTAATTTTATGACAAAAATAAAATACTATGAACAGATAAAACTGGAAACCAATATAATCTGTAATAACTCTTGATCCAACAGATAATAATAACTAAAAATTCTTATCTTGATCTTTTGATATTGCAAAAATTTATTATACTTTTCCTTCATCAGACTTCGCGGCTTGTTATAATAAAATTTAAATATTGCTTCAAGATATATTAAAAAATTATTAAAATTATATATTTATTAATATTTTGATCAGCAAAAGTTAATGATAAATGAATTGCCAAAAAAAAAATAACCATAATTTTATAAAAATACATAATCGAAATAAATTCTATTTTCGGAAATTACATGATTTTAAGTCATAAATCCTACAGTTAAATTTTAGTTTAACATAATTTTGAAATTTGAATCAAGGTCTTTTTATGTCTGGAATGTTGCTAGAAGTTCAATTTAAAAGGAGGGACTACTTTATTGAATAAAAGGTCAGATGTCAATATTGCATCAGTAATAATCAATTCACTATTTGCAATCATATTTTGAAAAATTGTTAATTTTATTGCAAATTTGAATAAATTTCAGATTTTTAGAATTTAATTTTCTAACTCAGATGAAATTAGATAAAATTTTATTTTACAGGGAGGACCCTTATCCTAATTGTATCACTGCCTACACCTGTACTGTTAATACTACAGTAAATAGCTGTTTCCCTTCCTAAGGTTATTAAGACCTGAATAGAAAATGTATATGAACCGAGTTTCAATTAGTTCAATTTCAAAAATACTCTCTGAAAATAATGGACATCGTTAACAAAAATGTTGTAAAATTTTATGTTTTAATCGTAAGCAGTTTATCTAATTAATGTGCCTTAAAATTTAATTATAAGCTTAATTTTAAACCTTGAAAAAACTATTTAAATTTTATATATAAATTAAATTAATAATTGTTTTTTTTTTTTTAATTTCTGTTAATTTAATTTTAATAAGTCTAGTAATTCGTACTCCAAATTTTTAATATTTCTTTGAAATATAATAAATTTAAATATTTCCTAGTTGTTCCCATAATTCGGCGCATTGCTATTTATCGTAAGCTATAGTTAAGATATTAAGTAGAGGGCAGCATTTAAAATATATTACAATTAGCCCATATTAATATTAATAGCGCCGTTAATTTAATATTTAAATTAACTCATCTGGGCAGATTTTAGTATTTTCCAAGTTTAATTCTTCCAGTTACATAATTCCAAATATTTTGTATTTGATTAGAAGTTACATAGAACATATGCTTCCAACTGATCGAGGAGAGGAATATTCGAGGAAAGGAACTCTAAAATGTCTTGCAAGGTGATTTTAAATGTATCTATTTTCCCTGATTTCGAAAAATTTTGAACAATTCTCATTAGTCAATAAGTCCGTCCAATAAAATGTTTAATATGCAATTTTTGATTTTAGGCATGGTACTTACCTCTGAATGCCCATGCTCAATCTGTGTCATGAGATCATGTAAGTCACATTTGAACATATGCTAATGTACCAGTCTCCCACGTTTAATAAGTGTATAAATAAAACACCTTGTGAATTATCGACACTCGTGGAGTTACCTTTATGGAGGGAGCATACTCTTTATTAAAAAAAATATGTTCTAGGAATTCGCATGTAGAGTCTCACGTGTTGCGGTGAGATTACTCAGCTGGTCCATACTTCTTAACCTATTATTGAATTTGCAAGTTAAGTATTTAACCAACCTAGTTAAATTATTTATTTCAATTAATAAAATACAATTTTATTTTTATTATACATAACAATTAAAATTCTTTTCCATAAATTTGAAATAATTCTTTTTTTATGTATCCTGGCTTAAGCTATGACTAATTTTATAGCAATATTTTTTTGGTAAACTTTACATTGTTATTTTGATTTTTAAACTGGTTTTGAAAATAATTAATTACATTAAATCATATAACAAAATAATTTAATTAGCCGCACTATTAAATTTAATGCTACTAAAATTTCAAATAAAAAAAAATGTATTAGTTTTTTTTAGTTACATATTATAATTGTTTACTTTCTCATCTTCCAAAATTTAATTAATTTATTTAATTAAATCTGGTTTTTAGTAATAAAAATATATAATGTACAGATAACGTAACGGTTGGAATTTAAATTGATAATAATTCTTATGTCTTACTAATTTACCATTTTCTTGAATTGATTTTTATGACTTCATAAACGTTTTCTAGCGCTGCACATATTTAACTTTCGGTGTTTAACTATGTAAGTAAATAGTTAAATTTATGTTAGTATCATACGTATTGGGACTACATACACTCCACTTTGACGTGATTTTCTGGATGGAAAAATAGCTAGATAGGAATTCAATAATTCACTGAGATTCACGTATTTTTTAATTGTCTAAATCAGGCACGTTTAACACCCACTCATATTAAATCACCACACGACAATAACTCAGAATTAGCATGTATTCTTCTACTCCGATCTTCAGTAGTTTGCACACGACAATAACTCAGTAACTTCTCGAAAGTGTAGACAGGTCAGATTTCACAGGTTATGCTAATAATAATAATAACATAGCAACAGGTTTACATGAACTCTGCAAACTCTGATGATAACAGGATTCATGAATTGTAAAATATACTTATTTGGATATTTGTTTGGATGTACTTTGACAAATCCATTAAGATTGATGCATTTAGTTAGGACCATTATTACATCATATTCATCGCTATACTCAATTTAGAAAGCTTAAGATCGAGGAGGCTACATTATCAACATAAATAATGTACAATGAATACTTACTAATGCTTCAAACGTCAATTTTCATTACTCACTCTTCATCTAATAGCTACCAAAACAGTGTACATTAATAAAGATTGGCTTCAGCCGTTTTTAAATATAATAAAGTTGTATATTATCATAATATAAAATTAAACTCCTTAATTTGCTAATCATTTATTTTCAAAATCATAAATTTTCAACTTGATAGGTAAAATTTTCGTATGCGGTTGGTCACTAATCCAGATTAATTATTACATTATATGATGAACTCTCTTCTTTGGTTAACGACTAATTCATTCAATCATTAGAGTACCCTAAAAAATATTAAAAACCATCATCAACAGTTAAAATTGGTAGCTACAACTTGACACATGAATAATTAAAACCTAGAGAGAGAAGTTTATAACAATAAAATACGTATTCCAATCCGTTGCAATATAATTACACATTTTTAAAGTTTTTCGAGAAAAAAAAAATATATAATAAAAATCAAATTTATATTACAAAAACAAATATTTCTTGGTATTAAAATGGTAAATGGTGAATATGGTAAGTGGTGGTGGTAAGTAGTTGGTCAGATGAAAAGTATTTTTTTTCCACTTTTCTACATTTACAATGTCGCTGAGTACTATAAAAGGTAGCACACATAAAGTAAATTTACAAAATGTCGACTGAGGAAATATCGCCATGTCGCTTCAGAAAATATTACAAGGAAAAAATTTCGACTGAGAAAGATATAGACAGAAAAAATGTAGACCAAGAAAATATGTGGACTGGAAAAACGTAGGCAGATATAAAAATATATTGACTAAGCAAATTTCAAAAAATAAAATATCGACTGAAAGAAACTCAGTCTAATTTCTCAATCAACATCAAGTACTAAATACTATTTACGCGGTAGAAAACGATGCGAAATACGCATCTGCCTTTCGCGAAAATCGAATGATGCGAATTTCTTATGCCCGCCCAGAACTATTTTAAAGCTGAAAAGTCAAGTTTTTACAAAATTACTCTAAAAAAGCAGTTCATACCAGTGTTGGCATGAGCATATTTGAAAATGTACCACAACCTGATAAAAATTCGTACCAAAATCTCAAAAATAGTACCAAAAAATGAATAATAAAAGTAAACCAAATGAACTTGTATTACAAAACATATTTATTAAAATTGTAATATGTATTAATAACTTATAAAATATAAAACATAGAAATATTAACTTAATAAAATATAAAACATAGAAATATTAAATTAAACCTTAACATTAAAAAATAGAAAATAGTAAATTTATTTTACAGGAATTTTACGTTAAATTTCTTTGACCAAATCAAAAAACTTGAGATTTTACGTGTTCAAATAAATTTGCGACGAGATTGATTTTTTTTTGTTTGTATTTGTGTAGTTGGACAGTTCAATTTAAAGTTGAAGTTTGAGAGTTGAATTTAAGTTGAAGAAGACGTGTTTTTAAGTTACTGCATATTCCATAACTTTATTAGTTAATTTATAATTTAATATTCAATACTTTTCTGGACAAAAACTAATTTTAAAATGAATTTAGTTTTTTTTTACTTTAAGTCTTCCCCAAACCGACGCGAATTTTTTCAGCGGAAAAATCCGCGCGGAATTCGCGCGGAAATCGCGCGGAAATTCGCCTAATAGCCCACACTGAGGCGGAAAAAAACGCGACTTAAACCTCAAAAAAAGTGTCATTAAATGAAAAAAATATTTGTAAACATAAAAGTTTTAGTTTTAAAGAAAAAAAAGAAATTATTAAAAGACGTACAATTTATAAGTAATAAAGAAATAAAATATATAAACTTTTCCAATTTAAAAAAAATTAATTAATATAAATATTTTTTTTTACTAGTTCTTAATTCAACAGCGACGACAATATGAATGACTAACTTGACAAATTTTCAATAATTTTTTTGACAATTGTTGCGAAAATTCATGTAAAACGCTGCATGCAGTGTTTTTTTTTGACAATTGTTGCGGAAAAAATCCCTATACAAAACGCGCGGAAAAATTCGCTGCAAATTCGCGCGGAATTCGCGTTAGTGTGTGCATCCTCATAAGCCGCCATGTAAATAAATTGTGCGGAAAAATTCGCACCGCGGTTGCGGAAAAATTCGCGCCGGTTTGGGGAAGGCTTTACCAGTTGACAATTGAAATTTCTAATTACATGTCAATTGAAAAAGTATATTGGCATTGGTAAATGGAGGGGTAAATCTTGCTAAAAATCGAGATTTTTGAAAATTGATCTAGATAAAAAAAAATTGATTTTTTTGGTCAAAGAAATTCAACATTAGAAATAAAAATAATATTTAATGGAAATTTTAATCAGTATCACTTTGGGTGAATTAAATCCCAGTAAGCGTAATGATTGCATAGTCTGCCTGCCCCTTCATAAACGATTAAATAGTACTTACGGAAATCTTAGTACAACTAATTTCTGAATAAATTTGAACTTTTTATATAATTAGAAAAATAAATCTTTATTCTATAAAATAGTATCAAAAAATTAGATTTTTTGCAAAACCGTACCATGGTACGGAACCTAATTGAATAGTATCAATTTTGGTACTAAAGTACCAGCCGTGCCAACCCTGGTTCATACCTTTTTTTGTAATACTGTTTGTCATGACATGAAATAATTCAGTATTCCCTCAGTCTACAATTTACGTAAAAGGTTTTCCTGAAATTTAAAATTTTTAAATTTCTTTAAACTTCGATATTTCCAATTGTGTGTATTTTATCAGTCGATATTTTCTTAGTCCATAATTATATGTCGACATTTTCAACCAATCGATATTTTGCAAGTCGATCATTTACTACCTATAACTCTTTGATTGGTATACTCTCTAAACTAAAATTTTGTATTTTTTTATTTCGAATGAATTGCAATTCAA
The DNA here is from genome assembly GCA_963920725.1 of Rhamphomyia laevipes. Taxonomy (NCBI): domain Eukaryota; kingdom Metazoa; phylum Arthropoda; class Insecta; order Diptera; family Empididae; genus Rhamphomyia; species Rhamphomyia laevipes. The sequence continues at coordinate 36,949,884 of OY987259.1, forward strand.
CCGTGCAGACAGACGACTATAATATAAAATATTTAAATTATTTTCATATATTTTATAAAACTCTTACACTACTAATTTTAATATTATTTTTTATTTTAGTTAATATAACAGCGAAAAAACATTTGCTATTAAGTATAAAAGTTTTATAGAAAGTAGATCATTTTGGTACTTCATCTTGAGTGGAATAGATTGTTAAAGGAAAACAAACCAAAAAATAATAAAAAAAAATATTTTAATAAAAATTAATTAAATAATATATTTGAAAATATAAAAATTTTTAAATTTAATTTGTGAATTTCAAAAAATTTGATTTAAATTAAAATTAAATCAAAAATTATTTCAAAATTGAATAGTGTGAATATTCGAAAATTACTAAATAAAAAAATTTAATTTTTCGAAATTCTTTAGCCAGTTTAAAATTTAAAGAATAATATCACAATTTTAAGTGAATTTTAATTAAAAAACGTGCATTGATTTTTAAAATAAGAAAATTACAAAATGCGGTAATTATTATGTTTTTTTTTTGTTTTATGTAATATGTAAATTAGCATTAAAAAAATCTTTATTTAATTTGTTATTATGCTTAGTTCTATATATATAAAAATTCTGACTGCATTTGTGGAAGTCAACGGTGGTTTTAATGCGGTTTAAACTATCTTGGATAATTTAAATTTAAAAATTATTTATTCAGTTTTTTTATATTAATGGATACTGAATTAAAGAAAGTTTTTTTAAAAAAAATTATGTTATAATTATGGAAAACGGTCGGTGGTGATAAAAAAATATGTTCATAATTTTTATATTTTTATTTTTTTATAAATCACATTTCATTTTTTACAGAAAATTTATTTATTATTTTAATGTTATTAATTATATTTTTGTTGCTATTATAATGTAGCTATAATTTTATAGTTAACGAAAGTTTATGTATAGATTTGTAAATGTTAAATATGAAAAAAAAATCGAATTATCGAAAGAAAAATTAACCGATAAATTCAATGATTAGGTAGAATTATATTTTCCATGAAATATTAATTTATAATTTTGAGCTATGAACTTTTATTCGGTCTTTCAAATTTTAATTATGTAAAATTGATAGTCAGCAGAAAAGACAGCGTATTTTTTAACATAGTTTCATCCAAATTCTAATATAATTGCTAGTGGTACCACATTGTATTATATGAACCCGTGAAATATGGAATTTTATATATGATCTTTAGGGTCCAATATTAATTTTTGATTAATTCTGTTTAACTTGATTACAATTTTTATATTGTTTTTAATTTTGTTTAAGGACGATATATGTTTCTCACAAAAAGATTGGTAGATGTAGATACACGAGCATATTTTACATATGGATCTGAATTATTTTATTCTATAGCCTTTCAATGAACTGCAGAATTTGCGACACGGACTTTATAAAACCATATTAATATTTAGTTTACGAGATAATATAATTATTGTGAAGCATTCCCGGACCGATTTTGGCATTAAATGTGTTAAACTATTTCAAATTCATAATTGAAATAATTTTATATTAACATAGTCGGCAATTTTTAAAGCTTTCTAAAAAACTAATGAAATTACTGACTATGAGAAAACTTAAATATAGACGTTGCCACCTAAGACATCAAAAATTTTTGGGTATATAATTTGAAGACTTCCCTATTCAGAAACACTGTAAAAAATAGTAAATATAGTATTTAAAAAATATATAATTTTATTTTATCTCAGTTATTATACAATTATTTACTAAAAAACTAATTTAATTTAAAAAAATTACCTATTATTTCAAAGTTTATATATAGCAATAGCTGTGATAGTTATATAATAAGTACAGAAGTCTTCATAGGTCATTAAATACTTAACAATATAAATTTCACTGTAATAAAAAAAAAATTATTAAAAGAATTAGTAAATTTTATGTTTAATGACCAAAATTAACTATATAATTAAGAAGTATATAAATTGCAAAATAAAATATTAGGCTTTTCTCTGTATTCAAATTTTATTTCAAACAATAATTAATTTAAATAAATAAAAAATAATTATACAAAATTTATTACTTATTATTTTTATAAATTACAATTATTTGAATAAAAATTGAATAAACAAATTTATATGCTGCAAAGAATCATCGATGCGAATATTATAAAAAGGAATTAGCTATAAAAATATTGTGAAATGACTTTTTACTTTCGAAATATACAATAATAATAAATCAATGAATTTGAAATTAATAACTGAAAATCTTTACCTTATTAACTATGAAAATTATTAAAAACAATAATTATATTTGAAATTTATTTCATGATTAATTTAATATCATAGTTTTAACAATTTCCAGATTAAATTCAAACATTTATTCATTTAGTTTTTAATAAATTAAATGATGATTTATTTTTTGAAATTTATAAACGTTAATTAATCAAATTCTAATAATTATTTAACTGAATTTCGTATCGACAGACGTTGATTAATATCCAAATGCTTGAAAGTAGCAATTGAATTCGGAATCATTATTTTCTTTATTTCATCAACAGTTTTCTTATTTTCGGAAAAATTGATATTAGTATCACTTGCTATTGACGGATTACATCAAAACAAAGCCATTAATATTAGGTGTAATATGTACTGTTTTAAACATGAGCTGATCTTGATGAATTTCAAGATATTTCTATGATTTTTTTTATTATTAATATCTGTGAATGGTAGGAAATAAATTTCCCATAGTATAGCTGGATATTTTTGAAAAATTTAGTATGAATCATATCTGTAATTTTTCTACTATTGTAAATATTAATTCAAGTAATTACATATAAATAATTTGAAATTTATATATTTAAATAATTTATTAAATCAGGTCTAGTCTAATAAAATTCAAAGATTCAAAACGATCAATTTTGTTATCTTGTCGGGTTGTCGTACATTTTATGTTAATCATAATTTTCTTTAAAAAACAATTAATTTAAGTGAACATCAAATAAAACTAAACCATTTTACAATGAATAAATTGAGATCGTTATTTCCCAGAAAATTTCTATGCAGAAATGATTGAACCAAACTGACCTTTAAAACAACTATAATTAATTTAAAATATTCTATTCTCATTAATGTTTCAATAATCTTTAAAAATTATCAAAATTGAAAATCGTTAAATCACATCATTCAAATATTAATTATACTAATTCACCAATAATTCCTAATTGAAATTTTATCTAGGCTAAATTTACATTTTGTATCTGGAACACGAAATTTTAATTAATAATTAAGTTTAGTGATTTTCAGTTAAATAAGACCAATTTCTGTAGCTTTAAAAACTTATAAAATCCATAAGTAACGATTTTAATTTATAATTTTTGAAAATCGATTAAATTCAAGGAAGTTAAAAACTTTTTTTTAATTAAATTATATAGTCTTGAAAATGAAAATAAAACCCCCCCAAATCACTCACATATGAATGACAGTTTAATAATATATGTAATATGTTATAGGAAATATGTTTTTTTTTATTTTTAATGAAATTACTTAATTTCGAAAAGTTTTTTTCGGTTGCCTCCTCGTTGCTTGTCTTTTAATATCATATTATTATACCAAAAATGATTAAAATTTATGTGATAATTTTGGATGAAAAATAACCAAACCAAACCCAAAAAACAATCACGTAATTGGACAATTTTGTATATATATAAAAACAACATAATCATTTATTCGTTCACCAGAAAGTGTATTTTAATCTCGTTTAATAGCTTCGCATTTCTTTAAGAGTGTACACGCAGAGATTATGTAACAAAAAAAAAAAGAAAAAGAAATAAAGATAAATTAAATTATGTCTCGTAATTATTTAAAGGTGTAAAATAGATCAATAAAATATAATATGCTACATAAATTTTATATGCAATATCTTGTATGACATCAGTATTAGTGATACATGTAACCAAACTAATAGAAGTTAAACTGGTTTCAAAAATTAAGAAAATAATAATAAAAAAATAAATATTTCAATTATAAATTTAGTAACATTAAAAGAAAAAGTAGATTTGATTCACCTGCTACCTATAATTATATTGTTAAAGTTGTGATGTAGACCTGTGTTTAACCCGGTACATATCCAGCTTCATCATTCAACCATACGAATAAGTAGTAGTAGCAGTATAATTCATATGATTTTCAATTCACATGGTGAATTGCTTTCGGTTTTTAATGCGAAATCACAAACATTAATGATTGTTAATTTAGATGGTAAGTTCTTGTTGAATTCCTTTAGGTTTTTACTATAATTCACAAAGACTTCAGATTTTTAATCCAGATGGAAACTCAATTCTGTATTCCCTTGTTCTTTTACTGTGCATTCACAAAGATAACTGATTTTCAATTTAGATCAAAAGTTAATGCTGAATCACTTTATTCTTTCACTGCGTAGTCACAAAGTCTTTAGATTTTCAATTCAAATGGAAATTTAATTATGAATTCCTTGGTATTTTACTATGCATTCACAAAGATAGCAGATTTCCAATTCAGATGGAAAGTTTATGCTGAATTTATTTACTATAAATACACAAAGATTTCAGATTTTGAGTTCAGATGGAAAGTCAATACTGATTTCCTTGATATTTTACTATGAATTCATAATTTATATGATATGATTAAGTTTACTACTTGAGTAGTCTTTGGATTTTCACTAGTTTCTTATATAAAAATCGTGATTGTAGTGTTCCTACTGTCAATGTAAAAAAGCGTGCGTATAGAATCATCGAAAGACTCCAATAGATATAGTTTAGTAAAATAATTTCAGTTTAGGAAAATTGAATTTTCAAATTAGAACAGATCTTAGACAACTTCTTGAAAACGCTATCAGAAACAACACTTCACTAAATGTAGATATTTAGATAATAGAAAGATTATAAACAAATTAATTAATATTGCATTACGTTGTACTTACTAAATAACTTATAACTCATGGTAATTCGATTAGTGATGGTTCGAATTCAATTCGATAAAAACGAAAAATTAATAAAATTTTGTTAACTTTCAAATACATAAATAACATAATTTCACATCAGTCGGAAATTAATCAATTATTAATTTTACAAGATAATTTTCATTTTGATTAAAATACGGAAGTATAATTACATAAATATATCTCAAAAATATATACATATGTATATATGCTCTAATTAATTTTAATGAAACTATCTAATATACATACTATCAATTGTGGTTAGGCGGATTGAAATTGTCGACAATTTTGAACCAGTATTATTGGTTTTTTTTTGTAAATTAATTTGAAAATAAAATTCAATTGATTTTTAAATTGAAATGCTCCTTTTTAATTCCTCTATAACTATAAAAAGAAAGTAAATCAGTATGTTAAACTTTTACTTTCTTTTAAAAGTTATCTAGAGCAACGCGCGCATAAATTTAAAATCTTTTATTTGTTGGTTACTGCACCTGATCTCAATTTTCAACTCTGTATAGATACAACACCAGAGGAATTTCATATTTGCGATGAAAGCAAAAAAAAAAAAAAAATTATTATGTTATCGTTGTAGCATATAAACTTGTTTTTAATTTTTAAAGGTACTATTAATTTATATTATGTAACTTTATATACACAGTTTTATAATATATATAAAGAGAACATAAAACAATTTAATCAGGAATTTTTTTTTGTTATTTGGTAATTTTCTTTTTTTAACATTAAAGTATTAATTAAAATCATATAATTTAAAGAAAATTTAATTTGAAATCTCTAAATAAGGATAAAATAATATAATTAAATTGTTTATTAATTAGATAGACCTAAACCCCTAAACATAATTGTGTCATTTTTTTTTTTAATTTTGTAATAATTATAATATATGTCCATAAGTTTTAGTGGATTTAAAAATATGGTTATTTGAAATTTATGTAATGTGGCGCGGTATTTCGAATTTGAAATTAATATATATATATAAATGTTGAAAAAAAATACCATTAAAAAACATAATTTAGAAAAATTTACCTTTAAGCAATTTTTTTTTAGTTTGTTTGTTAAAGATTAATAGAAATTAATTATAAATTCAAGGTTAAAATTGAAGTAAACTAATCAATAAAATAGATTTTACAATATAAAAAACAATCAAATTATTACATAAAATTTGCAAAAAAAAAAATATGAATATTACAAATTTATATAAAATAATGTTGGGGTTTGTTTAGTGACAGTTTTTCAAATGATTTGAATATGGATTTGAATATGGTTTTTAGAGATAATGTTGTTTTTTGCTAAATCTATAATTTTGAATCACAAAATTTAGAATTTACAATTTTTGGTTAGTTTAATTGGTTGTTTAAGAAGGTATTGAATCACACTTTAAAATTTAACATTTAGGAAAAAATTCACTATCCCTAATTTTACATTGACTAATCGAGCCCAAATAATAATATAAGATGAAGACTTCTTCGTACAGGCACTATTTGCCTGTATGATTTGAATTTTATTAATTAGATTAATCAAAATCACCACAACAACCAGTACCATTATCAATATCAGTTTCAGAATAATCAATTTGAGATCTATCATCACATGAAAGTGAAATTTTTAGTTGAACTGAAGGATATTGCTGAAACTGAAGATGATGAATGAACGCCATATGAAGAGGATAAAGAAAAATATAGAAACCGACAACGAAATGATCAAAGTATAATTAAATAAAAATTCGTTACTGATTTTCTTTAGAATAGAAATTATATATAAATTTACTTTAAGGACAAATTAATTTTAAAAGATTTAAATTCTATTCTGGTAATTGAATTTGTATACTGATTATTCTACTATATAAATCAGTGGTGCCCACTATTTTTCTCAACAGAGCTACTTTTGAAATATAAGAGCAATTGCGATCGACTGAAATAAATTATCGGTATATATGTGATAATAATAAAATAAAAACAAAATTATTATAATTTCATTTAATTATTTTAGTTACAAAAATAGAAAAAAAGTAATTAAAGGTTTAAATTTATTTTAAAAATCCTGCTGCATTTGATGTTCTGCATTGCATTCCATTTACTATTCTTTTGTAGTTTCAGTTTGGGGTATATGTAGTAATAGAGTTTCTAAAACAGCTTTAACTTCACACACAGACCACAGACGATGTATTTATTAATGAATAACAGAAATTCCATTTGAAGAACTTATTTAAAATAAAAAATATTTTCTTAGCTAAAAATATTTTTTGTTCAGCTGATAATAACAGTAGGCTTGGATTTTTTAAATATTGCCTAGCATACATATGTACTTAATATAAAAACAAATTCGACATAACGATATTTATAATAGTTTGGAAACATGAAATAAAAAAATATAACAATTATAAAATTTCACATAGGAAAGAATTATTTTTTTGCTAAAGACGGGTGAAAATTAGTTTTTCTATACATAATTTCATATTCGGTGGCGATCGACTTTAAATTATTATGCGATCGACAGGTCGATCGCGATCGACCTTATGGGCACCACTGATATAAATGAAACAAATCATATAAACAACACCAAATTTATACTTGAATTTCGGTAGCTTGTTTAACCTTGAATGATTACGCTTCGTTCATTTTACTTTTGCTCTTATTTGGTGGAATCATTATTACCTAATTAGTCACAGGAATCGCTAATTTTAAATTTAATATATTCATTATTTTTTTGTGTTTAATCAGTTTTTCTATCGTCAAATAATATTGTAATCAAAAGTAAGACAAAAAAAAAATAACCTCAATTTACTAAAATGATTTAGCATTTTATTGATTATTATTTAGATTTATAAAAAAAATTAAAATTAAAAACTAAAAAGACAAGATTTTTTTTTTTAATACTGTCATTGTTGAGGCACTTTAAAATGATTTCTTTATTTTGTATATCCTGTTTTGTTGTTAACTATTTAATTTAAAGTACCTGTCATGATGATTATTCAGCAATTAATTAGTTTTATTATTATATGTATTATAATTCAATTATATATATTAAAATTAATCAATTACATATAATATATTCAAATCTGATAGCTAATTAGGTTATTATAATTATAAATAATTTAATTTTTAACAAATTTAACAAGTGTATTGATGTATAGTCTGTGGTGAAAAAGACTTATCAAGGATTTGATACTATTACTATACTACTGATATTTATTTATGACTGATGTCCAGTTAGCCAGAAAAGTTTGTTTTTGTTATTTTCTATTAATGATTCTAAAATTTATCCAATATCTAAACTTGCTACTCTATCTATAGCTATAAACTGTCGAAATATATTTTCGTATAGTGGATTTAAATTTATATTAATTTATATTTCTAGTTTAGTACTATTTACAAATTTATTATTTTTATTTTATTTTAAATATTCAAATTCAAAATCTATTAAAATTCAGATAAATTCAAAATCTATTAAAATTTCCGATCAATAAAGAATGGAAACATTATTTCGATAGCGATTTTTCATTTGAGAAACAGATATTCCTTATATAAACAGTTTTTGGGCCTACCATCTATTTATCTGTTTGTGCAGCGGATGTACTATAGGACTAAAGTTGTCCTTTCGTAAACCTAACTCTTAATATAACAATATAATATACACCAAAAGTAATGCGATATAAGAGGCGCTTGTGCTCTGCCCTTTGTGAATAAAGAATTGAAAAATTTCAAGTGATAAGTATTATACTACATACTATGCAATTTTCAGTCATTTCAATAGCACTGCATTTTAATTTTTACATTGTTAATGTATAGTTTACTACAATAGATCACACGTTTTTACATAACCCAGCAAGAACGCGGAATATTCCAACTATTCGTCCAGTGAATAATTTCAATTCACAAACTTCATCGCTGGTATACTGCTGTCCAGCTGTATAGTAATGATAAACTATATTAAAATGAGTTATACTTAAGAAGGGTATCATGAGTTGCACTGGCGATTAATTAAAAAGTTTATCGCTTTGTTTAATCTAAAAATATCCTCTCGTAAACCTAACTCTTTCTATTTATAAGTAGATTTAGATTACCCTGCGATAGCTTGTAAATTTAAACTAAAACGTACTTAAAGCGTCATTAAATTTTAGGTTATATGGGATTAGGTAGGTTACCTGTGATATGATAATTGTTCGGACTCAGGATTCCGGGACGATAAAATGTAGTATACAATAATCTTTTTTACCATATAATTTCATATTTTATATTGAATTTATGAAATCATGCCAATAAAAATGTTAATAACAATCAAAATTTATTCTTCTCAATAATTTAATTATATTATATATATTTTAAAATTGTATATTTTGAAATTCATTAAGCATGAAATATTTTATTCGTACCGCCAAATACGAAAATAACGATTTTCAGTCAAGTTCAATGCTTCAGTGATAATGAAAATGAACTTAAAAACGCAATCAAATAGCAAAAAAAAAAATGAAAGTTTTTTATTTTATTTGAATTTCAAAAATAAGTAACAAATCAAATTTTAATTTTTTTCATTTTAAATTGATATATTTTTTCCGAATTATTAATTCGTATATACTTTCCAAATAGAATTGTATATAATTTTCAAAAAAAAAATTAAATTACTTCCTGTCCTTGATGAAAACAAAATTTTGAAATGGTAAAATTCAATTTATAAATGCATTTTTTTATATTTATATTATATGTAAAACAACATAAAACACTTTCACTGTTCATAATCTTAATGTAATCTGTTTGTCTAATAGCCAGAGAGTGTTTCAAGACAATAAAATAGAAATCTTTATATCAAGATCAACACAACATATAACAAATAACTATAATAATAATAATAATTATTGTTATTTTATGATTTTTTTCTTATTATCATTATTATTTTTTATAGACTAGAAATATGTCTGTTTATATTATCAACATGCTTGATTGGCATTTCAATAGCACAAATATCACAACATCAAAAAATTGTCCAAAAACCATCTGGTTTTGCAGTTCGATCATATGAAGAAGATGAAGATGCTGGATCTGATGAATATGATGGTCAAGCACAAACACCAGTTGGTTATAGATCAAGAATATATGATTATAGTAATGAAGAAGAGCCACAACAACAGCAATCACAACAGGATCAAAGACAAAATTATCAACAAAGAAAACCACAACAACAACAACAGCAGCAACAACAACAAGGACATAAAAATGATAAAAAACAATTTGAAGAAGAATTAGAAGAAGAAGAACCAGATCGTTTAGCTATATTATTAGAAAAATCACAATTTAATTGTAATGGAAAAACAACTGGGTAATAAAAATATTATTTCTTTTATAAATTCTTAACTGAATGCTTTATTATTTCTATAATCTAATAGATATTATGCTGATGATTCAATTAATTGTGAAGTTTTTCATTATTGTCAAGAAAGTTCAAAACATTCATGGGTCTGTCCTGAAGGATTTACATTCCATCAAGTTCATTTAATTTGTATGCCACCATCTGGTGAAAATATATGTGAAAATTCAGCAAAATATCATGTTGTCAATGAATATTTATATAAACCAATTAATTTACAAGAACATCAATCAAAACCAAATGTTACATTAAAATATTCAGATCGTTATTTCCCAGAAAGTTTCTATGAAAATGAACGTTATGAAGCTGATGATCGTGTATCACATAGACAACCTGTAAACAAATCATAAAGAATTATTCAGAATTTTATTTCAATATAACGCAAAGCAGCACAGAAATTGTTCAACTTTCAACTTTTCAATTTCAAGTTCTATTTGGCGAATTTTACAAATTTGAATTTATATAAATTTAAATTTTTTCAGGGCTTTGCATTGCATTTAAATAGCATTCTGAATGAAACATCTAAAATTAATTAATTTATGAAATCATAATTTAATTTTGTTATCTTTATTTTAAATTTCAGGTTCAAGTCGGTTTTAATTCACAACAGCAGCAACAACGTAAAGCTCCAACACAAGCACCTACAGCAGCACCATTACCATATAGATTTGCTAGTCCAGCACCTGTACAACAAACCGTTTATAGATCACCAGAAGAAATAAATATATCATTACAACAACGAAGACCACAATATTTTGTTGGATCAACAACAACACCACGATATGTTGAAAATGATTATGATTATGAGAAATAAATATGTATATATTTAAATTTAAAGAAAAAATGTTAAAGATAGTTTTAACGAATTATTCTTTATACTGTAATCATGCAGTCTATTTTAAAAATATATAATTTTAACAGTAAAAAATTAAAACAAATTAATTAAGATTCATGTAAAAAAAAACTCGTCAAACTATATCTCTAAATGTTACCTAAAATATAAATATTTTTTTTTGTCTTATTCATTTTTCATAGATATATATTTATTTTTATTAATTTTTTGTTTTTTAGCCATCAAATATGTAATTTTTTTTTTGTGTTTTATGTAGAAAATCATTTTGTATATTTATTATTTTTTTTTAAACAAATTTTTGTATAATAAAACCTTTTTTTATAAATAAACTAAAACCAAAATCATATTTATTTGAAAACGAAATTAGAAGCAAGAAGCTCAAAAATACTTATAGCTCGATGAAATAAATCAGTCGTTTTATGAAAATATAGGCACAATAACCTATATAACAGTTTGCTAAATAATAATTTTCAAATTGATTAGTTAGCGATATGATATTTGACAATACTATTGATTTCTCTATTACCTAAGTAAAAGTACATAACATATAAGAAAAAATATTTCTTCGAGACCTAGAGGAGGACAATTATTAAGTAATGAAATTTTGATAAATATTTTTTTCAAAAATTGAAAACTTGGAATTTTAACGGCTTGGATGATAACCACCATATTATCCCTTCAAAACAAAGAGGCTTCTCGTATTTTACTGCACTTAGGGACTAAGTTATTTGCATCAACTGGACCGAGTATTTAAATTTTAAATTTATCAAAGATTTAACTTTTTAAATTTAAACTTGGATATTGGGTTTTAGGTAAAATGCATTCAATTCTATACAACCAATCCAATATGTTGCATCTATTATAATGTATGACAGTAAGTTTAGGTTGGATTGCAATATTATTTTGTTTTTCTATAAGAAAACTTGATTAGAATTAGAAATATAGAAATATTTTAAGATAAATTTCATATTTGACTGTAAATTAACTTAGCAACAAAATAAAATAAATTTTAAAAGGAAGAACTTCCAAACCAATTCCAACATCAACCAAAACACTATTTTACACCTATCCAACATCAGTTATGACACAACCACAAAATTGTTGCGGATTATATAGTCAACCAACAGCTACAAAGCAACGCAACCCAAAATGTTGTACACGCGTTCGTTTTTCATATAAAGAAATGTCAATCTCAACTCAATGCCATTATCAAAAATTCACGTTTCAAAATATAAAAGAAGAACATAAAATTGATTGCATCAACAATGGTAAGTCAAGAATTCCAAGCTATTGTTTTAGCTGCTGGTAGGGGAACTCGTCTTCCCGAATTTGGTGATCATCCGAAATGTTTACTACCAATTGGACCATTTCCATTACTTTGGTATCCGCTAAATATGCTTCAGCAACATAATTTCCAAGGTATAAATTTAACTTACCCGGTTATTAACTTATTGTATTTTTTTAAATATTTTCATCATCAAATTAATTTACAGATGTAATTGTTATTGTATTGGAATCACAGAAATCTGAAATTCAACAAACTATTGAAAAAACTCCATTAAAAATGAAAATTGATTTTGTTACAATACCAACGGATAGTGATTTTGGAACAGCTGATAGTCTACGATATATACACGATAAGTAAATAATAAAGTAAACTTTTATTAAAATTATTGAAAATAATCATAATTTTTATATAAAATTTTAGAATTAAATCTGATTTTATTGTGGTGTCTTGTGATGTTGTCACAAATGTCAGCTTATATCCTCTTATAAATACATTTCGTCAACATAATGCTTCAGTGGCAGCATTATTATTTCCTGGTGGTTTCGATTCTGGTATTACAATTCCTGGACCGAAAAGCAAACACAAACCAGAACGTGATTTAATTGGAATACATGCAGATACAAAGCGATTATTATTTTTAGCATCAACTAGTGATTTTGAAGAAACAATGAGCATTAATGGACATTTAATGCGGAAAAATGGAAAAATTGAAATATTTAGTAGATTAATTGATTCGCATATTTATGTTGTACGAAAATGGGTTATAGATTTTTTACAAAAAGTATATATATTTCAAATGATTAATATAATATTTTAAATTACTAACTATCTGATTTGTTGTAGAAAGAACATTTTTCAACACTTAAAGGTGAATTCTTACCGTATATTGTTAAAAAACAGATGAGTAAAATTACTCAAAGTACTGAGAATGCAATATCAGAAGTTGGATTAAATTTAAAAGCGGAAGATGATATTTATCATGTACGAAATTTTAATTTTTGAATAGCTATGAAATTTTTTAATTGTTTGAATATTTTTAGTATGTACCTCATTCACCATTAGACAAGATAATTCAAAATACATCGTTATATAATGATTCAAGAATTAAAGAACCGTATAATGGTGATTTAATACGTTGTTATGCTATTGAATCACCAAAATCTTCAATTGGCTTTCGTGTTAATACAACACTTAGTTTTTTTACTGCTAATCAAAAAATATCATCAATTTGGTCAAAATTATTTTATGACAATACAACATTTTCATTAATATCCAATAATGCTTTAGTGAATTCAACACAAATTAAAGAAATTGCTGTTGCTGACAATGCTAAATTATCTGAGAAGACATCACTTAGCTGTTGTACATTTGGGCCATATTGTCAAGTATATCCAAAAAATATTATAACAAATTCTATAATAATGGGACATGTAATTATTGAGGAAGGGTAAATTACATATATTAAATAGTATACATAAGATTGAAATAATCGAAAAAAAAAAAACACAAATTAATTTTTCCATAGATGTAATATTGAAAATTCAATTATTTGTAATCGTGCCGTAATTAAGAAAGGATCAAAAATTCGATCATGTATGATTGGACCGAATTTTATAGTTGAGGAAAACTCACAAAGGGAAATGGTTCATCTGACAAATGCTGATGGTTTTATGGAAATTGAATAATTAATTAGACTTATAATAAAATTGAAATAGTAATAAATTACATTCGTATTTGTTAATTTGAACTTTTACTAATTCCATTAATTTTACAGATTTCTTTGTTGAAAATTAATACTTTAACAGCTAACGTTCCCTTTTATAATAAAACTTATCAACTAGATTGCATAGATGATTACAGGTTTTCACGAAATAATAGCTCAGAAAAACTATTACTGTCTCAATATTAAGGAGAAATAGGTTCCGTTTTTCGATAAAAGCACACAATATATTTTTATAATGTTTTTTTTTTCTGACGAATTAAATTTATATATATAACTGAAAATCATACAAATTAATATTTTCAAAAATCAATTTTTAATTATCCAAGCATTCAAAATATTTAATGTAACAATTTACTGACGAAAGCACGAAATTTTTAGATTCAATACAGTTTAATCACAGTTTTTAAATTACTGAAGTTTTTTATTTATTCAATTTAAATATCTTTAATGCCCATTGCAATTTTTACACTTTCTGCCCATGACATTTTGCCTAATTTTAATTTTCCATTAGTGCATATCAATAATTTATTGCTGTTATTTACTTCTTGGCCCAAAACAAAATGATTATTATTAACACCTTTTAGACAATCTAGTAAATGCGATAATGAACTTTCCAATTCAATACTTTCTGAATTAATCTCAATATATGAATCATGTTCAATAACATCAGAAACATTTATTGTAACAATTTCTGAATCTTCTGCAATAATTATATTATCACCAAATATTTCCGAAAATTGTAAATTCATAACACCACCATTTGATTTAACATAAACATTTCCATGTATTCCAGCTATTAATAAAAATTTCTAATTAATAATAAATTATCATTGTGAAGTTCAATTTTACTAAAAATATACATACACATTTCAATACTGCCCTTTTCCAAAACAAGAACTTCTGATTTTTTGTGAATATTTCGTAAATTTAAATTTCCTTTTTCTGTAGCAAATTTTGAATTTTCAATGTAACATGAATTTACACTAATATCACCTTCTTCAGTTTTACACTGTAATAAATCGCCTTGAAGTTTATCAAGAAAAATGTTCTAAAATTAAATAATGTGGGTATATATAAGTATAAGAATTATATAACAAAAATTAATTTTCAATTTTACCCCTTTATTTTTCGTAAGTAATTCTAATTTTTTAGCTAACATTGTACCTTTACAATCAATATTACCATCAACCGAAAATAAATCAATTGTTGTACATCGAAGATTTTTTATATGAATATTTTTTTGTGATGCCACTTGAATATTATCACTATACATTTCTGAAATACTTATTGATCCTTTAGATTGTATATTTAAATTAGCTTTAATTGGTACTTCAAGAAAACAAGTTATATTTTCATCATTTTCTACATCATTATTACTAGTTATTTCGACATTTTTCTCAGATATTTTAATCCCCATATTCATATTATTTTCATTGCTATTATTATTATTTAATTGTTTACTCATTGATGTAATTCGTAATTTATTTGAATCCGGGCAGTTCAATAAATCATATGGACGTATTGTAATATTGTATGGGGATTTGATTTTTATTTGTGAATATGGATCAACAGTTCTTACAATTTCATTTATTACATTTGTATTTTTATTAGCGGCAGTAGTACAATATCGTGCTTTTGTTTTGATTATTAATGGAATATTTTTAAAATATTTAAACATTTTGAAAATAAAAATTGTGTACGAAAAACAACCAAACTTCTATATTAAATAAATATTTATACACGCATTGCCAAAAAGCAGCTGATAGATGCGCTAGCGAAAACGAAAAACAAATGACATTTGATCAATTGATAAAAATTATATAAAATTTCCCCGAAAAAAAGCGTTCAGGAAATACTGTCAAATCAAGTTGTCGAGTTATCCGTGATGGAGCCTGGAGCTGATGCTGGTGTGAACTTAAACGTAAATTCATGTTTTCTGCGAAGTCAAATCATATGAAACAGAAATTATACATCACAGTTCCACTACATAAAGAGGCAGCAAAAAAGCAAATTCGCTTCAAAGTTTTTAGTGACGGCTATAATTCGAATTCAAATCACCACGAAACTTGAATTGGCAGTTTCTGCTTTGTAATTCCTAATTCAAAAAAAGCTTACTAGTATAAATTAAAAAATATATATAAATTGATTTAAATAAATTATATACTTTATTTAATCAATCAATATTAATGAGAATCATTCTTAACTTAAAACTTAATTCATTATAATTGAATTATAATTTAAAAATCTAAATATTATTTTAACTAATAGTTGATTTATTTTCTTCACCACTACATGCTATCTGTGCAGTCGTCGATTCATCTTCGTTGTCCAAATTATCAAATGCTTTTTTAATTTTTATACAACAATCTTTAATATCATCTTCAGAATCACCAGCTGTCAATGCACTCAATAATTTCAGTACTGTTCTTGGTGTATGTAATTTTAAAGAGTTTCGTAATTGTTGATCAGTAGCATTTTTAATAGTTCTAGTAAAAAATTCTAATATTGTCATACAAATATCTTCTGAATTAACTTCATCTTCTTCAATTTCATCATCATTATCGTCATCATTGTTATCCCATTTACCGGCAATGTTTTCTTTTTCAACACGATTAGCATCAATTAAATTCCATATTGTTATCATTTGTGCAAAACATATTTCATCAAATGGATCACCAATTGCTTGAAATAGTTCATTTAAATTTTCAACAATACCTTGTTCATTAAATGTCAATGGTAATAAACAGATTGGTTGGCATAATGGCTGTAATATTTGTGATATACATTTCATTAATTTATTTAATATTGGTTCATAACATAGTTTTGATTTTGCCTCATATTGTGACAATATTACATGTATATCTAAAAATAAACTCATAATTTTTTGTGATATTGTTGTTGTTGATGTTTCTACATCATCATCATTATCTTCATCATTTGTTGATGAATCTGTACCAGTTTGTTTATTTTTTGGTAATAAAGTTTTAAATGCCTCAATAAGGCCATTTATTAAATTTGATTGTACAAAAACATCACAAAAACATAAATCTTTAATATCTGGTTGTATTTCAATTACAGCAAATTTAGCACATATTGCATTTAATGCTTCAAATGTATTTACCAATAATGTTTTATTCATTGAATTACTTAATATAAATGAGAAATGTTCTACAAAATTTTCAGAATTACGAAAATGTTGAAACCATGTTATTTCATCACCACAATTTTCAAACACCAATGCTGCATGAAAAAATCGCATTAATTGTATTAATGTTAATGTATCTGAACATGATATTAAATCAACAATTGCACAAGTAATATTACCATTTATACATAATTCATCACGTGTCTCAGATATATTACACATATTACCAATTATACCAACTAAAATTTCTGTTAATCTTTTATCTTCAGTTTCACGAATAATATTTGCAAACATTTCGAGTACTTTATGTTCTAATAATAAATGGACAACATCTTTTTCAATAGTCATATCCCATAAATTACATAAATCTTTTTCAAAATCTTCATCATCCGACAACTCTTTTTCAAGTTTCGTTAATTTTAATAATGTTGATAGAACAAAACGTTCACTGTATAAAGTATCACCAATAGCATCACCTATAAACGTTAGATTGTTTCAGTTTAATATATTTATTTTGCATAAATGTATATTTTTTGTGTTACCTTTAATTTTTTGATAATCTTCTTCTTTTATTTCATCTGAAGCTGATGGATTACTAGCTTGTTCTGAATTCTTCTCTACACTTTTATTTAATTTTGGGGATTCTGCCATTTTCTTTTCTTTGTAAATCTTTGTAAACTAATTTATTAACTCTATCTCAGTAAGTATAAAATATTTTTGAAGTATTTCTGGCAGGAAAAAAGCTGATCACAAAATTTGAAGCCATAAAAATAAGTGGATATTTTGTCTTTTAAAAAATATATTTATATTAAAGTAAATTAATTAAAAAATAATATGTTTACAGTTAGTATTTACCTTTTATTTCAAATAATATTCCATATTTATTTTAAATCTACGGTTTTTCGATATAGACGACGCCTAAAATTATATTGTCCTCTTCGCGTTTTGATTTTGAAGAATGCTTACATCTGTCAGTCAGATGTTACCACCGCTACAGTCAGCTGTTTTGTTAGCCGCGTTCGGTAGTACAGTGGGTACGGTAATGGTAGAAACTTTATTCTACTCTAAGACTGTATGAGTACATTCTTAGAGTAGAACAATAACAACAACAAAAAATTATTAAAAAAATAATTTTATATTATCTTATTTTTCATTTTAAAACCGTCACTACAAAATTATCTGTTCCGCCGCCTCTTCTACCTCAGAAATACGACGTTACAAATAAATAAGCTATAATGCTTCATATAGACTCGCCGTCTGCGCCTCGTTTGGTGTCAAACGACGTTGGTCCCGCTGAAGACAACTATGAGTAAACAAACTATAGCCGGAATATAATGTCATAAACCTAAATCATAACCAACATTATTTATTGAAATTGATATTAATTATACTTACAATTAAATTTGAACCGATAGCTAAGTAAAGATGAAAAACTTAATACTAAGAACAAATGAAAGAATTTAGGTTATTCGGTTGGATAAATGGACATAAATTTCAAATACGTTATTGGTAACAGTGTACCACCAATAGTTTATTTAAAATCAGAGCAAAGTTTGAGTTTTGTATCCTTCAGACTCTATATAAAATGTGGTATAACATCTTTCTCCATTCCAAGATTGTCAGAATTAATAAATCCATTGACGACAATTTGACAGCCTTTTAAACACCATTCTTTCACAACATTATGGAAATATGAAATTCTTGCAAACATGTTCAATTAGATATCATACATGTTTGATTTATGAAACGCCAAAACTTTATTTGTACATTTCACACTAGTTAATTTAGCTATAATCAAAAAAAAAAATGTCATTCATCTATAAATTCTCCACTATAAAAAATATATATTTCTTAAAAATGTTAAATAAAAGTGAAACAAATTAATTATATAAATTATCAAAATGTTTAATTTATCTAAATATAAGCGTTAATCATTTAAAAATACTTAAAGTAAATAATATTTTGTTACTTAAAAAATAATATTTTTTCCTAGACTTTTATTTTCACCCAGTATAAAAGTTGCCGTTGTCGATATCAGTCGTAATCAAAGCAAAAGCAGTATCACAGATAATAAAATCAAGGATATTTCAAAATATAAGTGAAAAAGATTTCTTTTCTTTTTTTGTACAGTGATTTGTAAAACAAAGAATTAAAAAAAAAAATATAATTTTTTTGTACAAATTAAAAGAAAAAAAGGTGTTTTCCAAAGAAAAATTTTTGGAAAGAAAAAATCGTATTTTTGTTTGTGTTATCTTAAAATAAAGTGTGTGTAAATATATAAAGTGAAAGGGTTATTATAAAAAAAAAATTCTAAATGAAAAGTGAATCTATTACGTATATAATTCGAAAATTTTAAGAGCTCCTAATAAATTAAAGTATTTTAAATAAATATACAGAAAAAGTTAATCAAAATTATAGGTAAAACGCGTAAAAAATATAAAAATTTACATGAATTTATACGTACGGCAATGCGAACGAAAAATTTTATAATTATACTTGGCTGTGTTGTGCTAACTAGTATTATATTTATAATATTTGGACCAACAGGACAACAAAATGATTCACTTAAAAATATTGTATCACAAACACACCAACAGTTAAGAGAACTTCAGGTAAATTATATTAAATAAATTAAATAAAAAAAAATATATATTATTCTAAAATGCATTTAAATTAATAATTATATATAAGTATATAATTTTTAAAATATTTACCTATTTATTTATGATATTTACTGAACGACGGCGCGCTACAACTACAACCCAAATGTCAGAATTTCCAATATTATATTTTTAACAATAGAATCCTTGACTTTATGTTTCACAACATACAACTTTGTCATTCACGATTTTTCGTATACTATAAATCTTAAAATTGCAGTTTTTAAGGACAAAAATGTCCATTAAAACACAGTTTTTTAACAAACTATAATTCATGTATCTTTTTATATCGATGTCAAACATTCATAAGCCAATAATCAAATAATAATTAAAAAATTATATAATATATGTAGAATAATAATAAATAGGAAAAATATATGATGGCATTAGGCTACAGTTGCGTCTAAATTAAATCAAAAACGCGCCAAAATGCAACGCATAACCATAAGTTTGAATATTAATTTCAATTCAGTGGTTAGCATATAACTTTAGTTTTAATGATGTCGTTTTTAGGACCTTGTATAATATCTTAAAAAATGATATTAAATAAATTATAATAAAAATTTAAGTTTTTATTTCTAATTTTTAAAACCAATTTTTTTTATATGTACTTGAAAATATACATATAAAAATTACTTATACGCTGAATAGTTATGAATGATAGCCATTGATATTCTATTAACACAAAATGCAATCGAAAATTATAAAATTATAGTTTTCAAAATCTCATAAAAATAATATATAAGTAATTTGAAAAAAAAAAAAAACAACAACTGATAATAAAATGGGAAAATATATAATCTAAATAAAATGATAATAATAGTAGAGTTAAATAATATTTATTATGAATTTAAAATTATTTCATTTTAACGTAAATATTTTGTTTTACTTTTCTGGTTCATAATTTTCTTAGTCATCTTTTATTTATAACTTAATATAATTTTAATTTCAAATTTTTTTTTTTTTTAAAACTGGTGCGGTATATATATAATTATTTAAATATATAAGGTAATTTGAACTTGTTATTGTGTTCATTTAATTTAATTATATACTTAATTATAATATATTAATGTTGATTTGTGACAACGTAAATTAAACCTCGGAATATTACCTTCTCACTTAAAATTTAAAGTTACCCGAATAAATTCAGTATAGATTTTTCAGTAAATTTCGATTATATATTTTAGTTTTTGCATTTGCAAAGTGAATCATTTACTTTTAAATCGTATTTTATTTTCTATTTACAATTAATTTATATTCTTAATTAAAATGAATTTAAAACAGACTTTGCGACAAGGTATTATGCACTTAGGCTTGTTTAATTAACCTCTGTGGTAACACCGTAATTAAGTGTAATATCAACCGGTGATCTTGTTAGTTTTTCTCCATTTCCTTTACCATAGCTGAGTCATATAGTTCTGGTTCTAACAGGAATTCAGTATTATTAGTATTAAGTATATTTTATTTATTATTCTTCGGTTACAATTTTTCTAAACTCGTTGCCTAGAATTCTTTATACATTGTCATTAAGACAGCACTGCTTTTTTATGATCAGTAAAATACAATAAATATAAATTATATTATATCAAATATCAACTTAATTAATTAAAGTACATTGAAAGTATTAAAAATTTACATTGGGCAAAGATCAATGTCGCTTTTAATATGTAACAGTTTACTTATATAATGCCAATATCTGGATTACAAGTTTGAACATTTACACATTCATAATTTTTATAATTCTATTCAAGTTCTCAAATTTTTTATCGATTTTTTATTTATTTTTAGACATTTTGTTAGTAAATTTGGTTAATAAATTTGGTTATTCAAAATTTAGCTTATAAGCGGTACACAATATGAATAATCAAATATCAAATATCGTTAACAAATCCTGAATAACTCGCAAGATATATAAAATTAAAGAATTTTCACCAATTTAAAATTTTTTTTAAGTATAAGTACTTTTGTACTATTAAAAAAAGCTTAATATTAGAGTTGGTCTAAACGCAGTCGCAACAATTAGAACCTGCTTTAACGTTGTAGTAGACATAGGCAGTATCAAAGTTTCAATAGTGCTTTTGACATATATATGACATATAAGTATATGTGAAATATTAATTTATACTTCAGACTAGATTTATCGTATAATATTTTGTTTCCTTTCATAATTTCAATTAATTTTTTCTTTCAACGAAGACATAATTACTTTGATAAAAATTTATAAACCTGTCTGTCAAATTTAGTTGTCAACATTCTCAACGTTCATTGGAAATTGACATTATCCAATTTCTGCGTTGTTTTGTCGTCTTCTCGTTGTTATCGCTAGAATTCTACAAACCAATCCCATTCGGAAACCAAAAGTGTCTAATTCTTGTTCTAAGATTCTGGTCTCCGAATCTGTAACTGTGGAATCCGAATTCTCGTTATTTTATAAACTTTTCGTTTTCAGAATAAATGAATATATATAAATCTTTTAACCTAATTTTTTTTTAAATTTGATTATAGTATAATTAATAATGAAATTTGATCACTTTTATATTTCATATTTTACGCAGAAATATTCAGAATATATATAATTTAAACAATCACGAAATTTAATAATTTATTACTCACAATATATTATAAATAACTGGCTCAAAATTATTTTAAAAGGGTTATCTTCGAGGTTATCTATTAAATAAATTCTGTATTACTCGTATACATGAAGTTCCCTTCTTAACAAATTAAATTTAAGTATTTTACTAGACGCATCGCTAATATTTTAATCTCTTACCTGCTGAATAGATAAATAAATTATTTTAAGTACATCTCACGTTTTTATTTAAGTATATATATACATCTTTACCAAAATTTATTTTAACATTCGCTTATGCTTCATTAAATTTCTAGAAATATACAGGGTTTCTGCAATTGGAATATTAATCATTTAAGCAGTGATTCCTTGGTTCATTATATAAGAATAAAAAAAAAACAGGTTTAACTATTTGGTATTTAAGCTTGATTTACACATCCGCCGAAAACTCGTGACGATAGATACCAACCAATCAGAAATCTCCGACACGGCGAAAAATAGGTTCATTTTTGCTTTTGCAGCTGCTTAAGCTTAACTCTTTTTTTTTATTTATAAATGCAATTACTTATCATATAGATTTACATTAAAAAAAACTGACCGGAAGCTAAATAGTGCAGAACAGTCAACACGGAAGGAAATAATGGTAATTATACGTAAAATAAACGTTCTTCAATTAATGAGGTCACTTTGACTGATCTTAGGTTAAATATTATTCAGAAGTTATTGTTATATCTTAAAATTTGTATGCATGTAATATATCTCTGAAGTGTTTTTTGAAAGTATTGGTACATTAGCTCAAAGGATTTCCAATCTTCCCCTTTAATTCATTTTTTTTTTCTAAAAATTAATTAAGCAATTACTACTGAAAGGACTAGCATCCAAAACGGAGACACCCTGTAAATAAGTAAATTATAAACGACGAAACACTTGTTTAACAAACTTTAGAAAAATAAAAAATATTTTTCATTTTTATTACTTAACGCCAATATGGTTTATTAAATAGTAGATATCAAAGAAATTATAATTTTGATTCAAACTCTTTTGTATAATTCGTGATATTAATATGTCATTTCAATTTATTAAGTGTGTCATACTTTCAAAAGATGTACTTATTTACATATATGATTTAAAATTTGTTACTTCACAGGATCAATATTATTAAGTTCTTTTGACAAATTAGCTATTATACTTATAGTTTTATATACTTACTTAGCTATATTTAATACAAATTATTGGTGTCGAATATCAAATACATAAATATATACATATACATAACTATATATACGAAATTGATTATCATTAAATTTATTCATAATTTACCATTAATTTTATATTATTTTGATTTGTTTGTTATTACTTTGTATTAGATTTTGATTTCTTAAGTTGTCTTTGATGAAAATTAATGATAATAAATGGTTTTAAAAAAAATGTAATTATAGTATATAAGTATGCAAATTATAACGTAAATGTATTAATTAATGGCCGCATGCATTTAATTCGAATCAATACAAATTTGATACGAATTAGGTTTGCCGTGTTTAATTTCAATGAACTACCTGACCTCAAAGTCAGGTTTTTTCAATATTAAGTATATATATATGTACACAAATTATTGGATACAAATTACAGACTATCGCGATACGAAGTATTGTAGTATTGCAGAAGTATTTCATGACATCAATATATATACTTCGTATTGTATAAGAAAATTTCTCCTTGTTGGATAAATTGAAATGTTGGACGAAATTACAGATATAATTTTTAATATCGTTTAATTTTAGTTTCATTGTTTCAATATTAAATTTTCTTGATATGCAATTTTAAAAATTACTTTTGTGATGATCTAACAGCCTCTTGCAAACCTCGGTCCGAAAAAAATGTTGAGCCCATTATCATACTACATTTTTTTACTGACCAATAGGAAAAACTATTTGTTACATAACAAAACATAGAAGCAGTTTAAAAGATATTTATTTCAAAAATATTTGCGTTTAGCATTTAGCTGTTACAAACATGAGGTCTTATTACAGATTTAATGAGTAAACACCAATTCCACAAATCACTTTAAATTTATTGAAATCTATACTTCTATAATTTATTTATTTGCTTACTTATGAATAAAATGAACTAATTTGAATTCAAAATTAAATATATGCCATGCGGCCCAATTATATACCCGAGCAGTAAGATTCTTAAGAAATCACTAAAATTTTTTTTTTTTTTTTTTTTTTTTTTTTTTTTTTTTTTTTTTTTTTTTTTTTTTAAAGCGAGGGGTGTGGAAAATCTTCGAAAAGACACTATGGGTGCTCCCCCGTACCGCATAGACGTGTGGAATTTGTACCCACTAAAAAAACCACATCCCTTTATCGTAACCAATCGAAAACGATCGAAAAAAAAAAAAAAAAAAAAAAAAAACAAATCAAAACAGGATAAAAGAATTAAAAACTTAAAAATCACTAAAAATGGTAAAAATTTCATCATATGGGAAGAATGATTTAATACATCATTCATCGGTATTTTATCATTCTGTTTTTTTGTACATATTCTTGCACTTATACTTGCAGCTACGTCTTGTACTTAGTATACTCTACACAGCTTTATCTCCACAGCATAATTTGTGTTTGTCAATAGGGCACATTTGAAGAAACGTGTATTCTGACAACCATCAATTTAAAATTATCATTCTGATCTCTCCTGGGAAAAAATTCTATCGTCGCCTATGCTACGAGAATTTACTCCCCCTAGGTTTGAAACTTTTTTTTTATGGAGACATAAATATAAATTATTATATATTTCTATTTTATTGCAACTTGTATCTTATAAGAGTTATTAATATTTTGTGTAACAAAAGATTTCGAAATCAAATTTAATTTTTTATCAATATATTTTTTTGCTTCATTGGATCGAATCTGCGTATACAATTTACCTTAATTATATATTTTTTTATATTAGTTAAATACATTTTTTAAATAGAATTTATAAATTTCATAAAGTCTAATATATATAAATATAATTTCATGGGAAATTACAAATTAAATATTAATTAATAAAAATTTCCTTAGGGAAATCAAGTCAACGAAAAATTACTCAAAATTAAATTAATAATATTTCCTTGTAATGCTATACATACACAACAACACAACTATAAAAAGTTGATTTATAACATGGATTCCATATTACATATTTCAAATCAAATAAATTATTAAAATTATACAGTTGCACATTACTACTATATATATGAGACTTACAATAGACATTCTAGGATAATTTGACATATTATAATTAATCATAATTAAACTTTTGAGCTTGTACATGAAACTTTTAGAGGTTTAAATAATAATAATATGTATATAAAATGAAATGGTTTTTCCATTTTCTATTTAAATAGATAACAAAAAAAAAATTTACTATATACTAATTGGTTTTCATATTGTGTACATACTTTACTTACTATTTATATGAATAATTTCATAGTGTAGATTTAAATTTTTTGATAAGCAAAGAACATTACATTAATTTTTCGTATAATGTTGATAAATTTTAATGTAATTTTTTTTTATGTTGAATGTTATAATCCTTAACTACAAAAAAATATTATTTATCTTTTTGTAATTAGTTTAATTACTAAAAATTTATCAATAAAATTTTAATTATATACTTACTAATATGAAATATGTGATGCAATTTACCTATATATATATACGTACATATGTTTAGAAGGACACTTAATGGACAGTATGAAATCAATTTTTTTTTTCATATATATAAGTATATTCAAAAAATTATTAGAAATTGGGGTCTGAGTGGAAAAATTAGGTTTCTTATATATAAATTATCGATAAAAAAGGAAAATAAATAATAATCAACATTTAAGTATACTTACTTTACTTCACACTATACTATCCTACTCAAGTAATAAAAAAATATGATAAAAAACGTATCTGGACAATTTGTCATAAACAATTCACACTATCAGCATAAAAAGATTTCATAATTTTTAACGAATAACATGAATTTGAGGCTAATTATTGAAAAGAAGTGATAATTCCTTGGTTCATTACCCAACTGAATACCCAACTGAACGGTTTTCGAAAAGTCTATTAATGAAAATACACTAAAAACAAATTTAATTTTAATCATAACTCTTAAATAATATACAATTCTAGAACAGCATCCAAAGTTGATTAATTTAATGTTGTTTTCAAATGACAGGAATTTGGCCTAAACCATTTTGTTTGAGTTAACCAGTACAAGTATGTCGTTTAATATTTTAGTTAATATATGTTTTTCGCTCTGTATTTCGCCGGATAAGTTTCCTTGTTTGAATGTCCTTGCATGAATTGGTTCGTTTTTTTCCTTTTATTTGTACTGTACTTGCTCATTCGTCTTTTGTGAAGGAGTAACTCCGGGGTCAACACTAGGAGGCGGCCTTCTCAGATTAATTTAATCGTTATACACAATTGATTAACGTTTATACAATATTGAAGTATATTATGTATTGGAATTTCTATTCGGTTTGGTAAATTCCGAAAGTTTTTATCAATTTCTATGAAAATTTAATATATAGACCTAAGAAAATGATAATTGTTCCTATGTAAACTACGGACCAATAATTTTCAATATACATACTAAATAACGTATTATTTAAAATTGCTAAAATATCAATTTCTGCATATGTCTAATTCCGAGCCTAATTCATAGAAAGAAAGAAATTGATTTGTAAAAATTGGGAAACTATAAATAGTTTTTACGGTAGATTGTCTTAAGATGAATTCATTAATGGTGAATTGGCCGTAAGCGTTAGCTATATAAAATAAATATATAAGTATTCTATCTAAATAATTCACATTATTTTTTTATTAGTTTTGTATGTTTATAAGTATATAATATTTAATATTTGTAAGTGCTTTTACACATGGTTTCTTCTATTTGATATATAAAAAATGTCTATACACTTTGTTCAATAATTCTTTAAAATACTTGAAAATTTTTGGTAAAAACCTTAAGAAAAATATAAAAATAGGAAAATATTGTCTTTATGAAAATAAAAATATTGACGAAAAAATCTATAGGAGTTTGCTTAAAGTAAAAAAAAAATATATTTTTTTAAGGACCACTGAACTAACTTAAACTCAAATTTTACAGGCAATGAAATTTTGGAAAACAATTTGGCTTTGTTAAGTAGTTTCATAAAATTTGAGATAAGTAAGTTCTGCAGGTCCCTATCAAAATTTATATAATATAAAATTAATTAATCTAAATTTGCTATATAAAAATCTGTTTAAGTAACTCCGAATTTTGAAGCGAATTTTGGATGCCCCCTTAGCAGATTAGCCAGTTTCTTTAGAGCCTCTTCACACTAAAAGATTTTCAGTCGATTTTGTGAAGAGGTTCTTAGGAAATTTCATTAGTAGTACAAAATTGTCTTAAGGAAGGTAACCATTGTCAAAGCTCAGGAATCAATTATCATCTAAATTATTTTCCTAAATTGAATACTTATTTAAAAAAAATTCCTTCTTCTATTCATCGAACCTAAACATTGATTTATAATGTTTTAAACAGATAAGTTGTTATTTCGCAAGCTACAGCAGTAATTTTAAATGAACTTAAAAAATGCTATTTAAAATTTAATAATTTTTCTGCAATTAATGAATTACAATCGAAACATTTCTACATAAATTAAAATACATATTTAAAATATATTATATATTTATTAATTATAATTTCAATTAATTTATAAGAATTTAACAATAAATAAACTTAATTAGAGCATTACATTTTATTTTATTTTAAACTCGCAATGATCCAATTATTAAAAATTTTTATTTATAATTTGCTTTTGAACTTTTGATATTTTTAATTTTATCGGTTAATAATTTATTTTTATGAAAACTGACGCAATTGATAGAAATTATCTGGGGGGAAAATTTATTATAATAAAATTTTAGTCAGTCTTTAATTTATAGTTAATTGTAAATAAATTAAATTTAATCTAAAACTTATACTTTATACTTATTTAAATATACAATTTAATTTAAACATGTAATCATTATATTATGTCAAAAGTTTGTCACCTTTTGATTGCTGATTATGAAAATTTTGGTAAATAGAAATATCGGCTTTACTTACTGATGCCACCTATGTTACCATGCAAAGAGTTGAGTTGAGATTGAGTTATCGTTGAAATTTGTTACACAAATGTTCCTTCAAATCCATACGTATTTCAAATAATTTTTCAATAATTTTGAATGCTATCACAGAAATTATTAAATTATTAATTAGACCTAACTTCGACACTACAAATGTGCCTCAACATAATAATAGAAATTCAAAAAGTTATGATGAAAAAGCACCAAACATAAATAAATCATTGTACAGCTTATATTTAGGGATTTCGCAAATATATTTGTTTGGTATCTAGTTACAGTCGAAACGTTTCATGCAATTGGTGATTATAATATTAAATACTTTTCAGATCTATAAAAAAACGACATTTGAAAAAAATGTGTAAAAACTATGAGGAAAAACCAACCTTTATTTCACAAATACTATTCACGTAACTAATGATTAGTATATACACTAAAATAAATTAATATGAACTAACTACAAAGGTGGCTCAGAGTTTCGTTAAATTGTTAATCATAAAATTTAAAGTAAGTTTGGAAATTCATTATGAATAAGTAAAAGCAGAAAAACAAGCGATATTAATCGAATTTTACTATACGTAACTCAGCGAAATTATCGAATATACGCAGCGAAATTTTAATATCATTTGAAGTGATAGGCGGCCCTGTGAGAAAACTATTTTATCCTGTTTAGATCCTCTAAATATAACTATATAGATAGAAAGTATTAGGGAGGTGAGTGCCACCATTTTTATTTATTTTTGGAATGACCATGCACAGAGTTAATATATTACTCACCTTACTCCTTACTGGATATGGATATGCTAACAATGCAGTTTTTAAACGATATTTTTTGATAACCGCTTATATCATTTCTTGTTTTGGACTTGTAATTTTACTTATCATAACAGAAGTAAATCGTACCCCACCAGAAACCATTTTTTTTATATCTTAAGGATACTTAGATGGTATACCAACAAACTAGACACACTTCCAGAACTTAAATGCCATTGGGACAGATATTTTGTCTTGTGATAGGCAAACATCGGAACAAACCAATTGTGGTTATTTCAGATTTTTAATAAACTTTCCATAAAATAAACTTTATTTAACCGAAAATAACTAAGCTAAAAGCTAAAAAAAAAACAAAATGATTTTCTGTATTAGGTGTTAATTGACTAACTGAAGGTCAATTTGGTAATCTAATACAAGAAATAATGAAGTTAACTTTAAAAAAATCTATTATTTTACAGTTTACAGTGGTAAGCTTTGTATATTTAAAAATATCAACTAATTTGTCTTTTAACATTGAAATTATATTTTCTAAATGTGTCTAGGTCTACAATAATTTTTATTGTTAATTTTCTCTCAATTACAATTAAATCTTCTAATTATAATTAAATAATAAACCAAAGCAAATAAATTTATATTTAAATTATGTTATAATAAACAATAACATTATGAATATATATATAAATAAATTTAATATTGATTTAAATTTTTATTTTATTTTCAATTCGTATTTAAAATGCCAAAAACTTTTGCCAAAAAAAAAATATATTTAAAAATAAATTTTATTTAAAAGCAAATTCAGTGGAATAAATTGCATTTGATTTGACATAGTTTGTTGTAGCAATAAATATAAAAGTCTAAGTATTCTTGTTGTATATACGAGGGTTGTCTTTTTATATTTCTGAATTCGGCAACGGCAACCCTAGTGCTTGCCAACTGGTAACTGACGTCTCTATCGTAAAGTTCGTTATATTTTTTTTATACCGCCGCCATTTTTGTTTGTTATATTGATTTCAAAATTTAATTTCAGTACAAAAATTGAACTTTTTTACTTGGGGAAAATTGATGTATATGTACTTAATTCGAATTTTGGGGACGATGAAGCACCAACAAGAACTTGTGTTTATTGATAGTTGACCGAATTCAATCGTAAACTCAGTTCGTTTACGAAGAGTTTTTGAAAGTCGTCCATAATCTAATATTGTTCCACAGTTAACATCGATGTTGTGCTTGAACTAATCTTGCAAAATGTGACATATCGTGAAATTGAGCTTTTGTTCGCGATGATGATTTGTTCGCGTTGGATCCCACATAATTTGACTATCGGTCAAAAAAATACTATGGTGTCAAATTCTAAAAAAATATGATCGCGGTGTTTAAAAACATGTTTATATCATCGTGACAGGGGTGACGAGTTTTGGATTTAATCAGTAGTCGACGGTATGGGGGTTCCAAGATTAGTCAAATCTAACAAAAGTTACTCGCAAAGCAAATGGTATAAAACTGAACCATTGGTGCAACGAAGAACGTACAATTCTGATCGGTACTCTTACGAGAAATAAAGAAAACCAACGACGATCATACTCCAATTTACATCGAAAATTGGTACAAATGCATGCAAAAGTTTACTGATCTTCATGGAGAATATTTTGGAAAACAATAAAGCCATTTTCAATAATAAATACTTTGTGTTGGGGAGATCCCGAAATATTAAAAGCAACCCTCGTATATAGCTTAAAAATATTCTTATTAAAATATTGAAATTGTCTGTTTTGAATAAATTAAACTATGGTTAGCAATTATTTTAATGTAGTCTAAAATAATCATATGTAAACCTTCAATTTTAATTAAAAATTTAAGAGTCACATATAATTATCATCAAATATATAATTAATTACACTTTGAAATTTCGCGATAATGCCTAATTTTCGTCATAATAAATAATATAATAAATTTTCTTTATATATCGATTATTTATGATTTCCGTTGATTTCCGCTAATTTGCTTTTAAAATATATCTAATTTTCGTGACACTTAACGACAAACAAAATAATACGGAATTTAAGTATATGTAAATATTTCTGCCTGGACTATATTCTGTTTATACTCTGACTCAGTAGTTTTATAATTTCAATAAAACAATATTTTTTTTAATTTAATCACGAGTTATCAATTTCATAACTTGTTGTACTGCGAAGCAAAACAGCTGATTCAAAAAGTATAAAGTATAGAGCTTTAAAGTTTTTGATAATTTGTTATCATATAAATATATTATTGATTAATAGTTATCTAAGTAATTTGACATAGAAACACAAAACACGTGAATCTATTTTTTTTAGACTACTTATAGTGAAAATTTATCGAAGTGTAATACACTTCAGATAATTCGTATCATTAAACATAATCCATTACCAATTAATTCCTCAATTACGGATATACGATTAGTGTCGGACGCGTCTGTACTAAATATGTCATAAAACTATATTTTGTTCATATGACCTTTTAACATATCGCTTTATGACATGGCACCAAAATTTCGAAATAAACATTGATTCAATTGTTATACACGAATAATACATTTTCATATATTTGTCACATTTATTTTGCCGGTCCACGAAAACATTTTGACTTTTCAAAGATCCGGATAAGATAAGTTTGAAGTTACTTAGTCTAGCAAGAAAAAAACTGTGATAAATAAGCTATAAAAAACATAAAACACTTAACAATGGAATAACTTTGTCACGGAAAACTGGATACACTATACTTTATACATTTTAGATTGAGGTAGGAACTAATTGTGACAATTGTACACTATATTTACTAGCCAGTGCTAGAGGTAGTTCGATTGGTAACTATATACAGCTTTAACTTAACGAATTAAAATAGCCAGTAAATGAAAACCGTACATTTCCTTAACGCCGCATGAAATGGATCTAAAATAACTTCATCCATACTATAGGGTTTACCAGAATATGTAGTAACAAAACAGTTCTAACCTACAACTTGAAGTTCGGGACAACCCGTCACTACTCGAAACAACCAACTAAACAAACTTCAACTAACCAAACTTCATATATTTAACCAAACTTCATATATATTTTTTTCCAAACAAGATTTACGTTGACTATCCGATGAATCACAAATTACTTATAGAAGTATTATAAATATTTTAATATATTTTTGTTAAGGATACGATGATGGAGAAAAATTCGACAACACCACCACATTTATCAAAACTCGAAAATCTACAAAAAATAAATCGAAATTAAATATTTTTTTTATAACATTTGCAAAGATTTTTTTTTCTTGATTGGGAACGCAAGAGAAAACATCTCGACCTTGCACTTAATAGTCAGTCCATTTCTCTACAATTCATATAGTTAAATAAGCCTAAGATGTTCGAACGGGCCATATTGGGAGTTAGAAAATCTTTTCCTAGAAGATGTTGTTTGTACTTGCTACTACTGCCTTACAGTGGAACAGTCTTTTCTTTATCATTTAGACAGATATAGCAGATGTCTGTTTCAGCTAGACCAATTTGTTAAGAAAAACAATGATTTTAATTTATTTTAACAATCTTGGTTAATCTTTGTCTTGTGAGCTTTATTCTATGTGAGTTAAATTTAAATAACAAAAATAAATCCGTTTTTATGTTTTAGTCTATAATAAAATAAAAAAATAAATAAATACTCAGGTAAATAATAGTTAAAAAAAATTATTTTACCTTTAAATTAAACTGTAATTTTATTTGGTTTTTACTACTGTGGGAAAAAAGTTTTTTTTTTTTTTTTAAATTCATGGTCATATACATAAATTTATTTTTAAATATTTAAGCTTCAATGTTTGAAGTAAATATAGGCAATATAATAAACAAATGGAAAATTTTCTTATTATATATATTTTTTTTATTTCTTTACAATAATTTCCACCCACACAGAAAATTCATTTAAAGCAATTTAATATCCTGAATATTAAGGGAAAAATTCCAAAATTTAGGTAGAAAGGAAAATATATACCGTATATGTAAATTTTACAATAAATATCGTATAAAATTGTGTGCCCTTTTAATATTTGAAAATACAAACATGTCAGTTTATTTATTTATATAAATATCGACACCGGGCTATAATTGGATTGCGTCAGGGATGGCGTAGTATTTTTTTTTATTTTTGAATGAATTTTGTGGCTATTATTATATTATGTGATGATTTTATACATCTAAGAATACTTTAAAAAATATAATTAATCAAAAGAGACTAAACAATACTTTCTTTATTACTAGGCTACGGACAGTGAAATATGCGCATTTGCATTTGGTGTAGGTTTGATATTATATACAACTATGAAAACCACTATATAATTTGACTTAATAAATGGCACAATACTTATTCAATAATATTACTGATATGTGTATTCATGTCATAGGTTTTTCTAAATTACATTCGCTGGAACTATCATCGTCGAAAATTCACTTAATGTCGCGCGATATAATTTGGTTTAAATTCGAATTGAAGCCGACACATTTAAAAACGAATTAAAGTCGTATTACATTTGAAAGCGAATTAACCCCATAAGCAAGTCTTGCCGTTGAGAAAGTCTATATAGTTGTCATTGAAGGTTTGGAATGTTAAACAAAATTTCAAATATATATAGAAATATATAGGAGCTGGCCCGATGCTGCCGCCCGTGCCGCTTTATAAAATTCAATCGATTTCAACTTTTGAAGTCGTTGCCGTTTTAAAATGTGTAATTGACACATATAATATTGATTTGAATTATGATTTGTGACACTTCATTGCGTCGTGTATATCTTCTACACAAAGTCGTTGCCAGCATCAACGGCACGAGTGGCCGAAACTGTCGTGTGATATTTATTTATTAGTTTTTAAACCGAAATCGCTTTTGATACTTTTATTGACTTCCAGTTATATGTAAAAGAACCATGGATTCATATGAGATAAGAGAGATAAAACGTATTTGTAGTTTATATGAGTCAAAAGAAAACGAATTAAATTAGCCAAGAATTGTATGTGGGCGACATATTTCGCCGCACTCCCTTTAAACATCATTATATCAATATCTAATTACAGAAATTTTATTGTATATATTACATAATAACTTATTATTTAATTAATTTTGGACTATAATTGATTATCATTGCTTACCATACCGTTTCAATATGCTAATATTCAATCAATGTATATATAAAAACTAAACCCAAAACATAAAAAATGTTATTTCCGTATTTTAATCCACCCCCTCCCAAATATATATGTCTATTTATTCTAGTTAGTATTGTAGTTATTTTAATGACATTTCTTGCATATATTTATAAAAAAACGACATTACCAAAAACTAGGTCATGTGCAGCACTCGCAAAACATATAATTCCACATCATTTCAGCTCTCTCTTATATACACACACTCGATACTTTGGGAATCTCTAATCTTTCGAATTCCTATATAATATTTTATATCCTTTCCATTGCTGCTGTATTCTATTTATTGGTGTTGTTGTGATTCAGAAATACATTTTAGTTCGTTCGTGATCGGATTACAAAGAAATTCATTTTGTCCTATATTATTATTATTATTAAAACATTTGTATATATGGTTGGAAGTGGGTTGAAGATGGTGGGTATAATGTTATGTTAGTTAGTGGGGTCATATTTTCGAAACAAGGACATTAAGTCAAACTGGGTAATATGTACTCTATTTTTATAATAATACTGTTGTATACAATATATATAAATATATGTAATTTAGAGAGAAAGCAAAATACTTATTTGATTTTATATTTGTACAATTTTCATATATGTATACCTGAATCCTTAATATAATATGTTATTCATTTGTAATAGAATTTTATTGAAAATATTTTTGTTACTATATCCTTTTGACTTTATATCTACATATTAAAACAGTGCTAACAAAATATCGAATTTTTTTTCTCGAAATTTAAGGATCTTCGACATCAGAAAATCTGAGTTTACACAAAAAAGATTTATTTTTGGTGTGTACCCATCAGGAGCAGATCTCATTTTTCAAAATTCAGATTTTGATATTTTCAGGAATTATATTTTCTGTGAAGGTCTGTAGAAGTTATATCACATAAACATGGGTAGGATCTTACAAAACCATGTCCTGGTGGTGTTATAGTATGGTGAGAAGATATAGAAAAAAACTTTACAGTATTGGATCAGATTGAAAAAAATATTTTATTCAGAATTCTATGAACACTTCCGTGAAAACCGTAACTTTGAGAGTATAGCATTTCAAAATCGTGAATATTTTAGGTATACGATCTTGTTAGTTGGACATGAAAGAGTAAACGTTTAGGGTATTCCAAAATCACCTTTTGTTGTTTGGAAGAATGATGAGACTATGGATGCTTTTGTAAAACCTATGCATAAAAATCAATTCCGTATTTTTGAGAGGATTGAGATATTTGGTATTTTAAAAATTAAAATTAGCCATAAGAAGATCTTCAGTATTTGAGGTATAGGAACTTTCAAAATCACTTAAAATGTTACCCTGTTTTTTTCAGGGTAACATTTACCTATTTTAAAACGTATTTAGGAGTATTTTAAAACGTATACGAGTTTCCTCTAAAAGTAAACTTTCGAAAATTTCTAATTTTGTCTATATACACGGAAATGTGTTAGCAATCCTATATATAACTTGGATCACTAAACGATATGAAATAAAGTACTCTGCTAAAATTGGTAACATTTATTTTATATTGAACTGGAACAATCACGAGGCTAAGATGAAGATTTGCAAATACATTTTTTTATTAATTTTCTTGTTTGTTTTTGATTTTTAACATATGGGAGAAAATAAAATATGAAATTTTCAAATATTTGTTTTTTTCTTTAATCAAGTTTTGAAAAAAAGAAATTATATTTATACTAAAATTTAAAGGTAGATATTGACATAAATAATTTTCTTTATTTTACTTTTAAATATATTATCTGAGTATATCATCATTATTTTATTGAATGTATTTATCGATATTAAATATTATTCAATATTTTTCTTCTGATTAAATAATTCGATCAATATGTCAATTTTTTACAAATTATTTTTCTTTCATTTTGTTTACTTTTTGATTTTAAAGATAATTAAAATAATAAAATTTATGTTAACATATCTAGAAATCATAATGTTAACATAAATTTTATTATTTTAATTATCTTTATCTGATTAAGAATACCATATTTTGTATATAGACTTGTTGAAAACTTAAACCGAAAATAGTCTATCAAAATATCGTCTGTCATCTTGACCTAAAATTATATACTATGTCCTTTCTATTATTGACAGCTCTAACTCGTAGTTACGATTTATTGTATTATGGTATTTTTAATATTATTCATATATGTAGACTGTAGAATATGAACCAATCTGCGTTTTGCAAATTTTTTACATAACATAATTTACATTATTCTTTACGTGTTAATTAGTTGTTTACTTACGGAAAGCGTAATAAGGCCAAATTTCGATTATTCCAGTTTCGTATTCCGGAAGTACCATATGGTTTTATTTCGTGTTGCCTTTTACATGGCACTTTTACTATCTTTTTCTTTCTTAAAAATTATATGAAAACAAATTTGCCAATTAACATAGCCTAAGAAATTAATTAGCATAATCTGCGAAGTGCGAAATCAATTTATTAACTAAAAAATAGTTAATTTAATATTAAGACACGAATAGATTAAAAAACATAATCAGGAATTATTGGTTTTTACTACTTTTTGGGCAAGAAATCATTAATCAGCTGATTTTTTACAATGTTTACTAATTCAGAATTAATAATAATAAAATTATAAGAACTATTTTTTAGGTGTAAAATTTTACACAAGATGTAGAGGAACATTTTCATATATTTTAATATTCCCGGTTAATTTATATTTTGATTTTTAGAAATTCTGTATAATTTCTTAGTTACTATTACAGTTCATTCAGATTAAGCTTGATTTGTCAGGTATTCGTAAATTTACTAGGTTGGATGTTGGAACATTTGTAAAATTTACTTACAGAGCGTCATCGTCGTAGTAATAATATGCATTGATACATTAGGTCCCCTGTTCAACTCCAGAACGAGGCATTAATGTCAATCTAATAATAAAAAATTTGAATATGTAATTGTGATTTTAAACTGTTGACAACAAATGTTTCACTATTTCTACAATTCGCAGAAATTGACGATTTTGTAGATTGGGAAGACATTGAATTGTTGATATGTGAAATTATTCCATTGATTCCTATCCCATCGACTGAGAGATATACAAAAATATTTGTTTGTGATGCTTCCAAATAACTCGTTATATCACGAATATTGGGCAATGTGTCTGACTGTCTTTACATTAAATTCAATTACAAATTTACGTAATTCACGTATTTGAAATGTTAAAAGTACTTAATGTTTGTAATTATTTAATATACAAATTTTTTATATATAACTTCAATTTTTTCAATTATATATAATCAAAACTCACCAATTAAATTTAATAATATTTTCCTGACAAATAAATTTAAATGAATCAGAAATGTTCTTTTAAAATGTATAAACTTTAAATTGAAATAAATAAAAAAAAGTTTTTATAATTATGAAATATAATGATATTCACAAAAATAATATATTTAAGTATATATAATAGCAGTAAGAATGAGTCAACTGGAAATAACAATAGATTAAGTTAATTTTAATCATTAAATAATTATTCTAACACTGTCGTTTAAGTAATAAATTGAAGATATTTAAAAAAATATTAAGCAAATTACGTTAATTCTCTTGTTAAACTATGTGTGAAAGGTATAGAATTCACTAAGATTTGGATTAATTAATTCACTAACAGTCAGAATCGTAATTTTAATAAAATTTTAGAAGATTGCTTCCGATAATTGCGAAGCTTATGCCCGCGATGTAAGTTATTTTCCTTTTTCTCAGTGCAAGTTTAAAGATAAGCTTTACTTAAAGTGAGGTTTAACTTAAACCACAGATGGGTAGAGCTTATGCTTCACTTTTGACACTTTTTACTATTAGTTTATATAGAAAATAAATTTATATACATTTAAAAGTTATTAGGAAAAAGTTAAAATTAATGCTACGAGCCTAATAGAATATAACACACACACTCACAAATTCCAATGTCAAATTAATTTTTATGGCTATACATTTTCATTCACAATAATTTACATATTTAGCTAAGCTTAGAGTTAATTTTAATTGGGAAACCAAGTGAGCTTAAATTGCACGCTTAAGCTATACAATCAGTTTAGTTAAGCTTAAGTTCTTACTGTGAAATTGGTCATTAAAAAATCAACTAGTTTAGCCTTATATAAAAATATTTCTTTTATGTGACTCCTTAGTTAACACTAAACACTCAGTCTCTTAACAACGTCAAACCGGTCCTATGTAGAAATCCATTGTAGTTCAAGTTTCTTCTTGTTTAGTGATAAATAGATTTCCCAGTCTCGGGCACAGCGGGGATATCCCGACAACCGTAGCAGATCCTTTGGTTTTATAGTTATTCCTTTTAAAAATGGTATTAATAATTCAAATTCTTTACTGTAGAATAAATTTATTGAAATCCACAATAAATAATTTTTGTAAAAAAATATTTATTTATATTTTGTGGAAAATTGTGATAATTGACAACTAAATATAAAATAAATATTTACCTCCTTATATTAATAAACAAAAACAAATTTAAATTGTTTTTCTACAAATCCAACAAATTAAAAATATTTATTTAAATTTATTATTATTATTTTTTTTTTTTTTTTGATTTAGCAACTTTCATCAATGCGTTACAAATTCAAAAAGATTGAGTCATTTTTATCGTTAACAATTATTGACAATATGTGTAATTTTATTTATAATTTCGTTATCTAAACGGGCGACGTTTAATAAATAAATACAATTTTTTCATCAACAAGT
Organism: Rhamphomyia laevipes; assembly: GCA_963920725.1. NCBI lineage: Eukaryota > Metazoa > Arthropoda > Insecta > Diptera > Empididae > Rhamphomyia > Rhamphomyia laevipes. The sequence continues at coordinate 36,989,327 of OY987259.1, forward strand.
AAATATAAAAATATGTTATGTAAAATTGATTACATTATGCCCCAAATTATTCTGATTTTTATGAAGGTTTCGAATATAAATTAATACGAAATATCTCTATAAATTGATGGGTCACTCTTTAATCCAGGCACTTTTCCATTTCTTTCAAATATTTAAATTCAAACAAGAAACAAATTCTAAATTATCTTTAGCTAATATCAGTTGATGGCTTGTCATATCTCAAGCGTTTTTATTTCAGCCAAAATCTAGTAGTATTAACTAGAGACGTATAGCTTTAAAATAATACATAAAATTTTATAGCCCTGCTAGTTCCAGTTCTTCAGCTATAACAGACGGACGGACAAACTGAAACTTTAAGGGATTTTGTACTAGTATACAAATGTGCCTAAAAATTAATTGAAAGAACTTGGGCAAAACAATTTTGTTTGATTCGTTTTAATTTTTTGTTAAAAAGCCTAACTCATTAGATAATCATCAAAAAAAATTGTATATTAAAAACTTCTCAAAATAGAACATTTTTCAATAATGTAATCAGTGTTCAGTGGTTGGTATCAATAATTTTGGTATCAAATAAAAATGATGGGAAACTAAGAATTTGTACAGTTTTTAACTGGAAAGGAGACAAAAAAGTATTCATTATCATAAACAAAAAAGTTCCAACTAAAATAAATATAAATACTTTCTTACAGAACAACATAAAGAATGTTCCAGATGTCAGTATCAGTAGTTGTTTAGTCAAACTAAAGATTTTCGCAACTCGATACAATATTAAAAAAAAAAATATTTTGTAGTTTTGAAAACTAACGAAAAAACTGTACCAAGTATCAACATTAAATCATACAGATATTTCAAATACACACCACGGGACAAAGACCTATATACTGCTGCTTGATACTATCTATTAAAAACTTCCAAATTATTTAAAATAAACCAAAAGGATGAAATGAAGAAGAGCACAAGATCTACTGGAAGAATATATCAAAAAATCTCAAAAAAGCTAATAAAAGTGGAACACATAATTAAAAGCAAAAATGACATCGGGGCCCTAACAGACTTCATGCCAGGTTGACAGGCTAGAGTCCTTTGGACTACAGCCTTAATAAACTGGGTCTAGGTGAAATTGACATTCGCCATATTTTCTAGCTAGTTCAATGCTTAGTTCAAAATTTTAGGCCGGTAAGTTGACATGACATTGTATGACAGATTTTTTTTATAATTAGTTGTTTTAAATAATCCTCTAGGTTAGCAGCTCTTTTTAATCAATTTGGAATGTTTTGGCATGAGTAATGACACATGGATTCAATAAAATAACCGGTTAGTTTGTTTCAATTGCCGGTTATTTAATTGCAATAAAATTACCTGCTACCAAATTTTAAAATATACTGAAAATATATGTGCCTAATATCTTTACCAATCTATTTCAAAATATTTACTTCCTTTAACAAAACTTTAATTCCAACAAGCAAGTAGCTTTTAATAAATGCAGCTAGAATTTTTGCTGTCTAAAAATTATAATGAACTATGAATTTTATTAATAATTTAAAACTCAGTGAAGTTAAAGTGACATCGCAATAGAACCACTAGCCTAAATTTATCATGTTGTATTACCACTACGATGCCGCACTCATACTCCTATAGTATTTCTATATAGGATCATAAAATTTGTCAATCTTATAATTTTAATTTATATAATGATAATATGTAAACCAATTTTTTTATGATACTTACTTAAATATAAATTTAAAGAATTTTCTTGTTTAGTTACCAATTTTCTTCATATTCTCCCAATTTGTCGCATCAAAGATGACTTTACATCTATAATAAAAAAAGTGGAATTTTAAAATCATGAACAAGCTTGGTTTGTTGGAAAAGTGACAACAGAGCCTGTCCAAAACCATAATTACAGTTTTATCAATATTATCATACTAATCAAACTTTTTAACCGTCGCTAGAAATGAATTGTTTGGAGCTATTTCCAGAGGCACCTTAGATCGTTTAATTTGTGGTTTTCAAGAGAACAATACCTGGGGCCAGACCAGTGCTAGGCACCTTGTATACGAAGTATGTGATTCGGTTCTGTGCAGCTTTAATGACTTTTATTAAAAAATGTTGCGTAAATTGAGGCCACATAGTATTTTTCACTATCAAAAATTTGAATTTTTTATAAATTTTATTACTTACTAATTTAAAGCTAACTAAATTTAGAATGACACTGGAATAATAATTTATTATTCATATTACCCACTACGATGACGCATACCTTGTGTTTCTATGGGGTCAAAAAAATGTGTCAATCTTGATTTTAATTTAAATAATTATAGTATGTAAAGTAATTTTTTATGATACTTAAATAAATTTTCTTCTTTAATTACCAATTTTCTTCTTCTTCTCCCAATTTTCCTTGTGGTATAAACACATTACATACACACATTTTTTCGTATTGTCATCGAGACGTGACTTAACATCTAAAAAAAAAAAAAAAATTTAATTTTAAAATCATGAACAAGGAAAATTACATTTTTTTTTATGGTTCTTATGATAAGAACCATAAATATTTACTTTTTTTACATTTCGTGGGTGGTGGTTTTATTTAATTTTCACAATTTTTAATGTTGGTTGTTTTTATAATGTTTGTCATTGTTTTGGGAGGGTGGTTGATAATTAAATAAAAAAAAAAATTATGTGTTATTAAAAAGCACAAAGGTAAAATATATATTTAAAAAAATACAAATTATGTATTTATTTTAGTTTATATATTTATTTGGTAAGATTATAGTTGTTGTGTCATGAGATATATGTTATTGTTATTTACATATATTTATTTTACTATATCACATATGGCGTTTTTTTGGTTTTAAAAATTTATACACTTTCAAATGATATTTGATTAAAAATGTTGTGTAATATTGAAAGTTACTAAATTGTTACATACTGTCTTTCCATGTTGGGTTGAACTTGATACCGGGATTACAATGAACGTTTTCAACACGCAACACGCAGTATTCTTTCATACAACTCAACTTTAGTTTGATAGTTGGTATGGTATGGTACGTGTAGATTGTGTGTTAAAAGCAGTTAAAAGCGTTAATTAAAATCTCGGTATGAGTTAAGCTCGAAATCCAATTCAAATTCCACAAAATTCAGTGGGATTGAGTCACGTTTTTATGTAAGATTAAAATGACATTTTAACGTTAAGATGGCGGCGGCGCACAATGAATATTTTGGAAAGATAAAGTAAATTTATTAATCATTAGATAAAATTATGTAATTGAAAATCGCGTGCAAACGTTGATATATAAAGTGGAATGTGGAAGAATATAAAAAATTTAATTAATAACATAAAATAAATAAAGTGAAGAGGTTCAAAGTCTACCAAAATTCAACTATCAATTTAACTCAACACAGTTTCTGTTCATGGAAACAACGTCGAGATTGATGTTCTTACCCAGGTGATACTATCGCGTTCCCGCTGTGTCGCGGAATCGCTCTGAAATGTCATAAAAGTTGAAACATATAGAAAAATATATGAGTAGTTAAAGCGGTACCGCTTTAATCTGCGGAAAAGTTCGGATTTGAACTTTGAACTACGGTAGTATTTCCTGCATTTCTAATCAGTAATCACATATATTTTAACAATTTATAAATATGTATAGTTAATAATTCACATTATTAAGTTAGGTGGCGCGTGGCGTAATACTCCAGTTCAAGTCTGTTCGTAAATCGTATTAACACATTTTTAAGGAAACTGTCAACATTAAAGTAGTCCAAAACTTGACATTTGTAAGAAGAAAGTTAGGATTGCATCATTTCAGGAATGTGCGGATCTCGATTCTCGAAAACGTAAAGAAAAAATGATTTAAATAAATTAACTCGATTCATTTTTTCAACTATATGTACTTCAACATAACTCATTATAATTATGGGGTATTCGAAAAACGGGTATGATCATGAATGCCGTCATTCAGTAATATAAAAATTATTTAATATTTTTCCAATGCTAGCCAAACCTTATCTAAGCAAATTATTTAGTTTTTTTATGGCATATAAATTTAAAAATTATGATAAGTTTATAATAGATTACTAAAATGAATCGTTCCTCGTTTGATATTGTATATTTAGATGGTGACATAAACTGAACTATAATGATTGAATATTATGATATATAATATATGTATGTTATAATGAATCCATTGTAGTATCTTCGTTATGTTATCTTATATTTCGCGTTTTGGGTTGCTAATAAACTAATTTTCTATCAAAGATTATTCTTTCTTTAAAACTTTATAAAGCCACTTCAGCTAGTATCGTCGTTATTATGATTTATAGTTAGAGCTCAATTATCTTTGCTTTTAGAATTATAATCGCTTGTATATGAAAGCTATATAAGATTGTCAGTGATAGTTCTAAATTCCTTTTTTCGTTGATAGGTTGGGATTGGGAGGAAATAATGACCATATTTTAGAGTTCATTATATGAAGATCAATCCTTGATTAATTATTACTTACTCTTATTATACTCAAAGATTTTGATAATTCTGAGAACTTGTCAATTATTTCTTAAATTTATAATCAAAATAATTATAAATTTATATAAACAAAAATTTTTTTTTTTAATAAATATATTTGAAATATACTAAAAAAAATATAATTAAACTATTTTTTTTTATATATATTACAGGAAAATCTACGTGCTGCCGATGAAAAACAATTGGATATTGATCCAAAATATTTAACCTTATTGGGTTTTACGCACCCCACCTATAATGGAACTAAAACAAATTTCACAATTGTTACTTATGTCCAAGATGGACAAGCACCGTCTGCTATTTTATTATCACAAAATATAGCTGCCAAATTTCCAAATGAATATTTATTAATATATGATTTAGGTTTATCTGAAGGTGATTCACGTGCACTATCAGCATATTGTAATAGCTCAAAATGTTCAGTTATAAATTATGATTTATCCGTTTATCCATCGTACGTAACGGATCAACGGATGCGTGCATATCGTCCGCTTGTGATAAAGGATGCATTACAGCGTTCTAAACAAATTCTCTTCGCTGAGAATTATATGAGAATACGTGGTACAATTCGTGATTTAAATGATTTACGTACTAAATCAAATGGTATATTAGGTTGGACAACATCAAAAGCCGTATCAACACGAACACATCCGAAAATGTTTGATTATTTTCAAACTGATTCAGATGATTTTCTATTTTTACGTATGATTGATTTAGATACAGCATTTTTTACAGATTCACAATTAGTAAATGAGAAAATTTTATTACCATGGATAAAATGCTGTTTAACAGTTGAATGCATCGATCCGATAGGTAAATATTAATATTTTGTTTAAATATTTTTAACTTTTAAGGAATGAAATTGTATATAGTCAGTCAATATAGTTATACAAAGACCCTGGATTTACAAATAGTCGAACTTACAAGAATCGTTGTGCTCCAAAATGATCCACAGCGAATTTTCACAATAATTTTTTTTCTTATTTTATCAATATTATAAGATGGGCCAAAAGTTACACTCCTATTTAAATTATTCTTCGGCATCTTGTATCAGAAGACCCTGATATATCAAGTGAAAGTTGTTGATGCTAAGTGGGGTATAATTGCTTATTAACTTAAGAATTAAAATTCGTTTATCATCGGACGTTGTTCTTGTTATATAATTGCTAATAATGAATTTCCCTACAAGTTTACTTTAAATCTGATAAATAAAAATGTTATAACACAAACAAATTGGCCAACCTTAACATTAAATATTCAACCTATGATAAAATATATGACACAACGTAGATAACACTATTTTTAATATTGCTTTATACTAAATCCATTTTGTCTTTACCACTTTCAGTATTAATTAACAAGATTTTTTTTTAATTTACTTAATATTACACTCAATATTATTATGATAATGTGTATAATTAAAAAACCACAAAATCTGATGTGTTTCCTGTGGTTATATAGCTTTCAATAAATATTTATATTTTATATATACTAGTTCATAAAACAACAGTAACATAAGAACAATGACACTTTATCGTAGCACTTTCCAGTTGAACTTGTTCTTCATATTTTTTTAGTTGATTCTGCTAGTTTTACATAATTAAAATTGTTGAGTGAGTTTTGTGGATAGAAATAATTATTATTATCTAATTTAGAAACAATGCCAATTTAGAAAATCTAGACTGGATGAAAATATCAACTAATACTGACTGAGAAAATATCGTCTTTTAAAATTACATTACAATTGAAAAATATTCAGTATTTTGACAAAATTTTTAATTGAAAAAATTATAGACTAAGAAAATATTGATTAAGGGCCCAATCGTATTGTGAGTGCACTTGAAAAATGATATCGGTAGTTTTGAAAATTGTTGAACATATGGAAATCAATGAAATCAATGCTCGACAAGGAAAAAAAAACTACAGCCGAGATTAAACAATGTTGAATATTAAACCACCAAAGTTAAAATGTTGTTAAATATCTTGTCACTTTTCACTATGTTTTAATGCGCAGTTGTTTGGGAGGGGGTTCAAAATATTGTTAAATTTTATTAAGTTTTACAAATTTTTGACACACCTCGTAAATTATATTCCTACGCTAACATAACTAGCCAGCATTGTGTTTGGTTCGTTTTTGTCTTGCCCGGGAAAAATAAATCTACAACTAGCGCTATCGGTTTCCGCTCATATTACGATTGGTCCTGTACTGTTTTTAAGTATACATAATTTATCAGTCAAATATTCAATGTCGAACATTTCACAATCTTCTTAGACTACATTTTTTCAATTGACATGTCATTTTATCAGCCGAATTTTCTTATTCTACATTTTATCAGTTCACATTTCTCAGTTCACATCTATCAGTTTGCAATTTTTTTCATTCGTTATTTTATCAGTCGACATTTTATCAATCTATATTTTTCAGTCGACATTATGTATCATTCCATCTCTTATTTATAACAACAATTTAATGGATTCATAAAATTTGTTTAAAAGGGAATTTTATTAATATATAATATGCATAAGCACTCAATATCACTACAAGCCATTATATTGTCTCTCTTTATTTCAGAAGTATATACGTATAAGAATTTGTTTGAAATTGCCTTTATAATTTTGAATTTGTTTGAAATTGTATAATTTTCAAAAATATTTTTATCATTTTAAACTTTTTTGTTAAACAAAATAACATAGCTACAACCTACAAGTTACAAACAATTTCCGGAAATTTAAATTTTAATATAAAAAATAGTTTCTACGAAAATTTTGTTTAATATTTCCAAAACTACTTCTTTTTTTTATATATTACGAAAAGTTAACAGAACAAAATTTGAAAATTCTTTATTTTGTACAAACATGTTTTACATCCCTAAGGATATTTTTTAAATTTTCTAACCAAACTATAATTTTTTACATATTTTATAAAAAGAATGACGCAATAATTAACCTACAAATTTTTATTTTACACAAATTAAATTTGAATATTTTAAAAAACAATATTGCCTGCCACTATAAATAAATATTTTACTGAATTTTCAACATTTATTACTGGGAACTGGGATTATTACGATTTAACCGGATTTAACTTAATTAAAAAATTTAAAAAATCCATAATTAATTAAGTTTTATTTTATCGATTTTCAAATCACAATCAATATTAGATTAAAAACATTATGTATTTACATAATAACGATAACATTTAATATTACGAGTTATTTTTGGAATAACTATACAGGGTGGACACGAAATGGTTGATCGACATTGTGTACCATGTATTCGAAGAAAAAAAGTATTTCGGATTCGGTCCCAGATAATTTTACAGATAATTACGGATTACGGATTCGGTCCCAGATAAAGTTACAGATAATTTTTTTATATCATATTTGAATCCATAATTTAAAAAAGATTCAACAGATGAAACTGGAATGATTTGTTAAAAAAAATATGGCCAATATCCTTGGGCACGACCTTAGGTTTTTAAAAGGGCTTAACGACAAGCTATTTCAAATTTCTGTATCTTCAGAAATATTTGCTAATTCCTATTATAATTTAAAATTTAATTTTAGTATATAAATGTTACAAATTTTCACTGATGAATAAAAAACTTATATTAATGTTTTAAAGATTTATAAGGACGAAAATTCCATATTTAAGGAGCTAGGCAGCTTTATTTGGATGACCGATAGAGTTTTTTTCTTAACTCAAAATTACAACCACAAATTTTCTCAATTTAATCAAAAATCATTATAAGTCAAATTCAGGTTGTTAATGTTCTTAAGGCGTAAAACATTCCGCATTTTTTTAGCCACCTAAAACTGATTTAGGGTGAACTTTCTCAATGTTTTATTACAAAATTTAAAATATTTGATGAGTACTTCTATGACGACTCTTTTATAGATTCAAAAAATTGTTTTAAATTATGTTCTTAGGTATAAATGCACTTAGTACTCGAATACACCTGTTGGTTGTTTGTTGAATTGAGCTACAGGCCATATATTTTGTGTTCGGTTAATGAATTTTAGAAATAATATATAAAATTTAATTATATTGCATAAAATGTATTTCAACATTATGAAAATTATAAATAATATTTTTAATTAAATTACTTAAATTTTTGTTAAATTTACCTTAAAAGATTTTAAATATATTCTGAATTAATTTTAGCTAAATAAATAAAAGTTTAGTGAATAAAAAAACAGGCATATACTTAACATATTTCCGTTTTTAATATCCTTATTTTATTGAGGGTTTAACCTTTAAACCAGTAGTTATTTTTATTTAATTTATAAATTATAAATTTTTTGAGGTAGAACCATATTATAGCTCCAAATAGGTAGTTCAATGTTGGTATTTAAGTTTGGGTTTTGACTGCTTCTGCTAAATATGCATGGTAAATTAAAGGAATATATTATGTTCACTTTAAATATATATAGCATTTTCAGCTCAAGTTAACGATTTTACAATTCTAAAAAACGATCTTACAAATTAACACGCAATTATTAATAATAATTACATAAATAATTTATTAATATTGATTACTGTATTAACTTGAATTGTAAAATCGTTTTTTACAATTGTAAAATCGTTAATTTTAATTTTGAAATCGTTAACTTGAATTCTAAAATTGTTTTTTACAATTGTAATATCATTAATTTGACCTGAAAATGCTATATATTTCGGCAAATCTAAATACAACAGATATGGTTGAGGCGGTACGAAGGCAGTTTTTATATATTCAAAGATATATTATCTGCATATGCTGCATGTACTATTAAGCTATTCTCAACTATTGTAGATGATTTAATCTAATGTTTACGAATTAGATGTAAAATGAAAATATCTATTCTGGTTATTTTTACTGAACTGTATAAAGTTTTATTTTAATAATAATAGTTTGATTCAGGTTTTTGATATTTCCCCTTACAAGCTCTAAGATGTTTCCTTTCCAATTTTCTATAACTTTCCATTATTGAGGCACTTACACTATACCATAATTGGCAACTGGCAACCATGTTATAATTGTCGTAATAAGAGACTGAACTTTAAACTTTGTTATAAGATATTTTGAGTTAAATTTAGCTTTTCTAGCTAAATTGTTTTTATTTTTAAAATTTACTCAAAAGTTTAAGTTGTGGTGTATACAACCAGATATTTCACTGCTTTTTATTTATTAATTTTAAAGAGTTTGATGTACAATTTTGTCAAACGTCTATATTGTATTCATTTAAAGTTGTTCTAAAACGAATAACCATGCACTTGCTAAAGTTAACTCCCATATTCCAAGAGTTAGCATAACATATTACTTGGTTAAAAAAAAATCCTGCAATTCTTTTTGAATTATTGAAGCTTTCTTACCAGATCATTTGCATGTGCTACATTGCATTTTGATTTGTTATTAAGTTTTGTAAAACGGCTCTCATAAATATATTGAACAAGATTGGTGAGTTGAGTTGACAGTACCTTGTTGTAAACGATTTTCAATAAAAAACATTTTACTGGATCTAGTTTTACCAATATTAACCATTATCCAGTTGGATTAATCTAATTATATAAATGAATTGGATAATTATTATACTAATAATTGAAAGCAATCCCGAAAAAGAAATATTTTTTGTCACAAATCTTCATCATATTCAGTTTATGTAGCAAAATATTAATTGAAAAATTTAATACCAATTCAATGTTTTTTTTTTATGTTTTTATGAATAAATTTTTGAAATTGTATAGAATTTATGTCAGCACACTTGCATCCAGTCAATAGCCATTGATCATATTATAAATTTCCTTTTAAAGTTTTCAATAACATATAAAAGCAATATATATTTCTATATTGTTTTGATAATACTATATATATTGATAGATTATTTTCCGAATTCAAATTGATGTGCAATTTAACTAAAAGTTAAATATTTTATACAATATTTTTTGTGTTTATTCATTTTCCATTCAAATCCTTTCAAATATGTTGTATATATTCAAATCATACAAAAATTCATGAATTAATAATTTATTTATCGATACAATTTCCTTATTCTGATGGATAAATAACATTTCAATTCTCAAGTTTACTTGTCATATGAAAAAAAAAAAAGGAAATCAAATGAAACAAAACAAAGTTAACGAATGAAAAACTAAAAAAAGGATAAATCCAATTTTTTTTTTATAAAATAATATACGACGATGTAAATTGAACATTTTTAAAAATTACTTTAAATTGGATTCTAATTAAAAAAAATTGAAACAGAAAATATTATAAATTTTTAATATTTGATTGTCCTTGAGATTTTGCTAAACCCAGAAATATTTAAAACATTTTTTTTTATACATTTATTGATTTTAAAGGTTACTTTTCAATAAATTAAGTTTATAATTTTATTAGGTATATAGTAACAAAGAAAATTTTATTATAATGATAATCAATGTTTTATAATCATAATAAAATAAAATTTAAAAATGGTTGGTTATGATTTCTTCAGCTTGAGTTACACCCGTTGTAGATTATGTAATGAGAATGACGCGAGACTGCTGAATACATTCTTTGTGAATGTAAATGTTTCGCCAGCACTACAATCCGACTATTCGGTCAATGGTTTCTAGAACCCAAGGATATTCTATCCAGCCCACTAACGATCGTTCTTAGTTTCATCAACAAACTAGCGTTTGGCAAGGAGCTATAATGCTTCAGGGCACTACAGTAGGTCCTTTGACCACGGTGGTTTAATAGGTTTTTCCTCACAGCCCTTTATCAAATTTAATCTAAGCTTGGATTACAATGTATCGATTAGTTCAGTTTCGAATCGATTCATACAATAGCCAATCGACTGGTTAATAAGACTCGACATATATCGATTTCATTCAATCGATTAAATTTGTCAGTTTGAAATTTTGTTTTCATCGTTTTTCTTGTATTCGTGTAATTTTTATTATCTTTTATGAAATGTTCGTCATCCATCTTCGTCATCCATGATGCAGATCTAGTTCAGATATATTAGGCAATAAGAACCTTTGTTTGTCAATTTTTCCAGACTTTTAAACATATGATTACTTAATCTTCTACTAAAAATAATACGTTCACATATATAATCCGATCTGTATTTGTACATTGGCATACTCCAATATATTCACCACTATAATTTGTCCTAACACAGATCCATTGCCTTGAAACTCAGTGTACTAGAATCTACCTCATCAGGATCGTAATCATTCAGCTTGCTCCAAACCAAATTTCTATACTGCCTGACAGGGACTGATTGTAGGCCATAATATTATCAGTCCTTCTTTTAGTTTCTTCCTCTATTTCGTTTCTGGTGATATCTTTTATATATTCTCATAACAAATTTTTTTAGTACCGATTAAATTATGTAAGTAGTGTCTTGACGGTGATAAAAATTTAAATCTTCCAAGGATATTAAACATAAAAACTTTTTTATATGTACAAGGTGGACCAAAATTCACTTTCATAATTTGTTTTTATTATATTCATAACTTTTGAACCATAATTGGTATGCAAATACTTTTTCAAAGTACTATATTAAAATTAGACGATAAAAGATCTATTCTAATGGCCTCGTATTCCGAAATAATATTACTTTTAAGTTATGCAAAAATACTCTAATTAAAAGAAAGAAGTTTGCTGGAATATATACGTAAATGTCTGTCGGTATGAGATATGACTCTATCTTAATGAAACTCATGGTGAATTCAACACCATACCGACTGAAAGAATTTCAGGAAAATAGCATATCGCTTTCATGTCGGTGTTTATGAATAAATTTTAACACTATCACGAACACACCCAATGGTATTGGTATTTCCATCGTAAACTAACCATATTTTTTCGAAAACTGAAGAATGAAATGCCCAGAGTCAAGATTATTGGTTTTGCTGGTTGTTGCTGTTGATGGTGAATTTACGAAATATAATTCGATTATTATGTTGTGTAATTGTTGCAAATTAATTTTTATTCACTTCACATTTTAAATTTGATAAATAAAATTATATCTGGCTCACCCTGTAGTTAGAAATCGTAATAGTTTATCGAAAATAATATCTAATATATATTTTTTATTTAATATATAATTTCAGGTGCACAATCTGGTGGTTGTAAATATAATAAAAAACCACAATATCGTTATTCAGGATGTCATGCATATGATACATCCGCTTTTAATATAGTATTAGGTATAACATGGCATCTAGATGAATCAAAATATTCATTACCTGGTGAAACAAATACAATATTTTATGAAGAAACTCTCGAACAAGCAACTAAAATATTAGAAAGTAAACGTCGTAATAGTAGTGAAACATCAGATCATCCATTTACAGATGAATAACAACAATTAACAAAATATAAAAGCAAAAATATAAATATATATTCAAAATTTTATTTATTTAAAATTTTAAATTAAAATTCTTTAATTTGAAAATTAAATTTCATAATTTTGATGAGACTACAACAATAAATGTACACAGCGCAGTTAAGTATTATTAATTAATTAATTATTTATAAAATTAGGCAATGACATATAAATTTATTTTAAAATTTAAGTCAAAATATTATTTTTAAGATGACAAAACTTAAAAAAAAAAAAAAAAAAACTGAAATACCAAATTTTAATAATTATATTAAAAATGAATTTATTTATTTTTTAGTTTATAATTTAATTTTTCTTTTGTACAAAATTATTTTCTGCTATATAATTTTCTTCAAATGTTTATTTTTTACATATATTTTTCTTGTATTTTAATGTTTAATTAAATTTAAGAATTAATTTTTTTTGCTAAAATTTACAACAAAACAAAAAAAATATATAAAATAATTATAAGTAATATAAATCATTTTTTTTTAAGCTTAATAAATTAATAAATAATAAAAAATAAAAATGATAAAATAATTATAAACTTATGCTGAATATAAATAAATATTATTTTTTAGAAATTATTAACCAAAAAACAAAAAAAAAAATCATGAGTGGAACCAATTTTTAGTCTATATTGATTGTTAAAAATACAAAAATAATAAAAATGTCAAATTTAGAAATAAAATAATTATAAATTTATAGATAATATTGCAATTAAGCTTAAATAATTCTTAATAAAACTTGTGTTTAATTTTTAATATTAAAACAAATATAGAAAACTGGATAATTTAAAATAATATTTATAATGTATAAATAAATAAAAAAAAAAATTGATAATTTTTTGTTTTAAAAGAAATAATAGCAAAATTTTTAAACTATATTTGTCTTTAGGTGATATTCGGTTAATTAATCGAAAACAATTGATCGAATTCATAATTAACCAAATATAACTTAAACGAATGCACAGTTGAATAACTCGACATCTGACAAATGCACAGTTTTCCGAATGTCAATTGAACAAATCTAGAAGTTTGTTAATACAACAATTTTCGATGGTGAATTAAATAAAAAGAAGATTAATTTACTGAAATCAAATTCACAAAATGTATATATAATATCTAAATGTATGCCAGCTTTTCCAATATATTTATTTAAATTTTGTCAATTGTTTTTATATTCGGTATGTATTCGATCAATTTGTACATTCGTTGAATTTAAATTAGTTTAATTCTGAATTCATGTAAATTATTTTTCGATTAATTAACCACAAATCGTTTAATTTAGAATTATATAATTTGAAATTAACCCAAATGATAAAAATGTTAAAAAAATATATAATTTGGAATAGTGAATGTTTTAAGGTTTAAAAATCCCGATTTTTTTTTTTATAAATAATGAAATTTCGATCATTCGATCATACAAATTGTTTTTAAAGAACAGAATATTTGTTAATTTACTCGTATTACATATAAATTTGAATTAGAGATTATTAACTGATTTGATTTAATAATTTTTTTTTAAATTTAAAATATTTACTCACATCTCACAATAATGTTAAATATTAATTTATTGAACGTAGCCTGTTAATTTATTGAACGTAGCCTGTTAATTACACAAACTGGCAACTTAATTTCGAAAAAATTAAATAAATTTAAAAAAAATGATTTTGATGAATTACCACATTAACATTATTAATATTTCTGTATTTTTGGTTTTTAATACCCATAACATGTTCTCGCATATTTCTCATCTCAAATTATATAATTCTACATTTAGAATATTTCTAACAGCTTCTGTTTTGTTTTAATATTAAGTAAATCTAACGAAAAGTAATATTAAATATTAGTAAACTATTAATATAATTATGAAAACTGATTAAAAAAATATTAAAAGAAATTATTTGTTTGATTGGTATAAATAATTTCTTTTCAAATTTTCTAAATCAAATTGATTTGAAATTGATTTGATTGCTATTTGTTTATTATATTCTTATATTCATAATATTCATAGTACGTAGATACAGTGTAATTATATTTGTAGTTTATTTTACGTACCTATAGTAATTTTATAATTCGCTATAATGTATATATAATTATTATTGATTTATAGAATTAGTAGATTGATTTGATTGATGAGGAGTGTGTTTTCAAATGAAATATAAGCATAGTTGTGGTTTTAATTTAAATTTAAAATATTGTATAGTTAATATATAAATATTTTTCATAATTAATCATTCAGAAATTTTAATTAATTAAAAAACATTTTTTTTATTTTATTATATTTTAATTAAAATTCATATTTTACGTTCTATTAAATGTGTGGTTTTGTATAGTTAATTGAATAAAAATAGGGATAATAATTAAATTGTACTCAAAATTTACAATTTAAAATTTATATTATATTTTCCCAATCTTTCATTTTCTAAATATACAGACATAAAATTCGATATTCCTTTCTCCTGTTATACAAATTATCAAAATTTATGTAAATTTCTCTCGTGTTACATAATAAAAAAAAAACCATAATTTTATTTTATTTATTTTTTTATAAAAAAAAATATAGAAAATTAGTTTCATCTTTCTCTAAAACTTTTTAATTGTATTTTTTCTTATAGGGATTCAAAGTTATATGTTAGAAAATCATTATTTTCTTTCCAACCATGATGAAAACTTAAGTACGCACTAGGAAAGCTTTATAAAAATGTTTAATTATATACGATTTTCGTATACACTAATTGAATGACAACTAATTAAAATAATGTTCTTAAGGATAATATATTATCCAACATAATTAATTCTATAGTAATATATTTTAAATTTCATATTTAATTAATTATTTAAAAAGTCATTTAACTTAATAAAAAATATATGATATAATTTAAAAAAATATTAATATGGAATTTTCAAGGGTGATTATTCCCGGATAATAGTTCAAGCCAAATTCAACATCAACAATTTAAATTCCACAATATAAATAAATAATAATTTCTCCTCCAATAGCTACTTATAATTTCCAATTCGTCAATGATTATGCAAACAGGTACTTACTACGTGTGAAAGTATACTTTTCTAAATTTTAGTAACTTCAAATTCGAATTAATCTTGATATTCACACAATTTGAAATAAAAATTATTGAAACTTGTGTTTTACTTACAAAATTACAATTAATTATGAATAATCAGCCAGTTAATCTCATTAATTAAGTTTTCATGACAAATAATTTGAATTAAGTGCTGATTGGTATTCCACAATTGGTCGCACACAAAGTTGTATTTCATGTTCGATTTCGATTTTATAAATTATTTTTAAAATTTCCATAAAAAAAATTTATGAAATACGTGTGTATTTAATTTTTTTTTTATATATAAAACTATAATTCTGATAAATTATTAATAAAAATAATGCAATTTTATATAGCATGCCAACATTTTTCTTATATTATTTATATTAATTTTTGTTTACAATATAATTACTACTTACTACAATGAATTTTATCCTGCAGTTTCATAAAATATGTTAGTAAACCAAATGTAACATGCAAAAAAAAAAAAAATGGTCTACTCAAAAACCTTCATAATATAAAACTTTTTTTGTTAACTTAATTAAATTGCCTCCATGAAAATGAATTATTATAAAATATAATTATTAAAAATCAATGAAAGACGATAAAAAAAACCAGAATGTCCTTATTTTCTGTTTATAATCATTTCACCTTCATTTAATCTAAAAGTGTTTACATAAATAATATCCAATTGTGGTAGGCAGTGTGCGCCGAACAGGATACCACCTTTTTGAATAACATGAAAGCTAAACTAATAAGATAGGAAATTTTCATATGGGTATTTTTTCATTTAATCAAATAAATGAAAAAAAACACTACTTTATTTAAATTATCATTTCCCAATAGGATATTTAAATAAATTACTTTCGGTTTTAATTTAATATGAAATCATTGTATAAATCAAATTAGACAGCACATTTATAATTGTTGTATGTATTTTTCTTCTCCGAATACATTACACAATATTTTATTCAATTAATTTACATATAATATAAAATAATTGTCTGTATAATTTAATTTTTGTATGAAGAAAAATTGATTTTTAAATTAAATATTTATTTTCATTATCACTGCAAAAAATAAAAAAAAAATTGGGGAGAAACCAATATAAAGTAATATTTAATTTTTTATAAATATGGGATAGTTATTATTGAAAAACGATAATTAAAATAAATATCTTTATCTATATAATGTACAATTTAATTGTTTATCTTATGATGTTACAATTTATTATTATCACTAGGATTTTGAAGCAAATTGACTGAATTCATATGGTGATGAATAAAAATGAAAATTAATAATGACTTGTCGGACCAAAAAATTAAATTAAAAAAAAATATATATTTTAATTTTCTATTTATTCAATAAGTATGCACTAAATAAATTTTTGGAAATAATTTCATTTAATAGAAATTTTTAAAATTGTAGTGTAAAATGGAATATTATTTTGTTAAATCTAATCCTAAATATTTCCTTCTATTAAGTAAAATAGAGAAAATAAATTTCTGAGTATATATAATTTCTAATATCCTAAATGTAAATAATTAAAATTATATTTTTAATTATTCATTATTAGCTTCTATAAGAATTTTGATTTAATTTAGAACCAATAAAATGAAATATTCCAAATACAATTAATAAATATTAATAATCCTAAAAATTTTAAAACTTTAGATTAAAATATTTTTAAAAATATATCATAATATATAAATTAAAAATAAAAATATTCAAACTAATTAAAAAAAAGAAACTATATATATATATTCATATTCTTGAACAGCAATAATTTCTATTCAAATAACATTCAAAAATCAAATATTTCATAATAAAAACTCAGCTTACAATTAAATTATAGAATTTTTATTATTTGTAATTGTTCCGTTATATATTAAAAATGATAATATTTATAACTAATAAATCTAATTATATTTGGCATCGATTCTAATTAAGTAATTTTAAGAAGCAGGTTTAACTTCTTTCGTAAACCCTTTAAGGGTAACTGAAAACAGAATACACAATCAGGGAATTCTTTATTTCAATCAGAGCTTTTATCTAAGTTACGATATTACTGTGCAAATCATTCTAATTTGTTTAAATTGGTGTTCATTCATTTGCCAAATGTAAATTGACCGAATACAGAATTAATCGATGATAAATAATGAAAGAAAATATAAATCCATGATTTATTTAATGATATTTAACAAATCCAAAAATATAATTTATGTGCATTTTCCCGCAAATTTATATACCGTAAATATACTATCGGTCCATTGTCACTCGGTAAATGTTTCGATTATAATTGTACTTTCGGTCAATTTATAACATTGAATTCTTGTCAATAATTATGTTGCTCATTTTTAATATTGGTAATTTGTAAAACAATATTCTTGCTTCCTTACCTAGCCAATGGTTTACCTTAGAAGTTAGAAGTTTTCTGAAAAACACGTAACTGAAATTGTTGTTTGTTCTATCTCTATTAAATAAATACAAAAAAAAATAAAATAATACTTTAACCATAAATAATAAAAATCGGAACAAAAATTGCCAATTAGTTGTGAATTTAAATAAAAATAATATAATAAACAAAAATCTTATCTTTCACAAAAATAAAAAGAATAATAATTAAACAAATTTTTTATATCTATAAGTAGGTAAAAAAATTTCTATATAATATTTTTAATTTGTTTTTATATTTATTTGTATTTTCAATTAATTTTAATTTAAATATACACAATAGAAAGAAACGTAAATTAATATTTAATCTTGTGATAAAAAAAAAATAAGAAAATAAATTTTTTTATAAGAAAACAAATGAAAATTGAAAATATCAAAGAAAAATGTATTGCTATTATTATGTATAGAATTAAATAATTAAATATACCTTTCAACATTTTTCATAATTAAATTTAATCTGTAACCAATTTCTATACTGCCCAGACTTGTACTTATTATAATGGAAGAAATGCTTAAATTTTATTTTTTACGATAAATATTTATATTATAATCTAAAAGAAAAAATGTTGAATCATACTTGAAAACTTTGTATATAATTTTGTTTATCTATATAGATAAATGCAATATAAGTTTTTATTAAATGAGTCTGGCATTAACAACAAAAATTAATCAATGTATTAAAATTAATTCCTCAGTTTAGTCAAAAAAGTACTCTTATTTTTATTGATAAGGATATATTTTAATATAATAATTATGTACCTACTCAATTTTTATTTAAATAAGATTTTGTATATTAATTCGATTTTTTATTATAAATTTTGTTATGAATTACTTAATTAATTGTTTTTTATGGTATCAGACTAATTAACCGAATTCAGAATTGGCCATGTTTAAAATTGACCTAATACACTATTGGCCATATATAAATTGCCCGATTGTAGAATTTATTTTTAGTTCAATTGTTCATTAGGTTAACATTTGGCCGCCGTACATAGTTTTTTTTTATATACAAAATTATTGCAGTACTAAAACTTGTTAAAAGTTTTTTGTAAATTGGAAATTTTCTGGTCGTTAGATAATTCGATATAATTAAAAAACTACAACCTTTTTTAAGTTCAAATTAAAACTAAACAATAAAAAATTGCGATAAAGAATTTCAAACAAATATTTTATTATTTATTAGAAATTAAATTAGCTAATGGAATACAAATATTAGTGCTTAACTAAGAACAATAAAAAAGAAGTAATATAATTAAATTTAAATATTAATTATATTAAATTTTATGCATTATGTAATGATGCTTTAAATATGATCTTTGAATTCTTAGTATTTTTTTTTAAAAGGTCATATTCTCTAGTCTTTCATAATGAAATTCGGTTTAATGCAAATTTTCTGTGCCTTTATCTTTCAGGTTTACGGATTTTTAAATTATATTACAAATTATATTACAAAACATATTCTTTTCGTTGCAGTAAATAATTTTCATATTCAAATTATAATTTGAATATATTGAAAAATTTATGTAAATTCGAGAAATATTCACTTTTTTAATAATTTTACTTAGGTACTGGTAATAATTTTGTATTTATTTAAACACGGGGTAATTATTTAAAAAACAATTATATTTTTCAGCTATTTTTAAAAAAATGCTGTTTTAAGCATAAATAATTTTTCCTTTTTTATATGTATTTTAATTTTAGAATATAAATAAAAATTATATCTAATGAAATTCATAAGAGTATTAATTGAAATAAGTGAATATATATTAATAATCAAAAATGTATAACAAAATATAGTTAATTAAAAAAAAAAAAAATATCATTACACTTTTAAATAAATAAAATCATACTTATATAAAACCATTTTTTCCAAAATTTGTGATTATATGAATTCATTTAATTAGGATATTATCTCATTGAACAAAATTAAAATTAATACCATAATAATATAATTAAAAAAATATATATATGCATACGCAAGAAAATATATATAGACAAAAAAGAAACGGAATGAATTAAACAAAATAATAAAGAAAAAAAAATAAAGAAATTAAAAATGTTTTATTCTTAAATTTTATTTTCAGCATAAACAGTATAAAAGTTAAATGCAAACTAATTATATTTTATGTAAATCCCTATACATTTGTGCACCTTTACGTGCTAACCTATCAGCCATTTCATTTCCTAAAATTCCTTTATGTCCTCTAACATGATGCTGAAATTGCAATAAAAAAAAAGATTATATACCTCTGCCATTCACAATAATTATTATCATAATTCATAAACGTTAATGAAATAGGTATAATTTCTTTCAATTTATGATTTGAGTATTTAATAATGTTTAATATGATTTTATTGAACCCATTATTTACCCATTTAATATTTATATCCTTTTTGGTGAGCAATTCATCTAATTCTTTGAAATCTTCCATATTTTTAACTGGTTGATTACTTTTAGTTCGCCATCCATTTTTTTTCCAAAATTTAATCCAATTTGTTATTGAGTTTATTAAAAATTGTGAATCAGTACATATACATAATTTAGCTATACCAATATCTTTAGCTAATTGAATGGCATAAATTGATGCTTGTATTTCGCCAACATTATTTGTAGCACGTCCAGTTACCGGTTTTGCTGTATTCCTTAATATTTTAAAAACTTAATTTAATAAAAACAATTGTGTAGGAGAAAATTTTAGTTTACATTGGATGATCATCTGAAAAATATACACCTAAACCTGCAACTGGATTTTTTTGACCATTATTTTCACATGATCCATCTGTATAACAAATAACAAATCCTTCAGCATCAATTGGAAATTGAAAGTTACCATATTTCTTAATACCAACAGATTCAATAATATTTTGATCAATTTTCGATTTTTTACTAGACGTGGAAGTGGAAGTAGATGATTGTTGATTTGTTTTTCGTTTTTTTGATGATTGAGCTATGTTACTAATAGCTATCCCTTCTATTTCATCTGAAGCAGCTAACTAAAAAACATAATTTGTTTATGGTTTACATAGATACGGAAATTAATTTTATTTAACCAGAAAATCTTCATCTCCAGATGAACAAACACCATCATCTGGCCAAAATTCTTTACTATTTTGTGAATTACTTTCACTTGATGATGAATCCAAATCATTACAAACTTGCTCAACATTTACACCGTTTTCTCGAAGAAATTCTTTAGCTAATTGTTGATTTACAAATTTTTTATATCGTGCTCCTTTAAAACCACGAACTGAGCTATCACACATATGCCTAAAGTTATTAGTGAAAGTTAATATCCAATATTTGTTATTCAATATGTAGAAAGTTACCATTCTGGAAATATACCAACAGCTCGACCTCTTGCAACTGCATAATAAGACATTTTATGATTAATTAAACAATTGATATTTAAACGTATAAATTTTGTTAACATTAAATATAAATAAAAATAATAATAGAAAAATTAATATCTGCAATTTCTTAAGATCGCTTTCCTCCAAAATATTAATGTAAATAATTCTAAATTCACTATCCCTATTATTTTTAACAGTATACTGGTTAATCAACCAGTGAGCAAATATGAATTGAATTTTAGGGCAAAGAAAATATTTTGTAATTAATAAATGCGGGTTTTCATACAAAGACATGATTCGCGGTTTCAATTAAAAATGTTACTAGAATTATTGTAAGCTGTTCCTAGTATAATCGTATCATGTAACTAGTGTATTGTTTTCAGTCACAGTCGGACGACTTCTCAACAATTTTTTACGGTTTGATTTTGTTTTTAATTCATTGATGAAGCAAGAAGCCATAACATTTCACAACTTTGTATTGCGTATTAAGTAGATTTTTACTTTTTAATCTTTGTACGATGTGCAGAACTAACCTTCTGAATCCTAGACGGCTTTAATCGAAAAAGCAGTATGCATATTGCATACCTATATTGAGTGAGTAATAGAGTTATACATTCCGAACAACGTTTATCGAAACTTCTGTTTTCTCAATTTTCGTTTGTAGGTTTGTATGTGTCATGCCAACCCTGCAAGTTTAAGATGTCAGTTAGATGACAGCATCGCGTTTAAAAAGTTATTATCAAACAGCTGATTTTATAGTTATAAAATTAAAATTATTCTATCTACCTACAAAACTGTTTTTTTTTTTCTTCACTTAAAAGTTTAAATAAAGTGCATAAAAAATGAATATTCCACCACCAAATTTTAATCAACCGCCACCAAAATTTAATCCCAGTATTCCGCCACCACCTGTTCCTGGTACACATCCTGTTGTAATTCCACAATCTTTTGAAGCGCAAAAAACACAGACTATTACTTCAACTTATCCATCATATTCACGGCCTCCACCATATCCTACACACCAATCCGCTCCTGCGAGTCCTGCGCCATCCACTTTTGGTCCTATATATGAACATCCTGTTTCGGGTCCACCGCCACCAATTCCAAGATATCGTTATCCAGTGCGTTCATCATATCGTCCAACATATCCTGCAATATCACGTAAAACTTTTCCACAGTCAGAACATTCCAGCAGCAGATCATCAGCTTCAAATAAATATTCTTCGAATTCTTCGACAACGACAACATATGAATCGTCACAAAATTATGCAAACTACAAACAAGAAATACGTTCAAATTCATCACAATCGAATTCATCAAATGAGAGTAGTTTTTATCGCACACAACAAAATTCTGTTGATAAAGACGAAACTGAAAGAGAACGTTTGCTAAAATCGTGGTGTAGTCAATATTGTGAAACATCTGAAGAAATAACAAAAAAACTTAGCGAATTAGCTGATCATAATGATGATAAAGAATATTGGATACGTTCATCACCAGCTGAAATATATTATCGTCGGACAAATAATGGTAATAATGAAATTGAATCAACTCCACGTTGTGATATTTTGTGTCAGTTATTCGAAGATGAATTAGTTGGTCGTGTTGATAAAATTCGATCAACATTAGAACCGTATATACCACCGCCAAGAAAACGTAAACGTCGTGTCTGTAAACATAAATCGGAACAATGTTCATCATCTGATACATCAGATGATGAATTTGACCCAGAAGAAGATTGTTCTATGGAAGAATTATCACGTAAAATACAACATAGATATCGTTTACATCCAGATTTATGGCATAATGAAGCTGGTGAAATGAATGATGGTCCATTATGTCGATGTTCAGCGAAATCAAGAAAAATTGGTATTCGTCATGGAATGTATCCAGGTGAAATTGGTTATCCAAAATGTAAATTAAATTCAAATAATGCAGATAAATTGTATCATTATCGAATTACAATATCACCGCCAACAAATTTTCTCACAAAAACACCAACAATTATTAAATACGATAAACATGAATTTATTTTTGAAGGATTTTCATTATTATCACATCAACCAATTGAAGAGCTGCCAACTTGTAAAGTAATTCGTTTTAATATCGAATATACAATTTTATATGTTGAAGAAAAGATGCCAGAAAATTTTACAATTCGTGAATTAGATAGTTTCTGTAAGTCAGCCAATTAATTGTATAAAGAAATATAATTTTAATAATTTAAAAATATTAATTTTTCTTTCTAGTCAAATATCTTTTTCATGAACTTTTGGAATTAATCGATTTTAATGTTCTGCCATCACGAAATATTGACGATTCATGTAGTTGTTTTCATTTTCTACCAAGATTTGTACGTGATTTAGATGACAATGGTAAAGAAGTTCTTTCAATGAGTGAAGTTATACGATATTTATTAGATAGTTCTGGTCCATTAATTGATCCATTAACTTTGGCTCAAATGAATGATTTACAACAATATGAATGGCAACATTATGTAGATTATATTAAAGGTATGGTTGTAACAAATCCTAGCCAACGACCATGTTCCGTTCGGGTTGATCAAATTGATCGAAATACATCAGATTTGCCACAAAGTTCTATACCTGATGAAAAAGGATTTTTACACCCAGCTATTGTACATTTTGGTATTCGGCCACCACAATTAAGTTATGCTGGTAATCCAGAATATCAGAAAGCTTGGAAAGAATATGTTAAATTTCGTCATTTGGTAGCAAATATGTCGAAACCCTCATACGAGGACAAACGTAAATTAGAAGCAAAAGAAATACGATTACAAGAAATGCGTACACAAGGGCGAATGATGCGTAATCTGACAGTAGCAATTAGTTCAAAAGGTTTTTATCGTACTGGTATTATGTGTGATATTGTACAGCATGCAATGTTAATACCAGTATTAACTGGTCATTTAAGATTTCATCAATCGTTAAATTTATTAGAAAAAACAATTGAATATAAATTTAAAAATCGTTATTTATTACAATTAGCACTTACGCATCCATCGTATAAAGAAAATTTCGGTACAAATCCAGATCATGCCAGAAATAGTTTAACAAATTGTGGTATACGTCAACCAGAATATGGTGATCGTAAAATACATTATATGAATACAAGGAAACGTGGTATTAATACATTAATAAATATTATGTCTAGATTTGGCAAAGAATATGAAACTGATAGTAATATAACACATAATGAACGTTTAGAATTTTTAGGTGATGCTGTTGTTGAATTTTTAAGTTCAATTCATTTATTCTTTATGTTTCCGGATTTGGAAGAAGGTGGTTTAGCTACTTATCGTGCTGCAATTGTACAAAATCAACATTTAGCTGTACTAGCTAGAAAATTACATTTAGAAGAATATATGCTATATGCACATGGTTCAGATTTGTGTCATGAATTGGAATTACGTCACGCGATGGCAAATTGTTTTGAAGCATTAATGGGTGCATTATTATTAGATGGTGGTATAACAGTAGCTGATAAAGTTTTCGCAAATGCATTATATATGGATGATTTACTATTGAAAGAAGTATGGGAAAATTATCCACCACATCCATTACAAGAACAAGAACCTTTAGGTGATCGTCAATGGATTGAATCATATCAATTATTAAAAGATTTAACAAAATTTGAAGATTCAATTGGTGTAAATTTTAAAAATATCCGTTTATTAGCAAGAGCATTTACAGATCGGAGTATTGGTTTTACACATCTAACATTAGGTTCAAATCAACGGTTAGAATTTCTCGGGGATACTGTATTACAATTAATTTGTTCTGAATTTTTATATCGTCATTTTCCTGAACATCATGAAGGACATTTATCATTATTACGATCATCATTAGTTAATAATCGTACACAAGCTGTAGTTTGTGATGATTTAGGTATGACAAAATTTGCTGTATATTCAAATCCAAAAGCTGATTTAAAAACAAAAGACCGTGCCGATTTATTAGAAGCATTTCTAGGTGCTTTGTATGTTGACAAAGGTTTAGAATATTGTGAAACATTTTGCCATGTCTGTTTATTTCCCCGTTTACAATTATTTATTATGAATCAGGATTGGAATGATCCAAAATCAAAATTACAACAGTGTTGCTTAACATTACGTACAATGGATGGTGGTGAACCAGATATACCAGTTTATAAAGTTATTGATAGTATTGGTCCAACAAATACACGTGTTTATACAGTAGCTGTATATTTTCGTGCTAAACGTTTAGCTAAATCAACGGGTCATAGTATTCAGCAGGCTGAAATGAATGCTGCTAAAACAGCATTAGAAAATTCACGTGAATTATTCCCACAATTGGATCATCAAAAACGTGTTATTGCAAAAAGTATTAAACGACAAAAAGGTAATAATAATTATGGTTCTAATAATGATGATAATTCTGATATATTAACTGAAGATATAAAATTGAAAAATGCTTATAAAGCAATGGATGATTCACATTTACCAAAACAATATCGTATGCAAGAAGATATATCTAGTGATGAATTATTATTAGATTCCGCTGAAGAAGAATCTATTAAAAATACCGGTATTGTTATAACACCAGTTAAAAAGAAACAAAAACGAAAAAGAAAGAAGAAACAAAAAAATACATCAATTTTATCTTTATCATCAGTATCATCACCATCAAGTACAATACAAAGACGATCTTCATTGCAGGATGGTTTTAGTCCATTGTCAGATGATGAAATTATGGATTTATTAAATGATATTAAAAATGACGTTGATCAAACCAAAGATATTGGAAATGGTAAACTAAAAAACTTAGAAAATACGAATATAACAGAAAACCAAGAAATTGGCGATGATACGAGCAGCAGTAATAGTAGAGAAAATACAAATATTATTTGTAAAAATTTAACAAATTTTTTAGAAGGTACTGAAGAACTTTCATCACCATCAGAAATTGAATCTGGTGAACTAACATCGTAAAAATAATCATGTTTTTCAATTTATAAAAGTCAAATGTTTAAAGAAATTGTTTATAATTAAAACATTAAAGATATTATAATATAAGATTAATTCCATTTTAATATTTCGAATATTTTGCATGAAAATAAAATTGTAGTTAATAAAATTTCGGATATTAAAAGTCTGTAAGCCAGGAATATTTGTACTTTTAATATAAAAATTGCAAATAAAATTGATTTTTCAATTAATATTAGTTTTATAAATTAAAATGTTTAAAAGGCTTAAATTCTTACAATCTCAAAAACTTAAAAAAAGATCGAGTATTAACATTTTCAGCTACAATTAATATTTTCGGAACATTTAATAGCCCAATATTAAGCTTAAAATCAGAATTATATATATATGCGGTACTAATTGAATGGTCAAAACTTAATTTTAAAAAAAAAATCTATATTTTAATTTCCAAAAGTAAATTATTTATTCCAAAAGACCAACATGAATTTTTTTTTATTCCTTAGTTTTCTTTTTTTTTAAAAGTTTCTAAAAATATTTAAATTTTTAACTAAACAGTGAGCGCTTTTTCAAACGACCATCATTTGTTAAAGCTTCTTGGATATCTCTAAGTTCTGGCATTTTCTTAACATCTCCGCGTGCTGCTACAGCCGGTGCTGTTGCTAACATTCTACGTGCTACCCTCTGTATATCATTAGCAGAAATATTTTCTAAAATTGAAATACAAAAAATTGTTAATTTCAAATTAAAAAAAAAAACCCTAATATTTTCTGTTTACCAATTTGTTGTATAAAACTTTCTGGTCTTTTTCTTTCACCAGTTGCTAAAACTTGTCGTCCAATATCTTCAAAAACAACCGGTCGTGCTTCTAAATTCATTAAAAGCATTGATTGTAACTGTGTTTTAGCACGACGTAATTCTTGAACATTCGGATTTGTTGCCATTGTAACTAATTCTTTTGTTATAACTTCAACCATATCTCTAACATTATTTGGCGGTGCACTAGCATGTATACAAAATAGACCAGTATCAGCGTAAGCATGATTATATGCTGTTGCACTATACATCCAATGATAACGATTTAATACATTAGTATATAATCTAGTATACATTCCTTTGCCTGGTCCACCAGCCGAAAATGAACCGCCACCACCCATCATTATATTTAATACACAACTAGGTATGAAATCAATATCTTGATGTGAACAACCTTCTAATCCAATAACAATATGTGCTAATTCGGGTAATTCAGCTACAGCAAAACTAGGTATATCACATTGTTCTTTAACTAAACCACCAGTATATTGGGCAACTGATTTATCAATTGATTTTACATTATCTTTAATTGTTTCTAATTGCCATATTGGTTTTTCATCAACAAAATATTTTTCAACTTGTTTGCACAATTCATCGTGATCAACCTATATACAAAAAAAAAACAATAATTTTGATTATAAAATTTTTTTTTTTTTATAAAGTATCAACTTACTCCAACGCCAGCTATAACCATTCTTTCTGGGGCATGATGATGTTTTAAATAACCCATTAAAACATTACGATTAATTGTTTCTAAATTTACTGTTGGACAAATTTTTGGTAAACCTAATGTATTTTCTCGGTATGCAGCTGCATGTACCATATCAGTTAAAATAGCATCTTGTTCGGGTCGCATTTGTAAAGATTGTAAATCAAAATCAACAGCTTGTTTAGAAAAATTTATTTCTTCATCCTCTAATTTTGGCCGTAATGTAACATCAGCTAATAATCTTGTAACTGATTCTAATCCACGACTGTCTATACTTGCTGCATAAATAAATGTATCTCTTGAACTCTGACAATCACATATTCCACCATGTTTTTCTAATTCTTTAAGAATTAAATCTTTATTTTCAAAATTTACTGTAGACTGAAAAATGAAAATAACAATTATTTTCAATATAATAATTTTTTAATAAAATTAATTTTACACTAAATGCTAATTTCTCAAGGAAATGTGAAACACCACTGGGATATGCAACTTCATATCTTGGTCCGGAATCAGCAATAACTATTTTGTATAGAGAAATATTAAAAAATGATTGGCAATTTAACAACTTCAAACTCATGAACCTCCAATTGTACAAAATTGTCCAAAACGTTTTTCTGATGCAACTTTCAAGCCATTCGAAAGGGTTGTCACTTGAGTAATATTATCTTCAGGTCTAACAGTTGCATATATAGCTTCTGGTAAATCTTCAATTGGTTCACTTAGAGGTGGTAATGCTGTAACAATTTGTTTTGATGGGATATTCACTGTTGATCCACCAGTACTGCTAGCAGTACCACTAGTAAATTCCTGACCTAATGATGTATTTGTACAAAAATTATGGCTTAATAATTTTCTTCTGCAAAACACGGATAAGTTTTTTAGGTTATGTTATAGATTTTAATAATACAATGAGATTAAATTTTTACCCTTTTCCATGTCCATTACGGAAGCTTCTTAATAAAGCTGACACCCGGAATGCCATTATATATATATAATTATTGATTAAATTACTAATTATTTTTTTTGTTTTAAATTTTCCGATAAAAATATAAATACCCAATTTATATTCTGGTCTGGTCAGAAAAAAAATAAAGTGATAAATAAAATGACGTTTGGCATATGACATTCCGAAATTTTCATTTTAACTATAAAAAACACTCCTACAAAAACAGCTGATTCGGTATAGTTATTTGACATTGACAGTTAAGTATTTTTTTTGTGTTTTGTTATTGCTGCACCGTTGTACAGTTTATTCAACTTCAACGACGAAGATAAAATAACGATTGGAAAATGTAAATGAGTGAATTTCAGTGAAAACAAAAATGTTTTTAAATTGGTGGATTTATATCAACTTTTGGATATATTCAGTGAGTTTAGTTTCAGCTAATAGCAATAACGAAATGACTCCGATTATTGGTATTGAAATGGTTAATAATGGTTTTCACAGGTAAAATTTAATATTAGGTTGAAATTATTTTATGTTTATTATTGATTTTTATTTTAATAGGGACTTAAGTTATGTAGTTCATTTTGACTATCCAATGGCTGGAAAGGATTGCGATTATTTTTTAGAACAAAAGATACCAGCTGCTGTTTATGTGAACGTTGACCAGTTGAATGATTTGGTTCGATTAAAAAAAGTCAGTAGAAAAAATATTAAACACTTCTTAATTAAATTTAAAATAGTTATGAAAATTTAAAAAAAAAATTATAGTGTTACTAAACATTATAAATTTATTTTTAAAGAAAAGAAAATTGTGGTAGATATAAAAGTAATAATTTTAATATTTATCATTTAATTCTTGAATGAACTAAAATAATGTAATTTAGGGGAAAGATATGTTATCCAAATTCCAAATAAATAAAGTTTAATATAACTTTTATTATCATACGATTCCCTGTTACAGCATTTAGAAGGAATTGGAACTGATAATTGCCTAACATTTTTAAACATATAAAAAATGCATCCTAATTTTTGTAATTTGTATATTAATTGCATTTTCAGCTGAAAGCAATATATCCGCCTCACATTGATGTCGAAGCTCCAACAGAAAAATCTAAACCATTTACAATTTTACTATGGGGAACACCAAAAATAACCGATAATATTAATTTGCCTATACATTTTAGGTATCATTTGCCTAGCAATAATAAAAAGTAAGTTTAATAAATTTAAAACGATTATATATTATTATACAAATTAATATATTACAACTTCATATTGTCATTTATATAACAGATTTATTCGAGTTGAAATTGACATACCTAAAATGTATATAAAATGTCCTGATTCTGAAGGTGTAACATTACCAGATGATACAAAAAATACATCTTTCTGTATAGAAAATACTACATTAAAATCAATGTCGTCATCATTATTACATTCCGAAAATTGTGATTGGCGATTATTAAAATATGATTTACATTTAAAGAATAATTTAATAGCTAACATTCCAGTTGGTGATTCTAATTTATATGAATATGTTTTATATTTAACAATTCTAGTCAGTTGGATTGGTTGTATTTCTATACTATTTACAGTTCATAGTAAAATGGAAACATTAAAAAAGAAATTATAAATAAAAAGAAATTATATACATATACATAAAAATTTCGAATTTTTATTTAAAAATATTATAAATAATTAAAAACAATTTATATTTTCGTATTAACGTACATTAACAATTAAATAATAAAAAACTTTTTTTAAAAAAATATTTAAAATTAATTAAAACTAGAACTAATATATAATATTGTATACAAATGTTCTTTTACCTTATTTTTAATCAGACTTTTACTTAGGTTTTTCATATTACAATAATATTTAATTAAATTAAAAATGAGTATTTTCTTTTATATTATCAGGAGTTTCTTTAAAAATATTATTATTATTATTATTATTATTTATAGATTTTGTTAATATTGGTTCATTCCATGATTGTAAATCCGTTTTACCAAATATTACAAATATTAAATTACATATTAAATATGTAATAGCAGTTATGAAAAATACAACACGCCATTCACTTGGATCATGCTACAAAAATATATATATATATATATATATTAAATTTTGTAAATTAAAATTTAAGTATGTTACTTACTTCATGTTTAACCACTAATGAAACAACAATTGGTGCAAATAATGCAAATAAATTTGATAAACCATTTGTAATGCCCATCATATGACCAGAAAAATTTGGTGATAAATCCATATGATTAACTAAATAACCAACAAATGATGCTGAATTAAAACCAACAGCTACTGTTAATAAAAATATTGCCATTACTGTATTTTCTTTTGTCATATAACCAAGTATTATTAAACAAATCATTGGTATCCATTGACCAATTGAATTAAATAATTTTCGACTAAATTCAATTGTTATA
This sequence comes from Rhamphomyia laevipes, assembly GCA_963920725.1. Lineage (NCBI taxonomy): Eukaryota > Metazoa > Arthropoda > Insecta > Diptera > Empididae > Rhamphomyia > Rhamphomyia laevipes. The sequence goes on from OY987259.1 coordinate 37,020,962, forward strand.
TATTTACGATTTATTAATAAATCTGATATTGGACTAATAATTAATGATAATATCCACATAGTTAAATATGGTAATGATGATAATAATGCATTTGCATTTATATCCATTTCTAAAACATTAGCCAAATATGATGGTATTTCTGTTAATAATGTATAAAAACCCCACGTAAAACCACAATGTGCAAATATTAATGCATAAAATGGTACTGATGTAAAGATTTCTTTCCATGGTACTATCATATTCTGGAAAAAAACAATTAATATAATTAAATTAAATTTATCATATAACTATATTTATATATTTATTTATTTAATGAAAATATTTTTATTTTAAATTTTAAATTTTTTAGTGAGTCACTTTTGATAAGAATTTCTTCTATTTTTTTTTAAAAAAAATATTTAAAGCTAACGTGGTGAAGTTCTATTAAATTAGAAAGTCTAGACAGAGAAATAAAAAATGTGTTGACAAAATCTAAATTAATTATTTTATTATTGAAATTATATTTTTTGTAGACCGATTTAATTTATAATTTTCTTATAAAGTACTAATCGGTTGGATCTGACCAGCAATCGATGGGTAATTAACTTTATTTTTTATTACCGGAGGGTACCAGCGAGAAAATTTAGGTTTAGGATCTTCATCAGAAGTTAAAGCACAATAGCTGCAGAAAATTTATTATTTTAAGAATTTTACAGCAAAATATATATTATAAATCATTAATTAATTTTCCTTAGAACAGGAAAAAAATATAAAATATCATCGCCAACGATTTTCCAAGCGGGACCACATGAGATGATAAAATGTATTTCTGAGTCCTCACGAACTCAGGTGTGGGTGTCAGGAAAATTCTGCACTTCTAAAAAAGCCTAGATATCAACTGACCAAATATTAATATGCTACAAAGATATCTTTAGGTCGCAGTGCAGGGAGGCGTAGGTTATAGACCCTTTATCTAATCTAATCTAAATATTCTTTAAATATTTTCAAATTACACAATATTTTCAAACAATTATGCATAATAAAAATTTTAAATTCTTTATACGAACAATAGAAATTATAATTATGAAAGTCAAAATATTTGCACAAAACTTTTACTAATTAAATTAAATAAATAAAAATTTATATATTTTTTTTTTAAACTCACCTTATTATTTTGACTTTTATTATACATTTGAATATATTGTATTTCATCATATGGAATATGCTTTGATTCATCTGGTGAATTACATCCAAATATTAAATAACCAACCGACCAAAAAAATGTTACTGTACCAGAAAAATAAAATATACTTGGCCATCCAATTGCTGAATTTGAAAATAATCCACTAGTAGCTAACATTATTACTGTACCCAATTGTGCACCAGAATATACAAATGATGATAAAAAACCACGTTCAGTTGATGGTACCCATTTAGCTAATGCTGTATGTACACATGGATATACAACACCTTGTGTTAAACCAACAATTACACGTAATACACATACATATTGCCAATCACCATAATCAGCTACAATTGGTATTAATAATGTAGCCAATGCACATAATCCACTTGATATACCTAATATCAATTTAGCACCATATTTTTGTGCAAATATACCAGCTGGTACTTGGGCAACAACATATCCCCAAAAAAAACTACTTAATATCAATGATTTTGTATTAATATCCCAATTAAAATATTTTATATTACGATTATAATCATTAATTGATTGTTCTTGTAATGGTTTTACCATTGCAACAATGGCAACAGAAATATTTACACGAAGAAAATAATTAAATAATAAACCACCAAATAATAAAATACATTGTATATGACGATAACCAAATAGTTTTGCTATATATGTGAAAAATAAATAAAGAAATAAATAAAATTATATTAATTACAAAATAAATATAATATAATATAAAATTTAAAATATATAATACTTATTACTATTTGATTTTGCAGTTCTTTTAATTTTCAACAGATAAGTATTTTCATTCATTTGTAATTAAATTTATCTTATATTATATTAAAAAAAACACAAAATTTAGATTAATTTTTAGTATAATATAAATAAATTAAAATTATAAAATTTATGATTTTTTTTTCAAAAATATCATATATAATTTTTATATATGATTAGTTTAATTCGGCGATCAGTATTTAACTGAGTGATACATTTTAACTTTAACCATAATAACTGAAAATTTATTATTTTTATATATATATTTTTTTTAAATTAATTTAGTGACTATAGTGAAAAATGCTAATTTTGTTGTGAATTCTTATCAATAACATAATTCTGAACATAATTTTTTAATTCTATATCGTATAGAAATTTGTTTAGTATATTTAGAGATTATAAAATGTTTAGTTGCTGGGGGGCCCCCGGCTGTAATTTTTCATGTAATTTATTGATTTTATTGAGGTAAAAAATATATAATGCTAAATCTTAATAATTTGACTTGTGCTCTCTATAACATTTATATAAATAATTAAAATAATTCAAACAAAAATTAATAATCTACCGATCTCTGTTACATAAAACCTTTTGTATTATTATAAATAAAATAATTTCACATTCTTTATAATTTAATTTTATCATTTTTATTTTTATTATATAATCAATTTATTTGCTTATTAATAATTAAAAAATGATTTATTTGCTGATTAATTATTTATTTGTTTATAAAAAAAAAAACGCTTTTGAAGTTCATTTATAGTAACAATAACAAATAATTATCGACAAATTCTTAAATTAATAATTTGAAGGTTAAAACATCATTTATTTAGGACCCTATTGGAAAGCATATAGAATAATTAAATGATTTGTTATTAAAGGGCTTAGTACAAAAACTGGTCAAGTTCAAAAAAATTTTGCAATTTTTTTTTTTTAATTTCAAAGTGTAAGCTTAGTCTTTGCCAGGACTTAAGCTTTGGTTTAACTTATTTTCTGGTTTCTCAGTGCAAACCTAAACATGTCTTTCTTAAAGTGGATAGAGCTTTACTTTTGACATTTTTTTATTATTATACACATTTAAAAGTTATTAGTAAAAAGTTATTATAAAAAATCTTTTCCGCATATATTATTATAAATTTCATTATTAATTCAATATTTTGAATATAATTTGATTGGTAGGTTTCCTATTGATGAGGATTTACTTTCAGTATTTAAAAAGAGTATGTAAGAAGATTTGCCGAAGGGTCCTATCTAATACTGGAGACAGATTCAATCTAAAATATATTGAATATCATGGAAAATATTTTATATATTTTGCAAAACATTTTAGTTCATTGTCTGTAAAATTTCAATTAGCACTGAAGGCTTTTTGCATTTATAAATTCAATTATAAGTTGATAAAATTTTGATAATAATAAAAATGAGATTGTAATATAATCATATCAATGCTTTGATTAATAAAGAAGTATTTGCAAATTGATTAAATCCATTGATTATGGAAATAGATTTGATATTAAAAAAATAAGCATTTTAATCCCACTCAAATTTTATGGAGGCTTCTTTTAATTAAATTTTATAACATTCTTTTTTATTTTAGTTATTATGTTAACAAAAACGTTCAAAATTAAGCCTTGGTTACCATTTAGCTAATCAATATTATTTTATCAAAATTTATAGTAGATTTATTATTGATATTTCAAATATTCAAGATAATTTAATTTCTTATTTCAGGAAAATACTATATAATTCAATTTTGATAATGTTCAATTTTATCAAAATTACTTTTTTATTTCACACTTCCTTAAATTGAATTTAACATATTTAATTACAAATGTACAACATTTTAGTTTGTTTAATCATTTTACATTCGTATTAACAGTTTAGAAATTAAAAATAAGATTTTAAATATTATTTTTTTCAAAATTCATTAATTTCAAATTTTAACAATGTAACTTTTAAGCATTTTTAAAACTTACGTTTTATTATTTTATTTTCTATTTCTACATTTTCAATATTTTTTATAGATAATTTTTGATTTGGATGCATTTTAGCAAAAATTCCTTTTAAATGTCCAACAATATAATTTTAATTGAATTAATAATTTACAAAAAATATTTGTTCACTAAAACTTGATTTAATTAAATTCATAAACCCAAGTGCAATTAAATTCATATAGAAACACCTTAACACTATTTTTTTTAATTTAAAAAATATTAAAAAAAAAAACGTTCTTATAAGTTTGATAAATATTACACTTCTGAATAACATTTAATTAAATTTTCATTTTTATATCTAAATTTCGTAAAAAAAAATATGATTAATTTGCACGCAAGACACCCTAACTAAAATAATCATAGTAATTTTTTTATATGTTTTATAATAATTTGAAATTATAAAAATTTTAATTGATCTAAAAGAATTAATAAGATAAAACATTTTTTTGATAAAGGGTTTATTGGTCACTTTATATGGCCACTTATAGCAACTAATAAAAGTTTAATCAGAATTAAAATATATTTTACAAATTAAATAATCTATAATAATTATATTATTTAATTGGTTTTTTGGAATGTAATTTTAATTTTTAGGTTTGTTTTAGTTCCGATGGTCGTGTGACCAAAATAAAATTTAAGGTGACAAATTTATTTATAATAGTTATAATTAAAAATCAAGATAAGAACAACAAAAAAATTGTTTTTAGTTTCAGGTTTCAGGAAGTTTTGAAAAGGGAGCTTATCTTTATTACCATTTTTATATATTTATATTATTATAAATTGTTTTATAATCTTATTTATTTCATACCTTTATTTTGTGGTGCACTGCTTAATGTTAAGTTTAGAGATTATTATTTTTGTTTATTATAAAATTGGTGTATAATCTTTAATACAAGTAATATATAAATAGTTCAGTCATCATAATTGTTCGTTATACGTCATTTTTTTTATCAAAATAAAAAAACTTATGTTAAAACATAAAATTTTTAAAGTGTTTACAGAGTACAGTCAACATAAAATATCAAATATGATGATATATTTAAAAATAAAAATAATATAACAATTATGTATATATGTATATATATATTTTTTGTATAATCATAAATATTTACAATAAAATAATATAAGAATTTGTTTGTAGTTAGGTATACATACTTGAAAAAATATGAAATTTTGCAGATTTTAATTTGTATGATTACTAACTATATATTTATTAAAAATATTTAAAAATATGTTGCCAAGGTAAATAACATAATTATGAAAATCTTTTTAAGAAAAAAAAAAAACTATTTCTTATTAAAAATTATTTAAAATTTGGCGCCGTAATTCTGATTACAACAAAGACTATATATATTATTAAATATTAAACTTATATTAATATCTTGTTTTTAAGGTACCGCTCCGTTGCAGAGATTGATCAACATTGAATGAATTTCTGGTTTAGTCATTACAGCTCTCAATAAGTCTACTGAGGATAAACCAAACCAGATTTCCAGATTTTTTAACCTTCTCCTTCCAGTGTCTATCAAAACCAGTTGTAGAATTTTATACTTGTTGTTAGTTACTCATAATATGGCACAATTAGCTCAGTTACTAAATATGCTGTTGTACTCCTGCTGGTTTGTACCTAGTTGATAATTCGATCATGTTAGTAGTGTTGTGTCAATTATCTTACCAAGTATTTATTTTTTCTAAATTAAATAAATTATTGAAGAATTTAAAAAAGAATTTATATAAAAAAATGGGGAAACCCCGCCTTACATCATTGGTAACACAAGGTATAGGAAAAAGGTATATATATTAAAGCCAGTTTAAAATTACTGGTTGTAACTTTTCCTGAGGAAAATAATTTTCCATGAGTAATATATTTAATTTAGAAAAGAAAAATATTTTACATATTTATTTAACTATAATTCCTGCAAATTCTTTATTCTTTCCTAGTGTCCACTAAATAAAAATATGAGGATTCAAATAAATTTTAAAGATTAAAAGTTTGTAAGAAAAAATAAAACTAAAATAAAACTAATAATATAACAACAATCAAGAAATTGGATATATATAATTACAACTTACATTTTCTTACAAATGTAATGAATCAATTTTTAACCGTCATGATAGACTTTTGGCGCATTTTCAATTGGCATGTCCCTAAAATATTTATAAATTCCAGAAGAATTTAAAATTTAAAATAAAATTCTTTTTCAAATTTAAATTCAAGAAATTTTCAGCATGTAATATTTATATGTTCATATTCATACCCATACGAATTTCCAATTACGCGTGATACTAATTTCATCTACGTAATTAACGTTTTTTATTGCAATCAATAAAAAGATGGAGAGATAATATTTCTTTCAATTAATTCAAGCCGAAGGCTTTTTGCAGTTACAAATTCAACTATAAGTTGATATGATAATTAATATTAATAACATTTTATTATAATAAAAAATAGATTGTAATATAATCATATAAATGCTTTTATTAATAATGAAGTATAATCGGCAATTGATTAAAGCCACTATAATTATGGAAATATTTGAAATTAAAAAATAAGCATTTGAATCCCACTCAAATTTTGAAATCAAAATTTATAATAGATTTATTATTTATTGTTATATTAAATATTCAAGATAATTTAATATAAGTAAAATTAAAATACTATACATTACATATATAGCATTTACAGGTCAAATTAACGATTTCACAATTGTAAAAAATGATTTTACAATTCAAATTAACGATTTTAGAATTCAAATTAACGATTTTACAATTGTAAAAACCGATTTTACAATTCAAGTTAATACAGTAATCAATTATATATGTAATTATTATTAATAAATGCGTGTTAATTTCTAAAATCGTTTTTTAAAATTGTAAAATCGTTAATTTGAATTGTAAAATCGTTAACTTGAATTGTAAAATCGTTAATTTGAATTGTAAAATTGAACTTGAGCTGAAAATGTTATATAAAAGAACAATTTAAACATACATTATAAAAATTATTTCTTTATTTGAGTTTCTTAAAAAGTACACCTGTATTTAACATAATTCAATTTCAAATTAATATAAGCAAACAGAATATAATTCAGATTCTTTTATATAAAATATACTGTACAGTATTTAACACCTTACCATTTATTATAACATATTTTAAAAAATACACAAATTTTAAATTTATAAAATAAAACTATTTAAATAATGCGCAGCTGAATTACATACAGAAATATAATTCGTATGAGCTTTTTCAAGTGCAGACTTCTAACGTACTATGGAAATTTTACAAAATAGAATATTTACATAATTCTTTTCATAATACATGTAAATAATTAAATCTTTACAAGCAGTAAAATTATAGTATACAATATAAAATATGTAAACAATTTTTGTTTCTTATCAAATTAAATCTACATTTTAAAAATTGTATTTACAAAAAGTTATAAGCTTATCTAATATGCATTACTTTCTTTAAATAAATGAAATTCAAAATCTTGATAATAACATTTTCTTCGTGCAATGACAGAGTAACAACCGATATATACTTTACAATGTTTACTTTTCATCAGTGTTGTTCCTTTACTCGTAAACTTTCATTGCTTACACTTTATAGCGTAAACAAACAAAATTGATGTAGATAAGTCGACTATGGTTTATGGTGTAGGAAATTTCGACATATGTGTAGCTGTAGACAATGTCGACTTTGTAGTTTGTCAAACGCAAAATTGTTATTCAATTTTTAATTATATAAATAATTATTTAAAATGAAAAACAAGGATTAAGAAACATAATTAAAATAAAACTATAAAAACTTTTATAAATGGAATTGATTTAATACAGTCGATATTAAATATTGTCTTCGCGTAAACTATGATGTAGTAGTAGATAATTGACTGTTATTGTTTACACATAAAAGTCAAAGCGTAGACAATGATTTCCATGTGTTGTGCATATGCGTTTCCTAAACGCATATGCACAACACATGTAATTTTTACATGACGTAGTCCATGTCGTAAAAGACTGGATATTCTTACATAAACTATTATTATTTACTAATGGTTTACAGTAAAATGTAATCATTTATTGTTTGATCTAAATCGTTCACGTTTTCGAAAAAGTGATTTAATTAACAAACATAATTTTTAAGATTTTTAAATTTCACTTTTTTATATTCCAACTTTTTAGACATGAAAAAAACATACTTAAAAGTTTTCCTTTATGCTTGAAATACATGTGCGTTTTTTGGTGTTTTGAGGCATGCTTTAAAGCGTACAGCAAAATTTAGAAATAGAGATATCTTGCTTCGGCCCAACGCAGTGCGTTGCAGCCATGTAATTAGTTACATAGAAAACCCATTGGTTCTAAATAATATTTGCAGCAAAGCATGCCTCAACGCACCTAAAAATGCACATTTATTTCGGACATTAGTTACATATTCCAATTCCAAAGTTATGTAACGACTGTAACGACAACAGACAATTATTATTTAATGGCGTGTGAATAGTCTAATTGTGAAAATTTTCATGTTTAGAATGTTAACCACAAACCACAGCGTCATTATTCATCCATCACTCTATTTCTAACATCACCGATATTCGGAATACTCTGTAAACGCACCCATCCAGTGACATATTTTTGACATTTTCATCCATTTTACATTATTGTGGTAGTAGTAGAGAAAAATATATTTGATGTCAAAAAAGTGGAAAAAAATAAATCCTATTTTGTGTTTGGTATTTTCCCTATGTATATAAGAATTTTTCAACTGTATATATTTTCCAATAATCTTCGCGTTTAATTTTCTTTAAAAACAAAATCAACAAACACCAATAAAATTGTGAAATGCTAAATATCTAGCTAATAAAAAGTATAATTTAAAACAAGAAAAGAAATGCAGCAGGGCTAAAAAACTAATTTTAGGTGTGTTGGAAATTAGCAAATCTAGTATCTATAATTAGATAATAATTTTTCTGCCTTAAGATATATGTATATATATATATATAAATATATACAATATATATATTTTTATAATAAAGTGTCATACGTAATATCTATATAAATTTATATTAATATTTTTGGTAAATGAAAATTCTGGCTTCATTGATGATCAGATTGTGAGTAAAAGTTGTGAAGATGACAGTAGTTTCATATAGGTATATGGAAAAATAAGGAAGTATAAATTTATATTATACTTTTTCCGGTGTGTCATTCAACTTTACACTTTGTTATGCGCAATAATTTCATAATTATTTAATATTATATTTATTTAAATATAATTTTTTCTAATAATTTACATATTTTAGAAAATAAAATGACTGAATATTTTCCCCGCGATATGCCTACCGATATTTGGAAGGAAATTCTTCAAAGGCACTGGACCTATTTAGAAACTGAAGATGGTATGCAAAAATTGGAGGAAAAGAAAAAACTTATAGGTTAATAGGTTTAATTAAATATTAAATGTAAATTAAAACTATATTTTTTTTAATACAATTTTCCCAGCTTGCTTAAAAGAATTTCTCTGTATTGTACCACATGATCGTAAATTCTTTTTACCAGAAACAGCACATGTTTTGAAAAAATCAATTAAGGAAATGGATAATTTTTCAGCATATAAAGCAATGATTGGTTTTGAATCGATAAGTCAATATGCAAATAATTTATTTACAAAACCATGGAGAAAGGAATTTAAAGTCATAAAAGTAATTAATTTATATATACATATTAAAAAACTAAATTAGTAACAAATGTATCAATTTTTAATGAAATCGTTTTCTAATTTTTTTTAGATGTATTCTGGTTTTTATCAACATGAAATTAAATCAAATTTAGTTGATGCTGAAAAACTTTTTAAAGCAATGGGCTATCGGCAATTACCAAATCAATTATTGGTATTAGATGGTCCAATATGTCCAGATCAAGTTACAAATGTATCTAGAGATGGTATGGCTGCTTATGTTGAATGTCAAATAATGAAAAATATTTTAAATGAGTTGGATTCATTACAAATTCAATGTAGTTGGTCAGAAATTTTTAATTTTCGTGAAAACCATGTTTGTAAGTCTAAAATATTTCTCAATAACAACAAAAATTTAAATTTAAATGTAATTTCATTATTTTTAAAGGTGCACCATCTCAAGCAATAAAAGCTATGATTTATGCAATACAAGAGAGAAAATTTCGAAAAGAAAAACAAATTAGTCATGGTATTTATTTCATAATTTCAATTAATTGAAAAATTCATTTCGAAATGTACTTAATTTTTTGTAGAAAATTGTTATGCCACTACTGTACCACAACAAATACAACTACCCAATTGTCCAACATGTTATAATGCACAATCACGTAATTGTCGACAAACAATGCCACCACAATTAAATGGTATTAATGGTGGTGGTACTTGTCAAATACATGGAATTAATAATATTCCGTCAATAATACAATCACAACAGGATTTTCAAAAATATGGTATATGTGGTATGCATACAAAAGCACAACAACAACAACAGTTATCAAATAATATTTATAATGTACTTTCATCAAATCAACAAATCCATAATTGTAATCATGCTGGTGCTTATCCAACATCATCACAAATGACACATTCAAAATCATTAGAACATTATACAGCTGAACCATCAACAATAATGCCGCCAAGACATTCATTTGATCATTATGATTGTGTTGATGGCCATCAAAATTGTAATAATTATAATATATATAATCAACCATATAATGTTTCTGGTAATCGTTATCCATTACCATATCAAATTTCAAATCAAATATCAAATCAATCAATATATGGTGGTCATTGTCAATCAGTATTATCACATCAACAGCCAATACCATTACAATCAACTGGTGGTATTATTAATAATTATCATAGTACTGCTGGTAATCCAAAAATGTCATCTGATCAACATATTTATAATGATTATAATTGTTTGGTTAATAAAAATGGCATTGGTGGTAATGGTATTACTGGTCATACAAATAATACCGATACAAATTGCATATTGCGGTCACGTGTTGGTAATAATATGCAAACTGCTAGTGGAATACAACAAACTGGACGATATACATCAAATGATTTATTAGATTTATACAATAAAAATAATAATATTGATAATAATTATACTAATAATGATTTTATAGATGATGATGATGAATTACAAATTAAAAATAGTAGTAGTCAATATGAAAAAATTAATGACAATAATGGTAGACATTTATTATTGAAAAATAATTTAATATTACGTGGTGGCGGTGCTATTGGTAATGAATTAAATAATGATTTAATTACACCAATTGATAGTAGTAATGATTCAACAAGTACAACACCAAAATCAATACAATCATTACAAAATAAAAATCAAGATGGTTATGGTTCATTTGAATCATGGAATTTTGTATTTAAAAATTTAGAAAAAAATGGTTACACAAAAGATTTAGGTGAACGTGGTGATTTATTAGTTCAGGGATTAGATTTAGATTCAATTAAATTAAATAATGATAAACGTAAAAGTCGTGAAATATCAACAGCAATAATACAACAAACATCATCTATTACAAATAATACACCAACTGCAACTGCTAATATACATCAAATACCAACATCAATTCCAATTCAAACAAATAAAACTAAAGATACAAATAATCATGATCATAGTGGTGGTAATAATAGCAGATTATCAAAAAATTTAGATAAAAATTATGATCAACAAGTGCCACAAATAATCAATAAAAAAATTGATAAACAAAATTCGATAATGACAACAAATACTATTTCTGGTAAATCAAATGGACATATTAGTAGTGGTAAAAATAAAGATAAATTTAATAGTACAACAAATCGAACACAACCGAAATCATCATCTAAAATAATAAAAAATTCAATCAACAATAATGACACTATCAATAATGATATTATTGATAAAACTATAACAACAAAATCGAAACAACAACGTGATTGGAATTGTCGTTTTTGTACATATCTTAATACAGAATCAATTAGAATATGTGAAATGTGCAGTCGCACCAAAGATTTTAATTTAGATGGTAAAAAATAAAAATAAAAAAATTACAAAAGTAAATAAAAATAAGAAAGAAAGTGTAAAAAAATAAAAAGATTTAATACCAATATTTTTAAAAGAACCCACAGGTTCCCGTGTGATAATAATAAAATACAGAGTGATTCATTAAGTAAATATGATAACTATATAATATATTTCAATATATATTTAATTTACCTTTGGATGAATACAAAAATTATTTTGTAGTCGAAACTTTTTTGAAGTCAGAATTATAATACAATTTACTTAATTTCGGCATATATATTGTGTTGAAATATTAAGTGTAATATGAAAATTGTAAATTTCATTTATTTATTTATTAGAAATTCAATGTTTTACAAATTAAAAATTTACAGTAAATTATAATGTAATGTTTAATACTTCAAGTAGATTGAAATTAATTCTATTTTAAGTTTGTGAATATGTATTAAAATGTAGTGAATGATTTTTTCCTTTTTATTTTATTTGTGGGTAAAAAAACAATCGTATATTTAAAAAGTATTTGAAAATCAATTGTAAATCCACTGTTCCAGTTAAAATTTAAATTTTCTATTTGTATTATGATTCTGACTTTGTTCTTTTTTAAAATTTGAAATTAAAATATTTATGAATCACACTGTAAATAATGTTTTGTGCCTCCTTTGAAAAAAAACTCGTTTTTTTGTTTTTAAGAAAAAAGTGTGTTAGCATTATAAAAAAAAACATTTTTTTATTCTTGTTATGCAATTATTATTTAATTGTTAATCTGTTACGATTTTATTTTTATTTTAATTGAATTAAAAATACTTTTATTTCTCTATTAAAAATAATATAATATTAATTTTTAAAGTTATTTATTTCTAACAATTCACATTTACTCTTGTTCTCATATATTGTGTTAAAAAAAAACTATAATGAAAAGACTAACACTCGATAATATTCAATTAATTCGATAATATTTTGTATTTGAAATTTGATATCTCTATAATTTTATCGTGAAATCATTGAATAAGAAATTTTAGATTTTTTATAAGAAATATAAACTATTGTCGATCGGCAATATTTTCCAATGATACCAACAAGTATGTGACTAAGAGTGACTAATTATCCTTTTTGTGTGTAAATAAAAACTTTAGGTTTTGTTTATAATAATGCTAAAAATGTGTGAATTAAATTTATTAATAAAATTGATGAAAATCGCATTTTAGGATCAAATATTAGAAATATAAAAATTAATTCATGGATCTGTTTTTTTTTTTTTTTGAATCAATAATAATAAATAGTTTTATAAATCAATATAATATTGAAAACGAGAAAAGCTTTTAAACAAATTTTAAACTTTTATGACTGTAAAATTTTCCATTTTATTTTTTTGTTTGTTTGTTAGAAAACCTACTTGTACTTGTATTTTAGAAGAATCATAAATTCATTATGAAATTATTAAAAACTAAAATAAAAACTTTTATAAAATCCACTTTAAAAAATAATGTTATTTCTTAAATATAAATTACAATATACATACATAAATTATAAATAAATATATTTAGAAAATGACAACAAAAAAAAAACCTTTTAAAATAAAAATATTCATTGTTATCACAAAAAAAAAATATTTGAACAATATAATAATACATATATATATTTTTTTGAGAAATTCTGTTAAAATTGAAATTAATTATAAAAAAAGAGAAAACTTAACTATTGTAATTATTCTTTAATGGATTTGGATTTAATTAAAAACAAATAAAAAAAATGTTTATTTATAATTATAACTATTATTATATATTTGAAATAATATGAAAAAATAATATATAAAATTTTTGTGGTGTTTTATTAACTTTTATGATGAAATTTTATATAAAACGCAACTTTAGTTGAATTTTACCTAGATATAACTTATGTCCTTATTTTTAGGTAAGGCCTTTGAAAAAATCCGGCACGGCACTGAATTGACAGAACCCGCATTTTCTGCCAATTCAGTGCATTTTCTCACAATTCAGTGCCGTGCCAGTTTTTTATATATTAAATTTAAAGAAGTCTTAATTCAGTAGCTTTAAAGTATTTTCATAACTTTGCATTCTGAATTAATTGTATTTTAATTTTTAATATTTTATATTTCTTTCATGTTTGTTATCATGTATTTTATCCCTTACTATACATTAATTTTTCAAAATACTATAAAGAAAAATAAAATAAACCAATTAAAAATATTGTGTTAAAGCACATCGAATATACAGAATAATAAAATAATTAATTATTAAATTAATAAACTTAATTATTATATTAATTAATAATATACATACATAGGTACCAGTACCATCGACATCAGAAATTTTATTTTACGACATCAGAAACACTTACGATTTCGCCTAATATCGTATAATTTGTGGTTTGGCGGGTTAAACGTCAATATTTCAAAGCGACATTTGTTTCGGATGTTAGAAGTTGCTAGCTATTGATAATTGATAGAAAATAGAAAGTCAACTTCACACAGGTAATATATAAAATTATTTTTTGAGAACCTATAGAATAGGATTTGTTTCGAAATTGTAAAATAAAAAGCATATTTTACACACAAATAAAGTGTAATATATAAATTAAATAATTCTTGTTTACCTAAAAAATTAATAGCAGATTTTGAAAATTAGTTGATCTAATTTATTCTGCATAAAAAACTGATGAAAAGATTATTGACACTAGGTTAACAACATTAAAATGGAGAACGATAATATAGAAGTAATACAAAAATTAGGAGGCTTAATGATTGCTAATTCACCTGAACCACTTGATACTTTGCGAATTGATAATCGTGATGATGATTCAAATCCTAATGGTAAATTTTATCCTGAATATGAATGGAAACCAATTACAAAGGAGTTTTTTGAAGCTTGTCAAGGTAAATTAAATTTATATTTAACAAAAATTGTACATTTTATGAAATTTATATAATAGAACTTTCGTTGGGTGAATTACTTCATGATGAAGTATTTGGATTGTTTGAGGCAATGTCAGCTATAGAAATGATGGATCCAAAAATGGATATTGGTATGGGTTTTAATAAAAATGAACCTGCTCCACATACATTTGAAACTGCAGTCACTGTAATAAATATAATTATATATCTACTTTATAATTTTACTGATTTTTGCATTATTTTACAGGCTGGTGTTTTAAAATTATCAAATTTAGAAAATAGTGAACTTATTGGTATTTTCGATTCATTATTTTCATGTTTAGTGTCATGGTTGGAAGGACATTCTTTAGATCAAATATTATTTACATGTCTTTATTTACATTCACCAAATTCTATTGAAGATAAACCATTAAGAACATTTTGTTTAGCTGTTCGACGTATAATAACATTAGTTAAAGATTTCATATTAGAATGTAATGTCAATGAAGAAGAAGATTTTCAATTATTTGGTAGTTCTAGTTTTAATTTTTTCGATCATATACCAATGACAAAAGTAATTTCAACATTACGGGAAGCTGAAGATGATTTAGTTAAAAAGTCGAAGAATGATTCTTATCCTGAAGTATATTATAAAATACACATATTTTCAAATTATATATTAAATAAAAAATTATTTATAACTATTAACCATTTTTTAGGATATATTAGCTGTTATGAATCGTTTAAGATTTATGCGATTTTTGTTTCAATCATTGTATTTATTTTGGCCAAAAAAGGAGATGTCACCTGGTGAAGCTGAAATAGCTGAAATACAACGGAATTTAAGTGCAGCCTTAGAATTAATACCATTTATTCGCAAAACAATTGAGAAAGGAACACAACCTGAACCAAATTGTATTTTTAAATATATTTTTTTTTTGTTATAATTTTAAAATATTTGTTTTTTTCATAGCTGAATCTCCAAATCCAATGGGATTTTCACCAAGAGTTAATCAACGTAATTTACCACCAACATTTCCCCGAAGTGCTAAAGTTAAAGATCGACTATCAAGTTATATATTTTTAGAAAAATTAGTGCAACGTTTGAAATACGCTTGTAAAATTATTCATCAAAAAGATTATCATTCAGCTCTGGTAAATAAATTTCATATATTAAAATATTAATTTTAAAAAAATCCAAAACTATGTATTATTTTCTAGAATTTCTTTATAGATTTTAGTAAAAAATCTGGGCATTGTCTTTTATCACGCAGTGTATTACAAATTCTATATTTAGGCAATCGTAGGCATATTTTAGGTGTTATACCATTTGAAGAATTCTTAAAAGAATCAATTAAGAATTTTATTGCACCACCGGTTTTAATGCCACGAAATCCATTAGCAAATTTACCACAAGCAAAAACTTGTGTTGATGCTTTTTTTAGTTATTGTAATATGCATCCGTTTATGTATTTTTTACAAATTTGTGGATATAATCGTGCTCGACAACGTGATAAATTATCTAGATTAATTCAAGAAGGATTTGCTAATTTATTGGATGAGGTAGCTTTTTTATTTATTTATTAATTTTTTTTTTTAATATTATTTTATTTTTTAGGCTGGACGAATTGATTCATATTTAAATGTTTTGGCAACAAAAACTGAAGCTGGTGGACAACATATTGCATATTTTGGTACATGGACTTTATATCATTGTTTACGTGCAATGTCATTATATTTATTATCTGGTTTTGAATTAGAATTATATAGCGTCCATGAATTTTTATATATTTACTGGTAATGAAAATTATATATTAAATTTTACATTTATGTTAAATTTCTGTTATTTATATTTTTGTAGGTATTTATTTGAATTCTTATATAGTTTTATAATATCTGCTTTAACAAGAGCTGATTCGTTGCTCTTAGAACAAGAAAATTATCAAGAACAACTAAATAATAAAAATAACACGAAACAGCAACAAAGAAAATTAAAACCAAAGAAAAAAAAGAATCAACAAAAACCATATCGATCTGAAATTATTTATAATCATGCATTACAAAATATGTGCGGTGGTTATTATAAGGTAAACAATTATTTAATAAAGTTGATGCTAAAAATTAAAAAAATAATTAGATTTTTCAATTTTAATTCGTTCTCATTTCCCCTAACTAAATTCGGGGAAATATATAATCATTAATAATTTTTATTTTTGATATTAAGGCAATGGCTGGTTTTACAAAAGATGAACGTATTCGTCAACCAATGTCTAAATTTGATAATGAAAAAATACGATTTAATCATCGTTTTGCACCATTCATTAATTTAACAAGTCCACCACCAATACCATATTGTGAATTTGTTAAAATGCGTACATGTATTTTAGTTTTATCATCAACAGAACTATTTTTATCAGCCGCAAAACATTTTCATCAAGCTAGAACTATTTTAGAATCAATACAAAATCCAGATCAGGAGGTAAAATTTATTTTCAAATTTCTTGTTTACAAAATAACACAATTTTTTTTTTTTATTTTATAGATGATCCAAATGATTCAAATTGCTAAAGTAAATTTTATTGTTACAAATTTACTAGCAAATGGCCATAAAAAAGATTCAAAATCACAACCCGATTTTGATTTCTCACAGAATAGATATTTTCCAATTATTAAAATTAATTAATAAAAAAAAATCACAAAATATGACAAATTTTAAAAATTTGTAAAACAAAAACGGAGCACAAACAAAAACTATGTTTTAAAATTCTATGAGAATATACTGTATTTTTTTCTATATGAATATTAAATTAGATAATCACTAGAAATCACCATGACCAACATAATAATTATGTTAATTTTGATTTGGTTAATAAGAAATGTAGTACGAAAATTATACATTTTCATTCATTATCTATTTTTTGTTCGTGGTAAATATAAATTTCAATTAATATATTTTTTTTATAATATATATATGCGGCATCAATTATAACTTTAGTTTAAAAGTCGACTTATATTTATTAAATAAAAAAATTATTTATTTATTTAATCAAATTACATTTTAATTATAGTCAGGAAAATTAAATAATTATTTTCGAAATAAAAAGAATTTAAATAATCCTTAAATTATAAAAACTAATGAATAAAATATGTGAATAAATTTTGTTAAAATATTTTCTATCGATTGTTTTTTAATATAATTCTATTTCAAAAATATAAATAAATACATTAAATTATTTATGAGATTGGATGGATTTTACTATCTTAAATTTGGCGTTTAACTTAATTTCTTTTTTGGTAAATACTTTGGACCTACTTATTAAAAAAAAATTATAGGTTAATCTGCAATTAGCTCTTAAAGTAATATAAAACTTTGCAAATATAAAATTTATAAAATATTATTAAAAGCCAATTTAAAGATATATTCTGCGTTATAATACAATTTAAATTTAAAAATGTATATTTAAATAATATTTTATTTATATGAACCGACAAATTTGGCCAAACTTTTAATTTTAATTGTAAAATATCTAAATTTGAAAATAATTCCCTCTAGACCTTATACGGTTAATTAGACCATTTTATTTCTAAAACCAAATTTATTCTACTTTAAATTGTCCTGGTATAAACTGTAAAAATTAAAGGGAACTTGTGTACGATCGATCTACGTCTCCTCTTTTAAAAGTGTATCCTGAATTAAATACTTACTTGTAATCAAATTGGAAAAATGCTAATGAGTTGCTATATACTTCTCTGTAATTTAGTTTATCCAAATTGTAATAAAATAGGTCATTGCAATCATGAAATTAAAAAACTCAAATGAAATTAAATATCAACATTTAAAATTAAAGATTCTGAAAGTATTTATATATACATATATAAAATATTTTATTTTATTATTAAATTATCTTACATCAATTTAGAATATTTAAAAAAAAATATATAATAGTTACATAAATATTGAAAAAATTTAAATTTAAATATGTATAATAGTATATAATTATATTTTTGAACTTTTTGTGTTTTTTGCTAACTGCATTTTTAAATTGTGAATAATATAATTTAATGAAATTTACTGGTATTTGAAAATAGAATCAAAATTTAAGAAAGAAAGCAGGAATTATTAAAAATTAACAATAAAGTATCAATAAAGATGAATAATATTCTTAATAATAAAAAATAATAAAAATAAACAATTTATGGTACAACTTATTTCTATAATGAAAAATCTATTTTTTTTGATTAACAATATATTTTCTTGTGTATATTTTTATCAATATAAAAAGAAATATTAATATTCTTTATTTCTATCTATTACTATCTAATTATATATATTAATCTTATTTTCTAGTGTCTTTTTTCACTTTACCATTCTTTTTCTCGTCTTTAAATATAATTTTAACTAAAAAAGTATATTTAATTATGTGGAGCATCAATAAAAGATGCTCGTCTTCCTTGTCTATGTTCACCATTTGGACTATTCCATTCTTGTACATCTGTTTTACCAAATATTAGAAACATTAAATTACCAATTAAATAAATTCCTGCTGCAATAAAGAAAACTATTTTCCATTGAAGAGGATTTTCCTAAAAAAAAAAAAAAACATTATTCAATTAAATAAAGAATGTAAGATTTTTCTAAATAATTTATTACCTCATCAGAAACAACTAGACCAACTGTAAGTGGTGCAATTATACTCATAATATTCGCTGCACAATTTGTTATACCCATTAATGTTCCAGCAAAATTCGGTGATAAATCAATATGATTAACTTGAAAACCTAAATAAGTGGCAGCATTAATACCAACAGTTACAGTTAATAAACCAATTGCTAATTCTGTATTTTCTTTTGTAACATATGCCAATCCAATTAATGTTAACATCGGTATCCAATGACCAATTGAATTAAATAATTTTCGACTAACATGCATAGAAATACATTCTTTGCGTGACAGTATATCAGCAATTGAACTAAAGAATATACTGAGTAAACACATTGCTAAATATGGTAAAGCTGATAATAATGCATTAGATTTTATATCCATTCCTAATACAAATTTCATATATGTTGGCATTTCCGTTAATAATGTCCAAAAACCCCAATTATGTGCACAATGAACAATAATTAATGATATAAATGGCATTGATGTAAACATTTTTAACCATGGTGTTTTTAAATTTCTACTAGCATGAGTATCTTCACCCAATGATGTTTCAATATATTTTTTCTCATCAGCTGTTATATATTTATGTTGTGATGGACTATTTGCACCATAAAAATACCATAATATTGACCATAAAATACCAACTGAACCTGATATATAAAATATACTTGGCCATCCAAGTGGTGAACTTGCAATAATACCACTTGATGCCAGCATCAGTACAGTACCAAATTGTGCACCAGTATAACTATATGTACCTAATTTGCCACGCTCATCAATTGGTGCCCACTTAGCTAATAAATTATGTGTTGACGGAAATATAACACCTTGTGCTAAACCTTGAATTACACGCAATCCACATACTAAATACCAATCACCGATTGCAGCACATAACGGTGTTAGAATAGCTAATAGTGAACAAATTAAAATTCCAAATAATAGCATTAATCGTGAACCATAGCGTTGTGATAAATATCCAGCTGGTACTTGTGTTATGATATAGCCCCAAAAGAAACTACTTAAAAGTACTGAACGTGTTTTTTCATTCCATTCGTATTCCTAGAATTTTATGTTTTCAAATTTTAATATATATATATTTTTTAAATTTTACTGGTAAATAATTATTCTTACTGGAAAATCTGGATTTGTATTGTTTCTATCAGTCATAGCAACAACAGCTACACTGAGATTAACTCGGAGGGCGTATGCAACTGTCAGACAAAAGAACAATAGAAAACATTGAATATGCCTTACACCTAAACCTGGACCTGAAATTAAATAAGAAAATAATATAAATTAGAAATTTAATAATACACAATTAAAGAAATTTATATATTTATTTTACGTTGATTTTCTGGATGAATTGGTTGATAACCATCTCGGTTACGTGAAAAAATTCTAAACATATTGTTGCAAAATATTGAAATGAATTTGGAATGATCAACAGATAAAAATGGTTTTGTGTGATACGTTAGCAAAAAGTTTATTTATTTATGTTGCCAGCTGTTTTATGTTTGTTAGCTGTCAGTTTGTTGTGGATGTGGATATGACGTTTGGTATTAGAACAAAGTAACCATAACCCATTAAAAAATTTATTAGATGACTAAAAATTATTTTGATTTAAATTTCTTAATATGAAAATAATGGTAAGTTAAAATTTTGTAAATTATATTTGTATTGTATCCAATTTCTTATTAAAGTCATAAAATATTACAAATATTTGTAAAAATATAGATAATTTTATTTCCCAACTTAAAATACCATAATTATAATTTTTGATTTGCTTCTTGTTTGTATGTAATATTGGTATTATTTCAAACATTAAATAGATTCGTAGCCTTCAAATCAATTAGTACACCGGTAGAATCTTGAAACTTGGACATTAGATAGAATAGGTTTGGGTTTTTCGGTTTCGCCGCAAATTTGAAATATCTTCCTCTGCTCTTGGAGGATGAGGGGATGTAAAGTATTAAAGTTTATTTGGATGTGTGATAGGTTTGGGTCTTTCGAAGTTACCTTAAATTTTACAGATCTTCCTTTTGTAGGAAGGTGAGCCAGTATGTTTGCTTGTGTACGTTTCGTAAAAGTATTCTTAATACTGGCGAAAATTACAATTTTTTTTATGATGAAAATTGTTAGGTGGATCACTAAAGGATTATCTTATTTAATTTAAAATACATTAACACAAGTTCAAAGTATCCGATATTATAAATGCTTGCTTACGTAATTCTTTAAAATGAATAAATTTACCAGAACTTTCAATTTGAGTTTTGGGCAGTCCACCATAGCTATACTCTATTATCTAGGTATGTCTATTTACAAAAAAATTAAACCACTATAGTTTCGATGGAATACTTGAAGTGAAAGGAAGAAATGAAAATATTACAATTTAGAAAACAATTTATAATAAAATCATGGGAAGTACAAATATTTGAACAAATCAGTGTTGAGTGTTGAAGACTTTTACATTGACAATTTTAAAATCATAAAATTGATATTTAATTAATGATATTATTTAACGAAAAATTTATAAATTTTAATTCATAATTCATTTAAATTTATAAATTTAATACTACACAAATGTGAGGTTTTGTTGAAAGGTATTTTTTTAAAATGACTATAAAAATACATTGTACAAATTAATCCTCACTTCGATAAAAATTCTAATTTTTCACTTTTATGATTTTGTTAAATATATATAAAATGAAAGAATGCACAGAAATAATAAAATAAGTTTTTTAAAAATATCTTTCTCCTAAATTATGTTGAAAAAATATGCTAAAAATAATAAAAATTTAAAAATACGGTTATCATTAAAATTTAAAATATATAAATAGCTAAATTTATTGCATAAAATTAAAAAAAAAAAAATTAAGAATATTATGAACATACTAAAAAATCAAGTTTTCATGAATGCTTATTAATATTAAATTTATGTACCGTATATTGGGGAAAAAATAGGAGATAGGACGTACATATACTATCTATCTGAAAATTATAGTCAATTTTCTTACACTTTACTGATTGTTGTAATTAACATAATCAAACATTTGATTAAAGTTATTATAATATCAAATATAAGTTAAACAATGACTAGAAATACTATAATCTTTACCAATCTCACTGGTATTAATCTATTTTCAAATAGGGAGAGTACTGCGCCCTTAACGATCTATTGCGTATGTACAGCCCCTATCCCTCTTACAATTTAATATATTTAAAGAAACCTATTATGTTTCCCAATACAGTTTTTCAGAGGTAATGAAACTTTTACCCAAGATTTGCAGTCTACTTCTTGCGAGTGCCTCGCAGTGGGAGAGGATATGTGTCATTTCTTTGTAATTTAGCAGAGGCGTCAGATGTCTGTTTCAGTAAAGCCCATTTTGTTGTGGTGGTAGTTCAAAGGAATATGTCCTGTTATGAGGCCTGTTAGGGTTTTGATCTCTCTTTTGTTGAGTATTTATAATATCTTCCACTTTTATTTTTTGTATTTTTAAGATTGAGAATGCTGATAATTTGATCAGTAGATTTTATGATCTTGTTCAATTCATCAACAGATCGGCTCTGGTCCAATAAGTTTTGTGCAAGCCTGTCTGCCTTTTCATTTCCTTCAATACCTATATGTTCTGGCACCCAAATAAAGATTACTTTATTCCCTTGCTACAAGTTTTAGTTTTTACAGAGAGTCCCGTCCCAGTCCCAGTGTGAGGATCTATTTCCAATTAATCCTTCAGTATTATTATAACGGAAATACGTTTTAATTAATGTTAAAAAATTAATATTTTGTTTAAAGAAATTATTGATAAATACAAAAACTAAAAAAAAAACACAAATAATCACAACAAGTAACAATGACATACTTTTGAAATTTTTGTGATAAGAATAAAGTACACTTCAGTAATATAATTACGATATTATTGATGTAAAGTATGTACAAACATGGTAAAATAAATTTCCACTACTGTTTTTTGTAAAAAAATTTCAAATTAAAATATATTTTTTTTTTTTTCAAAATTTCATACCTTCATCAAAACGACGATTTCGAACCATAATTTTATTAATTTTTTTTTTATTGACGTAAAACTATTATACGCACTTTACTTAATTCAAACTTTACACCTCCTATCTAATTAACAACTTTCTTGAAACTAAAATTTTATTTTGTTTAAAGTAAATATTTTAAAATTTTTAATAAACTCTGGTATGTAAATACTAAACAAGAATAAAAATAAAAATGCAGTAGCACTGCATGGGTCCCAAGCCCAAAGATAAATATAACATATTTGTAAATTTGTATATATATATACAGGGTGGCCCCAGAAATAATATTTGTATATTTTGTAAATTTTATTTATATTTTTCAGATTTAAAGTATAAATTTGGCGGGTAATATATTTTGAATAAAGCGGTGACATTTATAATGTTAAATTTCTTTGACCAGATCAAAAAATTTGAGATTTTATGTGTTCAAAGAAATTTGCAACGAGATTGATTTTTTTTTTTGTGTTTGTATTTGTGTGGTTTGACAGTTGAAGAAGAAGAAAATATTTCAGCTAAGGCACTTATTTTATTCAATTAATTTTTAATTTAATATTAAATACTTTTCTGGACAAACACTATTTTCAATAAAATTCAGTTTTTTTTTTAACTATACCACTTGACAATTGAAACTTCAAAATTACCAAAAAGTATATTGGTATGTATTAATAAATAGAGGGGTAAATCTTGCTAAAAATCGAGATTTTTAAAAATTGATCTAGATAAAAAAAAGATTGATTTTTTTGATAAAAGAAATTTAAAAATTGATCTAGATAAAAAAAAAAATGATTTTTTTGAAAAAAGATTGATTTTTTTGGTCAAAGAAATTCAATATAAGTCATTGTAAAAACATATTTGATTATCCTTGATTGTTGTTATTTGAATTGGATTTCACGATTGCCCCTCAGTTGAGTTTTAGCTTTGGGGATTTGAATTTGTAAGCATACAAAACAATATTATTGCGAAGACCCGAAGACTGAAAGCTTTTTTTTAAGTTTCAACTTTCAACGAAAAATAAGAAATTTTCACTTCTGGGATACCCTGTACTGTATAATAACTATAAATATGTTATTTTGTATTTATTTAGTTTCTAAATTTGTAGTAAGCCATGTTATAAGGTATAATTTATGTAAAAATAACTTAATAATATTATATTTTATGTAAATTTGATTCAAATTTTTTTTTTAAATCTAAAATTTCAGAAGATTTGTGATATTAGTTCTTTACACTTCAACAATTTAAAGAATTTATGAATTTTGGTTTTGTTGACACTCATAAATTCTTAGTTTAAATTAAAATATTCTGGATATAATTTAAAATATGATATCTTAATTGTTGTAAGTTGTAATTTGTTAAATTTGTCAAATTTTTGATATGACATATAAATTTATTAAAATTTAATCTATTATATAAATATAATTATTTTTAATATAAACTAGAAAAGACTACCGAATGAATTGAAATAAAATTATACTGTGACGGAGAAAAATTCCATTAAATTGTTATTACAATTTTATGTTTTCGGAAATAAATAAAACCTGTAAAGTAACTCGTCACCTGAATGGTTATTTGTTATGCCAATGGATTTGTTTTTAATTATCGTAGTTTTTATTATAGTATTTTACAAGAAGTTTTATAACTATGATGTGTTGTAATAGAAAGTAGAAAAAAATTGTATATAAATAATTTAAATAATTGTATTAAGTTAATATCCGGATAATTTTTAGATTGGTAACTTCAAAATGGTATAATCTATCAAAATTTCCGAATTATATCGGTATTGAATTGGGATATTTTTATAAACCTTCTTGATACAATTCATTATAGAAATATTTTTTACAAAGTCTTGTTTTAATAATTTATCTGTTTTTACATACCCCGAGTTTTGGGCTACTCTTACGTTACGAACTGTTTACTATTTTTATAAGTATTTTTGTAATAGAGTATATTAGAAACCAAGTTATTTAATTAAATATTGAAATAATTCAAAGAAAAATATTTAAACAATTTTAAAGATTATTTGTAGAGAAAAGATTATATTATTAAAACCTAAAATAGAAATATAAAATAATAAAAATTTGGCGCTTAAATATACTCACATGTACGAAAATAAAATCATACAAAGTTAGTTAATTTATGACTATTAAATTGGACGTACATTTTTTTTTTCAATTTTTGGAAAAGCAAAACTTGTAAGCAGTGCCAAATCTGTGTTTTTATCGCTCCTAGTTCCTAGCTAATTCATACTGAATCGCCCTATAAGTCTTAAGAAATGTGATATTTAATCAACTAATAGTACAATTAATAATTTGTATTGCTCAATAACGATCGACAAATCAATTTATATTGATTGTAATTTTAAATCAGGACATTTTAAAACCGCAACCGATCCAAAGTGGATTTTTAAAATGTCGTCATAAAAAGCATTGAGGTGATTCATTTGAATGGTAATATTTCGAGTTTGGCTTTTAACTTAAGATGATACGGTATTATCTTCTAATAGTTGTTTTGTAATGCAGTTTTCATACAGAAGCTTTACACGCATCATAACGCCAAGAACAGCTAGTATTAGAAAGATTTATTCATGTCCATTTAAAACAATATTCTTTCGCCTGGAACTCTTTTTTGAATCAAAAATTCACAATAGTAATGAAATGATTTGTTTACGTTTATTTTTGATTAAATAATTTAATTATAGATTTCCTAAATTTCTTTAACTTTGATTTTGGTAAAAAAATATGTTTTTCGAAAAAAATTTAAAAAAAAGTAAAAAAATAAACTTAAGTGCGTTATTTCTAATGGTGCCCTTAGGCAATTGCCTAACATTTGCCTGTTAGTAAATACGTCCAAGAGAAATCAGGTAAGTGTTTTAATAAGAAATTAATAAAAAGTTTACCGCTTTATTAAACAAAACATTTATGATATTTCTACAAAGACAGGATCCAAAGATCAACCAAAGAAATGGCATTATGACCAAGTATTTATTTAAATTTCCTAACAATTCGCATTTTATTAATGCACAAATCAAATTAATCTTAACCTTAGAAATAATCAAAAATTATCAAAATTATAATTAAATTTTTATAATATCAAAATGATAAGAATTAAAAATATATTTTAGATTTAAGTGTATAAATAAACAAAATTCAATGTTAAATTATTAAATAGTATTTATAAATATTAATTTAATTCATTGTTCGTAGTAAACTTGCAAATTCAATTTATTTCCTAATTCAATTAAATATTTAAAATCGATCTAATAAATATATTTCTTTATTTGTTAATTATTAATAAATTTCAACTAGTTTTCAACTAGCTAATAGTTTTTCATATTTCTTACCGGATATATAACTCAAAATCTTCAAAATATATTGTCAATACAAGATAATAAATGTAAACATAAATTGATTTTAAAATTAAATAAAAAATAATTATTATTTCTAATTAATTTAAAGGGCATTTATCGTACATTTAAAAACTAGTTATATATCTAGTAATTAAGAGTGTGGATAGTTTTGTTAAACCTCTGTGCCTTCAATCTAACTAACTAAGTTATTTAAAAGTTAGCTTGTAGGTTAGCATAAATTCTTTTTTTTTAGATTTATACGTAAAATTACGAAAAGCGAGCTAAACTTACGAAAACTTATCCAAAATTAAGACTTTCGGAATATCGCCTTGTCAATAAAGTCGTGTGAACGATATTTTGATCCATGTCCACGTACATAATTACAATAAATTAAACTGTCAAATAAAATAAATATTTCCGATATTCGCTCATAAAATGAAATATTTCCACGCTAACTGTTTCCGATTACATTTTATAACAAATTTATGATTGTTATGTTAAATAATGAAATATGTAATTAGAATAGCTTAATTATAATAGAATATAAATAGTAAAAGAAATTAAATAATGATTTAAGAATTATCCAACTTTTTCAATTATTGTGAATCGATAAGAACACATTAACCTAAAGCAACTTCACCTAAATCGATAAGAACTTTTTAAATTTTTCAAAATTATTGATTATCCAAATATGATATAACTTCATAAAATCTTCAAGATACTTAACAAACAGATAGAAGATTTTATATTTATAATTACTATAATAATTTACATAAATATTTAAAGGTAAATATAATGTCTTCATCTAATCTAATTGTGGTAAGATTGTTGTTTTTAAGAATTTATTTACTAAAATTATAACAATTATATCTTAAAAATAACTTTTGATTGTAATATAATTTGACAAATATTTTGTTAAATAAATATTATGATAAAATTATTTATTAAATATAGTATATGTATTAATTATTTTTGTAAATATTATTTATATGTATATTAAGATATGTTAAAAATAAGTTTTATTAAAAATAAGATATATTGAAAATAAGATTTGTTTAAAATAAAGTATTTATGTATAATATGTTTAAATTAAATTGTAAAATATTCCATTCTTGAGTATTAATAAAAAATGATTTTATTTTTATAATTTTATTCATATTTACCAACCGAATTTATTTTCGTAAAAATATCATTTAATATTTCGTATTACTTTCAGTTAAATTTAAATAATTATTATTTATATAAAAAATATTTTTCTTTCATTAAAATATCCATCTGAATAAATATTAAATACAATATAAAATTAGAATTTAATTTATAATTTATCTAAATTTATAATTAAAAGTTTAGATTATTTATACAGCCTTTACTTCATTTCGCGTAAAGTTAATAAATCTAATCATTTCCATTTTTCGTATTTTTGTCAATATTTTTGAATGTTTTTAAAAAATAATTAAATTTTCGTATTTGAAAAAATGTTTAGGGTATGCTTCAAAGAATTTAATTATGTTGTCATTGTGAAATATGTTAGTTTTTATTTCATTAGTCTCCTTTCACGTTTAACCTTTACCTACACGTATATACAATTATCGTATTTTTGACACCTAAATACAATATTTAAAGAAGTAAAAATTGACAAATATATAAACAAAATTTAATTATTAACGTTCCCGTTAATATGTAAAATACAAATGTAAAAAATTGTCTTCCACGCTTTTTCTTTTCAACTGGGTTAGATTCTAACACTTTCCTAGCTGTAGCTTTTAATGTTCATCCTGTCAATGTGTCCAAACAATCGCAATATGTGGATTCTAATGCGTTCGACAACATCCGTAAAGCTTATACATCTCGTTGTTGTAGTGAAGTCTCCAAATTTTATTTATGTAGAAACCCGTTGGTCAGGACAGATGAGGGATTTGTAAAGTTCTACTTTGGTCCAACTTGTAATATGAAGTGATGATAGTACTTTACATTTAAATACTTCAACCATGTAATATCATGTTAATTAAATTAATTAGCCCCCATAACCAAAATTATTATCACATTGCTGGTATTTTTAATGGAAACTTATCCGATCATATTAAAGAATTTAATTATTAAATTTTATTTAGTAAAAAATATTTAAATTAATTTAAATTTTTAAGATAAATATTTCCTACAATTTTTAAAATAACGTGCATTGATTTATATGAATTAAATTGTTAAAATTTGTAATAAAATTCATAATTATGAAAAATCAATATAAATTAATTATCGTTCTAGATAAAGTGAAGTGTGAAAATTTTTATAATCTAATAATTTTTTTATTAGTGTGATAACTCAGAGTAAATTGTTTTTTCCCCTGTGAATGGCCGGATATAAATTTAATTTAATTATTTTATTGTTTACATTTTTAATTTATATTTATTTTATTTACTTTATATATTAAATATATATATATATATATATTGATTTTGACACATTTTTATGAACCGGTTTAGTTTTGGATATTGAAAATATAAAATTGAACCAGGTGTTGATCGCAGAAGTAAATCTTGAATATGTCCTCAAACACATTTAATAAATATAACTAGCCAGTGGCATTTCGCACATGAATGCTATAATGCTGTTGGTGATGGAGGTAACATGAGACTTGGTGTTAATCCTGAAAAATGTTGAAAATGATCAATCATCAAATGGTCTAAGTTTGTTTTGTTATATGTAACTGGTAATTTGGGAAGAAATTGCCCTGAATAACATCAAACATGTCTTTCTATAATTGCAACCAAAACCAGATTATATATCTGTTAATTGCCCAGATGCGACTAATATACTTGCTATAATTATGGCAAACTGCATACATTACCGCATTACCGGTGAATGCACTCAGAATGCTGGAAGAAATTAATTAAATAAAAAAAATCGGAGGAGATAAAGATTTTATTAGACATATGAGTTTTATATATTTGTATGTTGCATGCAATTAAATTATATCACTGTGTACTGTACAAAATGTAAAATCGAAATTATATCTTTCATAAATTTTATATTAATTTAATTTCTACTACTGGATAGATAAAAATCATTCAATACATTGTCGTAAATAAATATATAGAATGTAATAAAATTTAATTAATTTTATTATTCTTGTATAATTTCATTTTATGTTTTTCTATTGTAATGGAAAGATAGTTTTTTTAATATTAGCTAAAATCCATTTAAACGTTGTTTTAATCTCTTTAACATCGTTTCATTACAAATTTCTTTTAATGCAGCAAGGCTCCAAAAAATTTGAAATATAGATTTCATAATTCTTTTTCAAATACAATTTAAAATAATGGAATCTTATTACACTTTCATTATGAAAGTTTTATGACATTCTGACTTAAAATTATCATACTTCTGCAATGAACGTAAATGTCGTGTCATATGGAACGTAATTCTTTGTATTATAGAATAAAAATTCTTTATACTATACTAAAGAGTTTTTACTAGGTTTGTCTGTACAAAAATGAATTAAACTGATTAGTTGAAAGTTTGTATGCTCGATTTCATAGTGAGAACTTAAGCTTTTGCCAGATCTTAAACTTTGGTTTAACTTATTTTCTGGTTAAAGATAAGCCTACCTTCTTAAAGTGAAGTTTAACTTAAGCCACTTTCATATATAATTTATTCACACAAATAGAAAATAAATTCATATAAATTTTAAAACTTATTAGAAAAAATGAAAAATTATCATTCACAATAACATAATTTCCTATTTATAATTAACAATAATCATAAATAACATTTTTTTTTAGTTTAGCTATTCGTAGGACAAATTTTGAATTAGAAACCAAGTTGCAGGATTAACCTACACATTCGGTTTAGTTAAGCTTGAACTTAAGCTTTCACTGAGAAATTGGGCATTAGTATTAATAAATCTATGTTTAATAAACTAGAATATAATTTTGTTAATAAACTAATTGTTGTACTAAACTAGTTTAGATGGCTAAACAAATATTTTTTTTCATAGCTTTTTGAAGCTCTTAAATCATAAATTTCGTTATTACTTTAAGGAAAACTATATTTTTTCGCATCATCCAATAAAAACATATAATTACAAAGCTTAAGATAAAAATGACAAACTAAAATTTATCATGTGACAAATACGAAACGAGGAAAAAAAAACCCAGCTAAATTAAGACAAATGAACTTTTATAAAATTTAAATATTTAACAAATAAAATTATTTAAATATTATTTTTATTTTCATTAATGTATAGTAAAATTTGAGCTAAAAATGACAAATAATATTTAAAAGTAGCTTAAGACATCGTAAAACAATTTATTTTCGAGACAATTATTGACATGTGATAAAACTTGTCTCGTGAGTTTGTCTATTTTCACGCTTATAAAAACAATGATTTAATTATAACATAAAAATATGATAAAAAAAAAAAAAAATATTGACTGCAGAAATTAAATAAATAAAAAATATTTGAATAGATTTTTATGAGTGCCATATTTTGGATAAAAATTTCTTTAACAATTTTTCTTAAAAATATGTTATTTTTGTCATATCAATACTGATCTTAGATTGAATGAATGCCTTCGTCAGTTTTGATAATGATAATTATTTATAAATATTAATGGCTTTAGCTTGTTCAAAATGAAGTTAATTATCAAAATTTGAAAAACAAGGGATAAATTCAGTAATTGAAAAACTTATTGCAGAAAATTGAAGGTTCCCCATTTGATAAGTCAATAATGTTCATAATAGGATCAAGAATTTTAAAAACAGCTGTAAGATAAAAATAATTGTAGATATTTCGGAATTGATAGCGAGTTAAATTAAACCCATTTCTTGTGTTCATCTCTTATAGTAGAACTAACCCTAGCAATTTCAAACACATTCACTATAATTCTATAGTGAAGTATTTATGAAGTTTCTAAAAATTCTCTGCATTAAGTGCGATAGAACTTAAAAGTTAGGACATAAAAGTTAGTAGAAAATCTGCCATATTTGAATTATACTTTATACAATCAAAGTCAATCAAATCAAAAGGTCAATTAATTGTCCATAACAGTATGATTTGTAATTAAAATAATAATCTTATTTATATGCTACAGTATAGTAACAGAAATGACAAAAATGGACCTCTGATAATCAATTACTTTTTTCAGACATTCTTAAAAACAATAAGTTTAATTTTATATTATTGCTATTTTAAAATCTGCATTTAATATTTTGGAAAAAATAAGTTCATTAGGCTAATTTGATTAGACTATTTTTGGTAATTCTTGCAGTGATAATAATTTGTTAATCATAAAAATGTTTATAATATTATTATTTAAAAATAAAATTTATTTATAAAAAAAAAAAGAAAAGAAATATTTAACTTCTAACTGGAAGTTATTTTATATATAGCTACAAATTTGATAACCTCTATTGATATCTGGCTTGTAAAACAAATTTATTTCATTTTAATGACATATATGAACCATTTTTCGTAGTTGACCCATTCTGGGTTGAAAATTGTGTGTTGCTTGATATGGGGATCGAATCCGGGAAAGTTCCCATAAATTTTTTCGTCAATAAACTATTTGCTATTCACCCTGTATACTGATTTATACATGGTTCGCTACAAAATATCGACTGGAAAATGTCGAGCGAGATAAAAGTGATAATATAATTTTTCGGTGTTTTTTAAGTGATCTATAATTCTCGATATTTTTAATTTACAGGATGTCAGTGGGTATTTATATATTTGTCATCAGTTGATATTTTCATCCAGTCGGCATTTACAAATTGAACAATTTTTAATCAAATTAAAGAAAATTTTATAAAATTTCCATTAATAATAATTTTAAATTCAAATACGTAAATTTTCTAAACTTGGTCAGTGGAATTTTTTTTTTCAAATGAAACTCAGAAAAGATCAGGTCAAGTTTAGAAAAATGAATTAGATTAGATAAGTAACTAAATAATTATATAAAAAATTAATATGTTATCAAATTTATTAGAAATTATTTGATAATGTCATTCAATCTAAACTGAATTATTGAATGTGGAAAATTTATTTGATTTTAAATTATGCAATTTTTAGTAATTTACAAATTTATTATTACGGAATATTTATTGTTAGTTTAACTAATTTTCCGAATCTTTAAATAAGAAATTTTAAATTCAAATTTTAATTATTTATTTCTGAGATTAAGAAAATGATGAAGAAAAGTTGAACTAAGTCCGTGAAAATTATATTTTAAATTACAGGATTTTAAAATATTTAATAATATATTTTTCATTATCACTCCACAAAT
Organism: Rhamphomyia laevipes; assembly: GCA_963920725.1. Classification (NCBI taxonomy): domain Eukaryota; kingdom Metazoa; phylum Arthropoda; class Insecta; order Diptera; family Empididae; genus Rhamphomyia; species Rhamphomyia laevipes. Next base: position 37,054,167 of record OY987259.1, read on the forward strand.
TAATATATTTTAACTAAGTATAAAATTTCTAAAATTTGATAAATTTCAGAAATTACAATATAAATAAAATAAATTCAAAAATTTATTAATTAGGTCGATTTAATTTAAATATTATAAAAATTTATTAAAATATCAAAATTTTAATTAGATTTTTTTTGAATATTTAATTAAAATCGAATGCAAATAAAATATAGCAAATTTTAAGATAAAATATTAACATAAATTTGATATATTTGAATTAAAATAGATTTATACAGGGTGGCCATACTAAATCCTTAAATTTATTCAAAAATGACTTTATGTTTTGTTTGAGTGCTGGACATATTCTGGTTTGTTGGTGCAAAAAACGTTTTTCACATATTACCAATGAAAATTGATCAAGCAACGTTTTAAATTATAAGCTACATGCAACCGATAAATACAGTAGATATTATATTAACACTTTGAACAGTATGCGCAGTTGTTCGATATAACTGATACTATATTAGTGAAGTATTTTTAACACTATTGAGCTGTATTGGTCACCATTTACGATTCCTCCGAAAAAAATATGTTACATTTTCAATTGTAACATAATTTACAGCGAAGTGAATGCAATTCACGCCAATGAGTTAACCTTCCTTAGATGCAGCGTAATCATTGATCGTGGTAATTACTATCATTATTTTAAATTTTGGACATTTGGAACAAGTGTTAACGATTCAAAAAAATTTAAGAATGAACAAAACGGTTTACACTAATCGAAATAATGTAAGTAATTTAATCGTTATTGCATGCCTGGTGTTCTAATAATTTACTTTAGCTAATTTTTCAATTGTAATTTAAAGGAATAATTTATAAATTTTTAAAACAAGTTAGTAACTTATTGGCCACCATGTATAAGTGGGCATCTAAATACAAAACTACTATTTTTTTATAGCTATGTTCGGTGAAAAATATTGATTTCATGTTCAATTAATATTTATTAAAAAAATTGTATATAATAAATATGCATATCATCAGAATCTAATACAAAATAATAGAAAAATACATAATTTTAATCAAAAATTATTCGACCATGACAGTTTAAATATAAATGAATAAAATCAAAATAATTTTCTGAATTTGAATTGGAATTATTTTTTATGTTATATTTTTTAAAATACTTCAATTGTCAAATACTCTTCACAGTTTAACTAATTAGATAATTTAATTATAATTAAATATTTTTGTTAGTAATTTGAATAACATTTTTATGATTATGATAATAACTGCCATTTATTTTATTAGTAAAATAAGGAAAAGGTTTAAAAGAAAACTTTTATTTTCAAAAGAAAAATATTAAAATTTAAAAAAAAATTAATTTTAATTTGATATTAAAAATAAATAAACATTTTTTTTTTAATTATTTGTATGAAATTTAATAAAATTTTTATGTGAAATATTAATATTCAAAAGATTTCCTAGACTTGAACTTCATTTGAAAGTAAATAAATACATAATTATAATAAACTTTTGAATTTTATGAATTTATGTAAATTGTTTGTTAATTCTATGAAACAATTAGTTTACATACAATACTATGATAATATTATGCTTTAATATATTTGGAAAATAATTGATTATGGAGAGTAATAAAAATTTACTTCTTTAAACCATATTTTAAAATAACTAGTGAATACTAAAAGGATTGGTTAATTAGTCCTTAATAAACTATAAATAAAAAGTAGCAATAATTCATGATAATCCAATATTTCTTATAAATAATTAATTAGCAAGTTTTATTTAATAATGAAACTTCATGAGGTCAGCTCCGGTTCGGAATTATTCAATGTACTCACAACTTATTTAAAATGAAATTTATTGTTCAATAACAAAAATTTGCATATTTTGCAATATTTTAGTAATTATAGCTATAAATGATAGCAAAACTGATAATTTTTTAAAAATAGAAACTTTTTACAGATAGTGTAATTTTAGTAGTGTAATTCTGTTCAATATTATACAAAATCGGGAATAAATTTATAAAATTTAGGATCTTTTGAAAAAACTCGATAAATAATGATAAAATGTAGATCTATGAACAAAAATGTCAAAGAACATCTCAAAGAACGATTTGAGATTAAAGAAAACTGTTTGCACTACTCGAAATAACCAAGTCAATTTTGTATAATTGAATATTAACTCAATTTGTTAAAAACAAATAATGATGATGAGCACTATTACATTGATTCCATGTATTGAATAGAACTGTAGCATATTAAAAATATTTTAAAAATATATTTTCGAATTGTTCATTAAAACATTTGAATTGTTCATTAAAATTCATAAGAATTATTATTTCTTAGTTGCAAGAATTTAATTATTAATATTTCAATTTGAAATTATATCATGTCACAAACTATATCATGCAATATTATATCACATTTGTATTTTTTAATTTTATTAAAATTCGAATTATTCATTAATAAAATTAAAGAATTTAGAGTAAAGCATAATTTCTAATATATTTAGTTAAAAAATGTGAAATAAAAAACACTTTAATTATTTTTAACATAATTTTTTCTGTTCAGTTTTATCCACTTTTCAACTTACTTTTATTTTGATCTTCATTTTCCTTGATTTTATCATTATTATTATTTGGTGTTATATTAATTGTTGTTATAATATTTTTAGTTTTCATTTTTATTATTTTTTTATTTTAGAATTCACAAAATTTTTTAATTATTTTTTATGTTTATCATTCAAAGTGTTTTTATCTTTGTTTCTTATACAAAATCGTTAATTAAAATTAATTAAAAAATTAAAATATTTTTATATAGTTTTTCCCGAATTTCGAACCAAAAAATATTAAAAAAAAATTGAAATTTTTTGTACCATTTATTTTCAAATTCACATTTATTTTTATTTTTTTAAATGATATTTTTATAATAGAATTTAATTTAATTTAACTTTTACTTGTGAGACAGTTTCAATAATACTGACCGACATTGCTTACCTGTCGATTTATTAAATACTTTGGCACATTATTAAACACATTTTTGTTGTGCTTTTGATTATTTTTATATACTTTACTATTTAGTATATGTATTAAAAAAAATTATTAACGTTTTGTCGGTTAAATCTATAAATACGGAAACTTTTACTATAAATTATAGAATACATTATTAAATTTAAAAAAATGATGTATAATGTATATTATTAAATTAACGATTATGTCGCGATTTTTTTTTTAATTACATTTATATGTATTAGTAAATTAATTGGAGAGCATAAAAAAATCATATAACATTTATCAGTAAGACGACAATAACGACATCTCTACAAAAGATACTATGTATTTTATTTATGTATTTATGTGGCGAGAGAGTCGAGCAATTCTTTTCACTTTTTCAAAATTGATTGTAGAAAACTTGAACGATTGGAAATTTATATTAATTTTTTAATTGTTATTAAAGGAAAAGTTTAACGGCCTAGAAAATATTTAAATTATAATTAAATATAACAATTGTGATATTATAGATTGACGGTCAATCATTGGGCAATTTTGATTTTTTTTATCGAATATTTTTAGGAAAAGCATTTATTCTGGAAATGATAAGCTTAGCAAGAATTAAGGACTCGAGATTTTTAGCTTCGAATGTCGTTGGATTGAAATTTCTAACCTAGAGAACACAGATAACCAACGGACGAATAGAATACTAGGGATTAGGATACCAAAATGTAATTCAATTTAAACTCTACTCACTATTTATTTATAATTTTCATAGTAATTCAAATTTGATTAAATATTTAATTATATATAAATATGAAAAAGAATAAAATTATAAATATTTCACTTTTCAAGTATTATTTAGATAGGAATTTGTTGTGAATTAAATTATTTTAAAATATAGACTTTTGTTAACTTTGAAGATAAAAACTTCCATATTTGCATTGCCAAACTATATTTAATTAAGTATTTTAGTAAAACTTACATCATTGAATCGAGCACAGAATTTGAAATTGCAAATTTACGTATTTCCATTATTTGAATTTAATTGTATGAAAAATTGGAAAATTTAATTATAAAAGTTGAAATAGGAAACATCAAAAAATAAATATTTATATCGAAAATACCAGAAATGTTTGACAGTGGCTGTATCCTTAAAAAGAATACGTAAAAAAGAAACAAATATTGTAAAAATATTGGAAAATGAAGGAAAAATTCTTTCAGGATAAAAATTGATAATTTTTTTTTTATTTTCTTATAACTCTGAAAGTATTGGTATCACACTAAACTTGATATTCACTTTTTGTAATCATGTTTTGAAGTGTCCTGAAACGGTTTTAACTATGTTAATAAGGATATATTTGTATATAAGACGATACTATGTAAACGTAGTTGCTTCCAAAGTATGAATTTATGATTAAATCGACTCTCAGTATTGAAAATGAATTATATACTTAATTACAAAATAAATACTAGTATTAAAATAAATATTAGTATATATTAGTATATCAGTTTTAATTTTTAACTGCATTAATGTTTAAATATTTCTTTTATTTAATTATATTGATAAAATATTTTCTATTATTCAAGTATATTTGAAATTTTTCAAAGGTCTTTTAGTGCAGTGACCGGTGAAGTATAAAAACTAATTATTTAGAAAATAATTCTTAATATTAATAACAAAATATAAGATAAATTAAATAAATATACATTAAAACAAAAAAAAATCATTTAAAAATCAAAATGAAATCAATTTATATTAGACGTCATTGTCCGAGTTTTTTGCAAACAATTCCTTGACATATTTGTAAAATATAGATTTAAAATTTTACTTCAAAATTTTATATTAATCCACATAAAATTGATAACAAAAATTGTTTTATATATCCAGAATGATAATATTATTGATCAGTAAATAAAATTGTTATTATTGTAATTATAATTACATTAATACTCTTGATTAAATTCTAATAATATTAAATTTTTATTATATTTAATTAATAAAATCAATTTTTTCCAATTTTCATATAAATTTAAGTCAGTATAATAAATTTTTTTGATAAAACAAAAATATTTTCTCATTATTATTAAAATGTACAAATTGTAAATATATTTTTTTTTGTTTCATTTTATAACTGACATTGAAAAGTGCGCCAAAGTTTCATTGCAATCAGGTTTAATTAATTTATGTTTATATGTTTATAGTATCTGCGTTCAATTAACTACTCAGTTGAGCATAACAAAAATTTTGATGGAATTATTATAATGAAAATGAAATTAAAAATCATTTTGATTGAACACTTTTCATATTTCTATCTAATATAACTTTTATTTTAATCTAAATTTTTCAATTATGTATTTTATTATTTTCGAGAAGAATAAAAAACTAATCTGGGAGAAGCAGATATCTCGTAGTTATATTATAATTATCACGGATTTGTACAAAAATTTTGCATCTTTTAAGACATCTATAAAATGACTCAATACGGAAGGTATCGTAACCGAATTTTGTGGCCATACTAAATTACAAACCAAACTCGACTATCAAATTTTATTCAAATCGGATTATGTCAAATATAATTCGGAAATTTTAACATGGACTAATTGAGCTAAACAGCATTACAATTTAATACCTGAGGACACTGTTTGGCAAATTTCATTAAAATATGATAATTAATGAATTCATATTACTGCACAATCGTGAACACGGACCGGGTTTGGATTTCTACATTTTTTGAATCTCCACATCTTTTGCAAAGTAAATAAAAATTGGGATTTCAGTAAAATCCATTTTTGTTGCTCTTATCGCCATCACAACACAGCATATTTATTGGTAAATTTGTTAAAATTTTATGTATAGAAATTTTTGCTTAATATTTTTTCGTTCCCAAAATTTTAATAATTTTTTAAACTGGTATAACAACTTATTACGTCGCCTGATTTAGTATTAGAAACTGTCACTAAAATTATATGCAAAATATTTTTATATTTATTGCCATTAATAAAGTTTTTGTTATACCAATTTAATTTAGCAAAAAAAATAATTAATTAGCAATTTTTTAATATATTGAATAAATTTAACGATATGAAAATATTTAAATCTGTCTAGGACTTTGATGAGTTGATATTAAGTTCTAGCGACTTAGTCATATAAAATTAAGTCTTATTATCAAAATAAATTTCGATTTTTGTATATATTTTACATACTAAATTAATAGTTTATTGTATACAAAATGTTAAAATTAAAACAGATTCTTATTTTTACGCATAAAGGTGAGTATTAAAATTTGTAATTTAAATTTAATTATAAAATATTTTTATAATTACCACTCTAGTGTAGCTTTATATTTATATATTTAATTTTAATTATGTTTGTTACCAGCTCATCTGTTTTTTTAATATATAAGTTTGAATAACATTAAAATTAATATGTCTTATCTTATCTGACCAATTGGTGAACAGCCGGCCGAACTAAGTACTCCAATGATCTAGTGACTAAGAGACCTATATTTTATAGCACGGCTTCTGAACGGTTTCTGATATTGATGTAAAGTTAATATCTTTGTTAACCTATAGGTGAAAATTTTTTTAATGGTGAAGATTGAATAACTGGGTCATTAAAAATGAATCGTCATTTGAAAAAAAACCAATATTATCATTTAAACAGCACAGAAAATATGCCTCCTTTTTGTACACGAAATCTGAGTTTGGGCTACAAAAATTGTTTATCTTTGCAATAGGATATTAATGAGTTTGTGAAATTGACATAAAATCAAAAATATACAATTAGTTGGGTGCTTAGACTAGTATAAATGGAGGTATTTTGTTGAAACCTGAAATTGCAGATAAAATTATCGACTTTGGAATTTGAAATCATTTTCAGTTTTAAATTTTATAGTTAAGATTTTGTCGTTTAATAAATTTTTCAGTATAGAATAAATATTAATTTATCAATCGTGATTAAATTTGATTTATATTATTTAGCTTAAAGGTATATCCCAGATATTTTTATTATAGACTTTAATTTATTTTTTAAATATAATTTTATCGTTATAATAATGCCTGCCAATTCACCTTTTTAATAAATTAAATGATTAAATATAATTATTAGTTTGTTAGATATTTTGTAATAAATAAAATTTGAATAAATGTAATATATGATTAATAAATAAATTGATAGTTCTATAGTATCAATTAAATTATCAAATATCATCAAAAATTAGTTTTACTCCAGAGACGCCCATTAGTTTTGGTCAATATATTATGCGACATCTTTCTTTAGTGTTTTATAAAGCGTTCCGCATGCATATGTCAACAAACCAACAAACAATAATACCTGAAATCAATAATTAAATAAGTAATAATAGCGAACCCCGACTTTGCCGAAAACTAATAGAATATATTTGGGGCAAAAAGTACGCCAGCAGAGTTAGGCCGACTATATTCGCTTCTACACTTGATTCCAACCGATTTATTCTACACTTTCCAGTGTTGCCAAAAAAAAAAAAATTAACGTTACATATTTCGTTACATAAAGATATAATATATTTTTACCATTTCGTTATTCAAATTTCTAACGTAAAAATAAATTATGTCGGTATCTTATAACATTAAAATACGTCATGATGTTAAAAAGTCTTTTATAACAATTTTCCCTGAAACTATTCAGAGAAAAGAAGTAGTTTTTAATTATAGTTTTGACATATACTAGCCAAATTAGAACTAGTAAAATTATCGTAAGTTGAATAATTTTTATATAAAGTACTATAGATTTTTGCTATTAAAGGCGAGTGACAATAAACCTGCTGATCTGATCAAGTTCATTAAGGAGGTAGGATGGATTGATGCGCTGTAGAAAAATTTCAGCCATCGGCTGGGGTGAACAATGGGCCAAAATTTTGGTTTCAGTGCGTGGGGTTTTTGGATCCTCCTCCTTAGAAACCAACCAACCAACCATAGATTTTTTCTGAATAATTTTTAAAAATTGTGCAACGAAAAACCAAACAAATTGCATTGCGTTATCGTTATGTTTTTTGTTCTAGTAGTAACAAAATTTAATTTATAAAATGTCATCTAATGTAACTTTGATAAATAACGTTAATTCGTTTCGTTATTGCGTTACGTTTTGCACTTTGATATTTCCAAAAAAAAATATGTGGTTGTGGAAAAAACTAAATCATGATTTCTTTTTGCGACATTCTTTTAGCTTAATTTTTAGTTTTCCATAAATTAATTTCGTTCTTTCAATTTTTTTTTTGCATTTACTAAAAGTTAATCAACCAATAAAATTAATAAAAATAATAATATAGTAATCATAAAAATTTGTTATTCAAGATTGTAATATGATTTACAATTTAGATAATCGTAAAATCAAAAAAAAATATATTTTCATTCAGTAAGTTTTTTTAATTAGATATTAATATGCTTCGTTACTAAACTATTTAATTTAATATATCCTTGAACTTGTACTTGCAATGTAACATGCAAGCATATCGACCGTTTATATAATCGTAACTGTCATGATTACGATTACCTCACATCTTGATTTAATTTTTGGTTTGGACATTTTTTTTATGAATCAGTTTTAAAATTATATTCGTTGACAAATTAATATTCATAAACAATACAAAACCATAAATGCAAAAAAAAAAAAAAAGTTTTTAATTTTTTTTTTGTTATTGTTTATTATGTAATTACATATATAGGAAATTTATGTAATCATCGGCGACATAAAAAATAATATTTGAAATTGAAAATGTGTTTTGTATATGAATTGCAGTTAACGATCATCTTCACCTTCATTGAGGTTGATTTTTAATTATTTAATCCCGATTATGGTCACTAGTAAATAATTCAACTTATTTTTTTTGTATATATAGATAGATAGATTACATAAAATATTAATGCTATAAGATATGTAATGTCGATTAGATAATTTAAATTAAATAATTATGTTATTACAATTGATCAAGGAATATTTATATAATACATGGTGATTTATAAAATTAAGTCAATAAAACTTATATATATAGTAAAGAAAGTGCAGACACTAGCTAAGTAATGGTTACATCTACAGTAGGCCATTATTTCCTTTAATATCAGTAACTTTATAAACAACTTTCTGTATTTATGGTTATATCCTCTAAATGTCTAAATTATTGAATCTTAAGTCAAATACAGTTCCATCAAATTCAAAAAACTGCATCGATAAAATTTGATCTTTCTACCTATTTAGATAGCAGCTTGTTAAGCTTATGTGCAAGTCTAAATATATAAAATTAATGGCCTGCATTTAAGCTTTTTAACCACCTAACAAGAACTTGTTGTATTTTTATTAAATCTTTATTTTAACTTTTAGATTATTAACATTAATTTTTCATAATCGATGTCAGTGTTATTACGGAGCATTCGACTATACAAATTTTCAAAAGTTAAAATCGCAGCGGCGAGTTTGTAAGCTTTCATATATTTCTATATATTTTTTCTTAAGTATGTTGTATGGAGTATTAAAATAATGATTCGGTTATAAAAAATAATTTTTTAAATGTAAACTTGTATTTAAAATTGAATACGCCTAAAAGTATGCTAAATTTCAATAGACATGAAATATAATCTTAATGTGCCAACCCAAATCCAATAAGTAATTTCCATATGTTTTTAAAAGTAGTTTTTGTTAAAAAATGTATCAACATACAAAATAAAAAAAATTATTGTTCAATTTAAATTAATATTTTTATTATTTATTTAATCTAATTATATTTTCAAATTTCGCGCTGAATTAAAATGTAAATTTTCAAACCAATTTCATATCAATATACAAACTTTTATCCGATTTTGATGAAACTTGTTACAGAGCTATAGATCGTTCTCCTCGTAATGTATAATTCGGTAGCTTCAGTGCGGTCTTGATCAAATTTCCGAGGTTAATCTAGTTAAGTTTAGCACATTTTTTTGGTTTTCTCTTTTTTAACACTACGTTCGTCATTCTTGTACAATATAAAAGTATAATTTAGAATTTAGATAATTTAACTTCATATTTTGATTATATCGATAACGAACTATCAAAATCAGCCTGTACAATTAATATTATATTGTAAAATGTTACCAAAAATCAAAACATATTCGAGAATATTTATTAACTTTTGATCATATGATGTTGTTAAATTATTGAAATTTTTCCGCACAGTAGCTTAAAACTTATTACGAGTATAATAGTATATGCAATTTTTCTGTAAATTCAAATTAATTTTTAAACAATTAAGGTTTATTTCACCTCGAACGTTATAAAATATATGAAATTTTAGATATAGACGGAACATAATCAAATTTATTCATATTATTCTGTTAATGTTTTAAAGTTTTAGCCTTTAACTTATATAAATTATTAAAATTCTCAATATAATTTATTGGAAATTTTTATGTAGCTATGCTTTTTAAAATAAATATTAAATATATGATATTTTATTAACAAATATTTAGAGAAATATATATAAATAAAATCAAACTAATAAATAAGAATTTTTCATTTTCATATTTTCAATTCTTTGGTATTATTATTTTTTTATTTCACAATTATTAGCTCCAAAATTCCAGTCCTGGTGTTCCATTTTACCAAATATTAAATAAACTAAATCGATTTTTTTGAAAATTTGGTATATTTTCCCTTAGTTTGCAGATTCAATAAGTACCATTTTGCCGATGAATATTAGTCTTTCTCGGATTTTACGATAGACTCGTGCGTCGTGCCATAAGATTTGGACATATTAGTTTAATTCCATACATTTCAGATATAATTTAGACCTGGAAATGCTATAATTTATAAATTTATGACTATTTACTTATATTTTCTTATAAGGTAAATCGATATTTTCAAGAGTTCTTAACTGTCAATGTTTTCTTATCCTAATTTTGTTATTATAAATATAATAAACTCAATTTTTTTTATCCTTTTTATATTGCATAAAGTTATACTAATTATCCACTGATTAAATAGTTTGATTTCTTAATAGTTGCATTATTAACCATGATTTACAATAATTGCCAAGTGAAAATTAATTAAGTACAGATAAAGATATCAGACCAATAGATATTACACATTCAGTACTAAATCATCAGCGCTAGGTGCCGTGTCTTTAAGTTCTTAAAAAATGCATATTTACCTTGCAATATTTATTCAAATCATATAAAACTATATTTTTAACGTTTATCCGTTTCGAAATTAATACTAATTTGAAATCGTGTAAGATTGTCGCTTATATTCCAATATTTGTCTGAATTTGGTACACTCACTTTGGATTTAACTAATTCTTTAGCCATTTCATTACAAACGAATTGTGAAATAGAAGTTGTACTGATGCGTTGATCATCAATCAATTTCATTTATGATTGGTTGGTTTAATTTATTGGAAAATGTTTCTAATAGTGGTGAAAAGAAAATTTAAGTTTAACAGAAATTAATTTGATAACAAAAATTAGTATATTTTTACTACATAAATTTTATTGATACTTTAATTGTTGAAATCGATCATTAAGTACAATTTTGTGTAAAACTACTAAATTTTTAAATAAATTATTATATATAAATCTTAAAATAATTAATACTAATTGTTACAAATACGTTGTAATTAATGTAATTAAATATTATTTTAAGTTTTCCATCAATTTTTAATTTATATACTAAATTATTAATATATTAATAAATATAATTTACAATAATTAAAATTAAAAAGTTTCACAATTCATTTATGATTAATAGTAATATAATCAGGACTACTTTCTCCATTTTGTGATTCGGATGTACTTGATTTCAATTCGTTAGTTTCGGAATTCCATGGCTGTGGTTCCATTTTACCAAATATTATGTAAACTAAATTAGTTAATATCATGAAGGCTGATGAAATAATAAAAATAATTTGCCATTGAAATTTATTATCCTGAATAAAAAAAAAATATTTAATATTCGTACTCAATTTGTAATACATAATATTATGTAATAATATTCAAGTGAAAAGGTGGTGAAAGGAAAGTTAAAAAATTCAAAAATTGAAGTTTAATCGTCAAGTTTAATTAAAAGTTTATTTAAAGAGAAATGACATATTGTTTTGCACAGTACAGGAACAGGTTCCACGTTATGTAACCTATTTTTTACACACTTAGGAGTAAAAGTAATTTTTTGGTGAATTATTGTTTAAAATACCTTAATAAGCTATAGGAAAATTGAATATTATTGAGGGTTTTTTATAATAATTTTAGTTTAGTTTATGATGATTACATTTAGTGTACCAAAATGGTTCCAATATCAAAATCAAGGGAAATTCTATTTCTTTTGCTAAAACAGGATGTCAGAGTTGTTACATGATTTATGATTATTAAGCAAAATTTTAGCATAACATAATATTTTAATTAAATACAACCAAAATAAAAAAAATATTCTTACCATATCTGTAACAATAATTCCTACACAAAGAGGTGTTATTATAGCGACTATCGTACCAAAACAATTTGTTATTCCCATTAAAACTCCTGAATAATTTGGTGATAAGTCAATATGATTTAATAAATTTCCTATTAAACTACATCCTTGGGTTCCAACGACGATTGCCAAAAGTACTACAACTAATAAACTGTTATCAACTGATCCCACAAATCCAATTGCAATTAATCCTATTCCTGGTATCCATGTAGCGATTGTACTAAATATTTTCCTTATCATTGGCAATGATAATAATTGCTTATTTGACAAGTAATCAGCAATGAACATAAAAGTATATGATACAAGTAACATCACACAGTATGGAATAGCTGAGTAAATTGCGTTATTTTGTATATCCATTTTAAGAATATTGTGCATATATGATGGAATTTGTGTAATAAGTGTTGTAAATCCCCAAGTATCACCAGTACGCACACAAAGTAATGCAAGAAATGGAACAGATGTAAATATTTTTATCCATGGTGTTGGCATTTGATTTTTATATATTGTATTTGTTTGATTCAATGATGCTTCAATAAATTTCCTTTCACTTAATGTTATTGATTTTGATTCACCTGGATTATTAGCACCTAATAAAAACCATGCAACACACCATAATAGACCAATACCACCAGATATGTATGATATTCCTGGCCATCCTAAACTTGATGCAGCTATAAAACCACTTGCCCCAAATGATAATATTGTACCGACTTCTACACCACAATGGGAAATAACTCCGAAACGATTACGTTCTTTTATTGGTGACCATTTTGATAAGAAGGTATGAAATGCTGGAAAAATTGATCCTTGAAAGAAACCCTGAATAACACGAATAACACAAAATATTTTCCATCCACCATATGTAACCGAAATTGGTGTTATTATACTTAGTAACGATGGTATTAAGACTGATGAAAGCAGAACATATTTTGCACCATATTTTTGAGCAATATAACCTCCTGGAATTTGTGTTATTACATAACCCCAAAAGAAACTACTTAAAATATAAGATTTTTCTTGTATATTCCAATCGAATTCCTATAATTAAAAACATAATTTGTTATAAATTTGATTTAAATTTTTCTATATATACTTACTTCAAAATCAGGATTAGTAGTATTTTTGTTTGTCATTGCTACCACAGCTACTGATACATTTATTCGGATGAAATATGATATTGTACTACATAAAAATAGTAAAAATATTTGCAAATGACGGACTCCTAAGACTAAACCTAAATTAATTAAAAATATAAAATTAAAATAAATTTTGTCGCACTTGTAAATGGTATGGACGTTTCCCTTGCTAATCATATTGAATATAAAAATTTATTTTTGTGGTGACAATTCTTTTAAAAAACAGTCCAAATCTAAACTAGTCAATTAGCATTGAAAAATTTATTTAAATTATACAATGTCATAAAAATATAACCGATATTTTTCAAAATTTGGTTACAATTGAGTAATAAATTACACATTAAACCAATTAAGATTCTGTATTTTCAACACCTGTAAGTGCTGTGTGGCGTCAATGTTATTGGGAATGACCAATATATTTCAATAAGATTGCCATGTTATATTTATATTTAACTATTTTGAGCACTATTAATACACATATTTCGTATAATCGTAGGTCCTGGATCTGAACTGATATTGTTTACAACATGTTTAAAGTTTTGGTAAACCTTTTTTCACTTTTTGATTGAACATGAAGTCCAAAAGACGCAGTGTATGCAGAACATTGTTCTATATATCAAGTGAACTTAATATTTTCTTTCAGAAAATGTTGCACAACTAATACATTAATACGTACATCTTTTAAATATATTGCATTGCACAATTTAAAGTATGATTTTTATTCTTCAAAACATTGAAATATTTCCAAGAACTATTAATTTTAAGCAGTTCGGTTATTTTTTCAACCCTAATTCACGAATAAGTTAATTGTAGTGCATAGTCCAAGATTTTTAGTTCTATTTAATATAATTAAAAATTAATTTACTTTTTTTTTCCAACTTTTCATTAATTGTTGTCATATTTTTTCTTTACACTTTTAAGTGCAACTAAAACCGAATATAATTTAAAATTTATTTATTAGTTTTGCACGAACTGTCCCAGTTAATTATTAAAAATAAAATTTAAAATTCAAATTTGTTCACAACTTGTTTAATCGCAGGTTACATTTAAACTGATATATAATTTGTAAAACAGAATGTTTTACGGTGCTGGTGTTGGTCAGTTAACCTTAATTACTATAATATAAATTCAATAAATATTATTTGCAGAAAACTCCATTTTATTACAGCAGCATTTCCAAGTTAAAGTTTTCGTTCATTCCATTCAAATTAAATTATGTTTCTTAAAAATAATTATACTTATTACCAAAATTAATAATTCATACTTTCTATAACTTACTGGTTTCTGCATTAAATTCAGTTATTAAAGAATCGTTGTATAATTTTAAAAAATATTTTATTATCTCAAAATTTTTGATTTACAAGTTCATTCATTTACTAAAATATTTAATTTAATCTGGAAAATGTGTAGAAACGCAAGTTTCTCTGAAATAACAAAATGTAGTAAATTTTGATGTGGTTTAATAAAGTTTCGGCAGCTACTAAATAAACAAAATCTCTGATTATTTTTTGCTATAATTTGTGTATGAAAGTTGTAATTTTTGTATTAACAACCCTGAAATATATTTTTTTTTTATGATTTTTAAAATATTTATAAATTATACATAAAATTATGGAAAAAAAAGAAATATGTTAAAAATAGTAAGTAAAATAATTAATGGAAATACATATATAATAAAAAGAAATCAGTTTTGGAATAAAAGTTTAGGAAAAATATGAAATTAAAATAAATTGTTGAAAAATATGCAAAAATTAATGTAAATTTTTTTAAAAAATTTAAAAATTTATAACTAATAAAGAGCTACTAAGAAAATCAAAGAATTAAAAGAAGAATTGTTAAAAATAACTAACAATTTTATAAAGTCTATAGTAAAAAGAATATAATTAACTAATTCAGAATACATATTGAGAAATTGTAAAAAATAATAATAATATTAACATTTAAATTACATTGGTATCATTCATCGTTGGAAGGTTTTAACAACTGGGCATTCGTTAAGAGTCCACCACAGCCTTAGACTTACAGCGGAAATTTGAAAAAATATGTAATTTGAACTCTTAATAATATTGATATCTGCGTATAAACAAACCCGATAGTTTACTGGGTGAGTATCGTATAAGCGAATAAAGGTCTCCAAAAAAGAAAGCTTTCGTGTAAATTGCATGCATATTAAAGTTGTATTGGATGTTATGTACCAAGTTTCAATTATATCACAAGTTTTAAGTTATATATACAGGGTGATTCCAAATATTATTACAAAAAGTTATTATATAAAAAGAATACTTAATCTTAATAATGATTTTATTTGTGCACATCTAATTTACGTAATCGGAATTTTAACTATTTACACATTAATTAGATTATTTTAATATTAAAATAAGCGACGTTAACCAGTGGACGACTACAGTTCAACTTCCACTTTAATTCTACTTTTTAAAATGTTTCACCCAAAAGCTCAGCAGATTGTTGCATTTGCACTTATGGGATGTGCTAATTGCTTTATTGAATATTGATTAAAATGATAAAATTAGTTATTTTAGCAAAATTAATAAATTTAATTTAATTTTTTATAACTGGTAATATCAGCCAGGAAATTTTACTGTGTTGAAAATAACCACACAGGAAAATAACCTGGCTAAAGTTACCATAACAAAGCAGCATCACACAGTATGGTATATAATATATTAAGAATGTTGTGTTAAAGTGTTGAATGGAATTTGTGTTAAAAGTGTTGAAAATCCCCAAGTATCTCTAATATGTACACAAAGTAAAGTAATAGCACAGAAGTAAATATCTCTTTCTCAATCCATGGATTTGATTTTTATAATTGTATTTGTTTGATTCAATGATGCTTCAATATATTTTCGTTCACTTAATGTTATTAATTTAGATTCACCTGGTTTATTAGCACCTAATAAAAACTATGCAACACACCATAATAAATCAATACCACCAGATATGTATGATATTCTTAGCCATCCTAAATTTGATGCAGCTATAAAACCACTTGCCGCAAAAGATAATATTGAAATTTTATCATGATACCAACCTATTGTACCAAATCTCATCCAAATCTGAGATATAGTTTTTTGTTGTTGTTGATATTAACGAGAAATTTTAACATGGTCCGACTGAAAGTATCGATCACATCTTGTACGGACATCAAGATGAAATATGTATAAACGAACCTGTGCAACAAATTTGATTAAAATCTCATGAGCGGTTCTGGAAGATGTTGCTAAATTGAAATACGCGTACTCCGGACACTTTGACTACCCGATCTCGTAAAAGTTTAGAAAAAAGTTTCAGCCAAATCCATCAAATCCAACACAACACTTCATAGTTATTCTAACTACTCGTAATAAACAATAAATGATTTTATATACAAAAAACAGGAATTACATAATATTTAAATTTATTAATACATTACAAATATTGATTAATGATTATATGTATATGTAAGTTAAATTAATGTTTTATTATTTTTAATATTATTTTTAATTTAATAATTTTAATTATAATTTCACACATATATAAATCAAACGATATTTTCAAATTCAAATTTCGCGCGCTTTTAATAATATTATTTTAGGACACACATCTTTTTTTTCTTCTTCTTAGTTGATATTTTATTGTCGGTTTAAAAAGACGTTTCTTTTCTAAATCATTGTGCCGGGATTCAGTTGTCACTTGCATTATTAAATTATTAAAATAAATTTGAATACAATACATTCACTATTGTTATACCATGTTATCTAAAATCCTAAATAAATATCATCACTTAATTCTTAATGGTACATTTTAGTTAGTTCAAAATTGATCCTTGCGCATTACTGATTTAGTATTATTCCATCCACCAATAATAATTTCAATCCATGGTTGCAATTTAATCGGAGCATTAGAAAAATTTACGCATCTTTAATTTACGAGGTTTTATGATATTGATATTGATGATGGTGATGGTGATGTTTAGAATCCTTAAAACTTACAACTGGTTATTAACTGGATTTTACAAACATCTGTAATTTTCCGGTTGTGGTGTGTCTAAAAAATTTGTACAAATCTTGTTAAATAACAAGAAATCTTAAAATTAATTGAATAATATAATATGACAATTCTATATAAACTGTTTTTGGATACTGAAAGTATAAAAACTTTCTGGAATTTTTGGGTATTTTATTCAGAACTTAAAAAAAAATGTGAGGTACAAATAATGAATAGTATTCAAATTGCTGAAACTCTTTATATTTGGCTATATCATTTCCATATAAATATGCTTTTTATATGAATCATTCAGTTAATTAAAAAAAATTTCAGCGAAATCTATTTTGTGTCCATCAAATCCATCAGCAGATTTCATAGTTATTCGATAACTACTCATCGTAAAATAGATTAGTCATATCAGATATCAGATCATATGTTCGAGTATATAAACCGGAACTATAAGTTCTATTATTTTGTACTCGAATTAAAAGGGTGAAAAGTATTTATTTTCAAAATAAATATTAATTTTATAATAAAAGTTCCAACTCTGGAGTGTTCGAAAAATATTAATAAGAAGCAATTAATTATTATAATCGCAAATCAGGCAACATTTTTCTCATAACACATCAAATAGGTTACAATTTTTCAGAAATTATTAATTTTAACATTAGATTATTTTATGAGCCACATTTAAGTTGAATTATAAGACAATTTTGATATATATTTAAATAGTTAGTATTTTACATATAATTCTGTATATAATTAAACTGAAAATAGTGAAAATCAATAAAAAAATATTTCTTAATTTATCATAAAACTTTTAATTGATTCATTAAAATTTTAATTCAATTCATTTATATACATATTAACAATTTTCAGCACAACTCTTCTTTATTCACGCAGGTTATATTTAAACTGATATAAAATTAATAAGACATAAAAAGATAAATTTTAACGATTGCTCTTAATTTAATAAGAAATAATTATTATTATCTCAAATATTAAATAATTGCAGAAAATTCTGATTTATTACAAAATTGTGTATAGCATTTCCAAATAAAAGTTTTGGTTTATTTTAATTAAATTATTATTTATTCAAAATTAATTTCATTGCGTTTGCGTATAGTTTAAAAGGAAATTATCTACGCACCTTCATATTCACTTTGTTCTCAAGTGCTTAAAAGGCTGCTTCTCTGCTTGAGTATTTGAATATATATTGTGATTATGTTTCCTATTATGTTTTTACTATTCAAGATCTCTGCCGTTTATAGAATCGCTTCTATTTCTTCTTGGAAAATTCTTCTATTTTCAATTCGTCAGTGTAATTTGACTAGCATTATTGAGCAAGTTTCCACTTAAAATTATGGAGAAGGTCACAATTTTCCAGATGACCTAAACTCAGAATTATCAACGGACATGTAAAATCGACATATGGAAGTGAAACCAGATTAATATAATACAATACCGTCACATATAAGTTACAGATATGTAGAATATTCTAACCAAACGCAACAATACAATACAGACCTCTGGAAACTAACAGATTCGGAAACCATACTGATCAAAATAAAACGAAGAAAGTGGGGGTGGTACCATCAAAAAGGAGCTAAACAGCAATACCAGAGTATAATACCAGAGTGTAATGCTCAAAGATCGAGAAGTCGTGGTCGACTAAAGAACGCCTAAAAATCAGCAATACTCCGTAAACTAGGAAAATGTCACTCTATGTGAGAAGGCGCAAAAACATCAGTGATAAACAGAGTAAGTTGAAGATTGCCAAATGGAATCCATTTGACATTTGGGGTTATGGAAAAAAAATAGATTTATATATTAATAAATAATTTAATTAAATATTTTAAATTAATTTACAAAGAACGAATTTGAAAATTAATTTATAAAGTTTCAAAATTCATTTATGATTAATAGTAATATAATCAGGAGGATTTTCATCATTTTGTGATTCGGAAGTGTTTGCTTTCAATTCGTTAGTTTCGAAATTCCATGGTTGTTGTTCCATTTTACCAAATATTAAATAAACTAAATTAGTTAATATCATGAAAGCTGATGAAATCCCAAAAATAATTTGCCATTGAAATTTATTTTCCTGATTAAAAAACAAAATTATTAAATATTTGTACACAATTAAAAAGTTATATTTTCTAAGGTAAACACAAATTAATTTTAATATAGTTAATTGTAACGATCAATATATGATAATATATGGAATAATTATTGTGAATTGTAATGGTGAATATTTGAAGTTTATGAAAACAGCGTTTCGAAAGAATTTCGGGACAGATCTGTTCACGAATGTGTACAAATTATGTACAAAATTTCTGACGATAACAAAAGTTTATTACATTACGTATACTTTTAAAATTGTTTATAATAATTATATAATTTTTATAATTTATGTATAAATATTGTTAATAGTATTAATAAAAATAAATAAATAAAATAAAATAATATTTAGGAAAATATGTCAGAGTCGGGATGAAAACAAGTCCATTTGTCTCTCGGTCTATAATAAACTATTGGCAATAAATTTTGTAAATTACTTACCATATCTGTGACAATAATTCCTACAACAATTGGTGTTATTATAGCGACAATCGTACCAAAGGTATTTGATATTCCCACCAAAACTCCTGCATAATTTGGTGATAAGTCAATATGATTTAATATGTGGCCTATTAGACAACAACCTTGGGCACCAACGACAACTGTCAAAAGTACAACAACTAATGTACTGTTATCAACTGATCCAACAAATCCAATTGCAATTAATCCGATTCCTGGTATCCATGCAGCGATTATACTAAATATTTTCCTTATTATTGTCAATGATAATAATTGCTTATTTAACAAGTAATCGGCAATTATCATAAAAATATATGAAACAAGTAAAGTCGCACAGTATGGTATAGCTGAATAAATTGCATTATTTTGTATATCCATTTTAAGTATATTGTGCATATATGATGGAATTTGTGTTAAAAGTGTTGAAAATCCCCAAATATAACCAATATGTAAACAAATTAATGCAAGAAATGGTCCAGATGTAAATATCTTTAACCATGGCGTTGGTATTTGATTTTTATATTTTGTATTTGTTTGATTCAATGATGCTTCAATAAATTTCCTTTCACTTAATGTTATTGATTTTGATTCACCTGGATTATTAGCACCTAATAAAAACCACGCAACACACCATAATAGACCAATACCACCAGATATGTATGATATTCCTGGCCATCCTAAATTTGATGCAGCTATAAAACCACTTGCCCCAAATGATAATATTGTACCGACTTCTACACCACAATGGGAAATAACTCCAAAACGATTACGTTCTTCGATTGGTGACCATTTTGATAAGAAGGTATGAAATGCTGGAAAAATTGATCCTTGAAAGAATCCCTGAATAACACGAATAATACAAAATATTTTCCATCCACCATATGTAACCGAAATCGGTGTTATTATACTTAGTAATGATGGTATTAAGACTGATGAAAGCAGAACATATTTTGCACCATATTTTTGTGCAATATAACCTCCTGGAAATTGTGTTATCACATAACCCCAATAGAAACTACTTAATATATAAGATCGCTCTTGTATATTCCAATCGAATTCCTATAATTAAAAATATAATTTGTTATAAGGTTTATTTACATTTGTCTATATATATACTTACGTCAAAATCAGGATTAGTAGTATTTTTGTTTGTCATTGCTACCACAGCTACTGACACATTTGACCGGATGAAATATGATATTGTACTACATAGAAATAGTAAAAATATTTGCAAATGACGGACTCCTAAAACTAAACCTAATTTAAATAAAAAAGTATTATTTTCCAAAAAGTATTAATTTAAATAAATTTTGTAGCACTTTTAAAAAAATCCGATGTTTTGTGGCCAAAGTGTGGACCTTCCCTTTCCTAATCATATCGAAAATAAAAATTAAAATGTTAAAGAGTTTAAAAAATTAATTTAATGATATGATGTGTCATAAAAATATAATCAACATTTTTTAAAATTGGTTGATAACTTTTACAATTAAGTAATGAATTACGTCGTCATTCTGTCTACAATTTTTGATATTATGTATACTAAAATTGCTGATAGGAACTGATTAAGATAATATTGTATTTATATCAGCTGTCTGTAGGTACTATGTGGTATATTTTACTATTGTACACTCTTGTATTACTGTAGTAATTCGTAGGTCGTGGATCTGAACTGATATTGTTTAGAATATATTTAAAGTTATGGTAATTACAAAAATGGTAATATTTTTGGCAATTGCTTTATTCTGTTAGGTCATAGGTAGTACAATTGAGTTTAAGATAATAATTTTCCGACAAACACAATTATCAGTCTGTTAATCATTGTGACCCAATTATTTTCTATTGGAAATTTTTACATAATCAATACTTTTGAATATGTACACATTTTAAATCTTTAAAAGTATGATTTTTATTTACAAGAATAATTAATTTTAAGCAGTTCCGTCATTTTTTGAACCTTAATTCATCAATATGTTAATTATAATGCCGTAGTACAAGGTTTTTATTTCTATTTAATATAATAAAAAATTAATTTACTTATTTTTTCCAACTTTTCACTAATTGTTGCCATATTTTTTGGAAATATGCCTTTGTACACTGCAAATAAAACTGAATAAATAAATTAAAAATTATTTTTTAATATCGCAAGAAATTTTATCAGTAAATTATTAAAAATAAAATTTAATTTATTTATATTCAAATCTGTTCACAACTTGATTATTCGCAGGTTACATTTAAACTGATATAAAATTAATAAAACAGAATATTTTACTGTGCTGGTGTTGGTCAGGTAACCTTCATTACTTATATAAATTCAATAATAATCATTTGCAGAAAACTCCGTTTTATTACAGCAGCATTTCCAAGTTAAAGTTTTGGTTTATTCTATTCAAATTAAATGATGTTTCCTAAAAGTAATTATACTTATTACCAAAATTAATAATTCATACTTTCTGTAATTCATTGCTTTCTGCATTAAATACAGTTATTAAGAATTGTTGTATTTAATTATTTAATTGTCGTATTATTCCAGACTATCCTAATAATATTAATTTAATCTGGAAATGCAAGGTTAGAAGCTTATAAGATTAAAACATTGCCAGAAGTTTGATAAATTATTTATATTATTATAAATAACTATTTATGATTTCTTAATATATTTTGTTATCTGGAATGGAATAATAAAATGTATAGTAAATTTTTATTTGATATAATAAAATTGTTATGTTAAAAATAGTAAGTTATAATAAATTATGAATGGAAATTGGTGTCATTCAAGCAGCTCTGACTACCAAGAATTAATTTGTAACTGTAACTATAGGGGAAGTCTAATATCAAAGGTAAAGAGTCTTAATAAATGAATAATGCAAACGAAAATGTATTTATTACCCTATTCCAATGAAACTTCCAAAGGTAAGTTTAGACGATAAGTAAAAGAAGTCGAACTAAGTAAAAAGAAACATCAAAATTCAGAATATCAAGGAGAAGATAAATAAAAATTAAGATAATTTAATAAAATTATACATTTATTTTTTAAAAATGTAATAAGTAATAAATAAATGACTAAATTATATTATTGCTACTTAGAAATTACTATTTTAACTTTCCAAAGGAAGCAAAATTTTGTTATCAGAACCAAACTATCAAGTTTACCTATTACAAAAATAATCAAATCGTCTAATAAAAAGTCTAATTTAAATTCTAAATTTCGGATAGATTTTAGACCTTAATTTAGTCTGGAAATGCTATAAAATTATAAATTTATGACTTATTAACTTATATTTTCTTATAAGGTAAATCGATATTGTCAACAGTTCTTAACTGTCAATGTTTTCTTATCATAATTTTGTTTTCACTCAAATTTTTTTTATCTTTTTTAATATTGCAAAGAGTTATACTAATTATCCACTGATTATATTGATTTCTTAATAGTTGGATTATTAACCATGATTTATAATAATTGCTCAATGGAAATTAATTAAGTACAGAAAAAGATATCAGACCAATAGAAATTACACGTTCAGTACTAAATTATCAGCCCTAGGTGGCGAAGTTTTTAATAAAACTCATATGGAATACTTTTCAATATATTTTTTTTTATTAACTGTGTTTTAATATATTCTATAATGTTAACACATTTTTTTACTCATAAGATTACTTAACCATAGGCCCAATAATAAAATTACATTAATCAGTTACAATAAATAAATTTTCTACATGATATTTTCTTCTTCAAGTTGAAATTGTATTTATTCATAAGATTGAATCATACTTGTATTCGATAGCAAACCTTTGTAAGCAATTGTATGTCGGCTGCAATTCTTCGAATTACATGCAGATAATATGAATTTTCAAATTTTATAAAAATATACTTTTAACGTTTATTCGTTTTTAAAAATTTAACAAGTTGAAATCGTGTAAGACTGAAGTGTCTATTCCAACATTTGTGTAAAGTTGGTCCACCCACTTTGGATTGGTTTTTAACTAATAGCTTGGCCATTTCAGTGCCAACGAAATGGCAGTGAAATAGAAGTTGTACTGACGCGTTGATCATCAATCAATTTCAGTTATGATTGGTTGGTTTAATTTATTGGAAAATGTTTCTAATAGTTGTGAAAAGAAAATTCAAGTTTAACAGAAATTAATTTGATAACAAAAATTAGTATAAATTTTATTGAATTGTTTAAATCAATAATTAAGTTATTAAGTACAATTTTTAAGTATAATTTTGTGTAAAACTACTAAATTTTTAAATAAATTATTATATATAAATCTTAAAATAATTAAACGTAAGTTATATTTATTTAAAACCTTAAAAAATGTAATTTAATATTGTTTTAAGTTTTCCATCAATTTTGAATTTATATACTAAATTATTAATATATTAATAAATAATTTACAATAATTAAAATTAAAAAGTTTCACAATTCATTTATGATTAATAGTAATATAATCAGGACTAATTTCTTCATTTTGTGATTCGGATGTATTTGATTTCAATTCTTTAGTTTCGGAATTCCATGGCTGTGGTTCCATTTTACCAAATATTAAATAAACTAAATTAGTTAATATCATGAAAGCTGATGAAATCCCAAAAATAATTTGCCATTGAAATTTATTTTCCTGAATAACAAAAAAATTATTAAATATTAGTACTCAATTTCGTTGAAAAGAAAATATGTTTTAAAATTGTCACTTAAAAGTTGAATAATTAATTTTTACGAGGAGTTAAAAATTAAGTCAAAAGATGGTGGAAGGAAAGTTCAAAAATTCAAAAATTGAAGTTTAATAAAATAGCGTTTTCTAAAAAAATTCAGGAAAGTATCAGTTCAAGAATGTATACATAATTTCTTCTCTGTATAGTACTTCAAGACTATATATTTTATACAACTCGGAAATTTTTACGAGGATCCATTATCCATTGACATTTTACGCACATAAAGTAGATAAAGTGGTAATGTTGCTCGGCGTCAAGTTAAATTAAAAGTTTACATTGTTTCGCACATTACAGTAACATTTCCACGTTTTATATGCTATTTTTTACACTATCAGGCTCAGGAGTACAAAATAGTACTAGTAATAATATTATGCAATAGTTGGTGAATAATTGTTCAAAATACTTTGAATAAGCTATATGTAAATTTCATATTCTGGAAAGTTTTTTATAATAACTTTAGTTTAGTCTATGACGATTACATTACGTTTACTATTAGAATAATTTATAATAATTATGTAATATTTTATAATTTCTGTATAAATATTGTTAATAGTATTAATAAAAATAAATAAATAAAATAAAATAATATTTAGGAAAATATTCTATTGTCAGGTATACTTTTAATAGCGAGATTCCGATGTTGTAATAAACCTCAGGAATTGGAAGTCCTTAGGCAATATTTTGTCATAAAAATATCAAATTTAATATAAAAATATCCTTACCATATCTGTAACAATAATTCCTACAACAATTGGTGTTATTATAGCGACAATCGTACCAAAGGTATTTGTAATTCCCACTAAAACTCCTGAGTGATTTGGTGATAAGTCAATATGATTTAATATGTGGCCTATTAGACAAAAGCTTTGAGCACCAACGATAAGTACCAAAAGTACTACAACTAATATACTGTTATCAACTGATCCAACAAATCCAATTGCGATTAATCCTATTCCTGGTAACCATGCAGCGATTGTACTAAATATTTTCCTTATCATTGTCAATGATAATAATTGATTATTTGACAAGTAATCAGCAATGAACATAAAAGTATATAATACAAGTAACGTCACACAGAATGGTATAACTGAATAAATTGCGTTATTTCGTATGTCCATTTTAAGAATGTTGTGCATATATGATGGAATTTGTGTTATAAGTGTTGAAAATCCCCAAAGAAAACCAATATGTGTACAAAGTAATGCAAGAAATGGTCCAGATGTAAATATTTTCATCCATGGCGTTGCCATTTGATTTTTATATATTGTATTTGTTTGATTCAATGATGCTTCAATATATTTACGTTCAGTAAATGTTATAAATTTAGATTCCCCTGGATTATTAGCACCTAATAAAAACCATGCAACAGACCATAATAGACCAATACCACCAGATATGTATGATATTCCTGGCCATCCTAAATTTGATGCCGCTATAAAACCACTTGCACCAAATGATAATATTGTACCGACTTCTACACCACAATGGGAAATAACTCCAAAACGATTACGTTCTTCGATTGGTGACCATTTTGATAAGAATGTATGAAATGCTGGAAAAATTGATCCTTGAAAGAATCCCTGAATAACACGAATAACACAAAATATTTCCCATCCACCATATGTAACCGAAATCGGTGTTATTATACTTAATAATGATGGTATTAAGACTGCTGAAAGCAGGACATATTTTGCACCTTTTTTTTTGTGCAATATAACCTCCTGGAAGTTGTGTTATTACATAACCCCAAAAGAAACTACTTAAAATATAAGATCGTTCTTGTATACTCCAATCGAATTCCTGCAATTAAAAATATAATTTGTTATAAGGTTTATTTACATTTTTCTATATATATACTTACATCAAAATCAGGATTAGTAGTATTTTTGTTTGTCATTGCTACCACAGCTACTGATACATTAATTCGGATGAAATATGATATTGTACTACATAAAAATAGTAAAAATATTTGCAAGTGACGGACTCCTAAAACTAAACCTAAATTAAAAATATAAAATTAAAATAATATTTGTAGCACTTGTAAAAAATAAAAAAGGTATATTACCATCCTAATGATCACGAATATAAAAATTAATGTTTTCGGTGACAATTCTTTTAAAACAGTCGAAACGGGTTAATTAGTCTTGTCGAATGTTAAAGAGGGAATTCCGTAAAAAGCAATAAAAAATATTTAATTTATTGATATGATGTCAGAAAATGTAATCAACATTTTTTAAAATTGGTTGATAACTTTTACAATTGAGTAATGAATTACATATTTACCGTCGTCGTTCTGTCTACAATTTTTGATAATTTGTAATGAATTTAATTTGTAATGAAAAATATATTTAAAATAAGATACAATAATACATATTTTACTATTGAACACTCTTGTTCTGTCACTAATTCATTAATAGAATAATTATAATGCGGTAGTCCAAGGTTTTTAGTTCTATTTAATATAATAAAAAAATAATTTACTTTTATTTTTCAACTTTTCACTAATTGTTGCCATATTTTGTCTTTATACACTACAAATAAAGCTGAATAAATAATTAAAAATTATTTTTTAATACCGCAAGAAACTTTATCAGTAAATTATTAAAAATAAAATTTCATTTATTTATATTCAAATTTGTTCACAACTTGTTTATCCGCAGGTTATATTTAAACTGATACAAAATTAGTAAAACATAGAATATTTATTTGTACCAGTGAGGGTCATTTAGCCTAATTACTAAGATAATTCTTATTATTACAATAATTATTAATTGCAGAAAATTCCGTTTTATCAAAGCAGCATTTCCAAATTAAAGTTTCAGTTCAATCTATTCAAATTAAATTATTTTTCCTTAAATTAATTAATATTACAATGTTGATATACTTCGTATAACTTGCTGTTTGCTGGCATTAAATTTAGTTATTACGAATTGTTGAATTATTTCAGATATTCTGACTATCTAAAAAAATAATTTAAGTTCGATCTTTAATAAAAATATTAATTTAATCTGGAAATGCTCAGGTTTAAAACATTGCTAGAAGTTTTATAAATTATTTATATTATTTTAACTATTTATGATTTCTTAATATATTTTGTTATCTGGAATAATAAAATGTATAGTAAATTTTTTACTGAAATAAATAAAAAAATTGTTAATTAATTACCAATAAAGAATTACCGAGTAAATGATAACAATTAAAATAAGAATTGCTAAAAATTTTGATAAAATTTCAGAATTTGCCAATAAAAATGAGTAAAATTATGAATTTATTTGGTGTCATTCTATAGCAGCTATGACTACCATCAAATAATTTGTAACTGTCACTAAGGGAATTCTAATACCAGAGGTATCTTAATAAATTAAGGAGTCTTAAAAAATTAATAAAGCAAACCAACAAGTATTTTATTAATCACTTTCACGGAACCCACCAAAGATAAGTTTACACGCTAGTAACAGAATTCGAATTAATTAAAAAGAAACATCAGAATTCAGAATATCAAGGAGAAGATAAATAAAAATTAAGATAATTTAAAAAAATTATACATTTATTTTTTAAAAATGTAATAAGTAAATAAATCAATGACTAAATTATATTATTGCTACTTAGAAATTACTATTTTAACTTTCCAAAGGAAGCAAACTTATGAAATTTTCTTAAGTCATCCCATTTTGTGATAAGGAAGCTCTTAATTCTGATTCATTAATTTCGAAATTCCATAACTGAAGTTCCATTTTACCAAATATTATGTAAACTAAATTAGTTATTATCATGAAGGCTGATGAAATTCCAAAAATAATTTGCCATTGGAATTGATTTTCCTAAATAAAAAATTAATAAAACTAAATATAATTTATTAAATATTTGCGGACATTTACAATATTTGTACTGGGTGGAAAAAATGTTACCAATAGACTTAATTTTAAGATGATTTATATGCTGTAAAGCTTGTAAAATTTCCGAAACATATAAAAATACGTTTCTTATATCCTAAAGATCTGAAATTTAAGATAAATTACTGAAATGATACAGGCTACGCCCTACGTCTAGGTTAGTAACTTTTATTAATGTTCCATAAAAGAAAAACTGTTAAGGCTTTCATTCTCTAACATTATTTATAATTTTGAAATTGTGGGAACAGCTTTATAAAACCCGGGAATTGTTAATTGATTTATTTTACTAATTCAATAATATAAAATGTTAAATTGTTATTGACCAATTTTAATTGATTTTAATCTACTCAGTTTTGGTTAGTATAGAAAGCTGCTAATCTAGAAGGATATAACAGCGCAGGAATATATCATCTCAGTAACGTGTACAAAATTTAAGATCTCTAATAAGGAATGTATTTTATATAATATAATTCCGAAAACTTAAAATAGACTTTTAGGGCCATAAACTTTGGTAACGAAACAAATCAGCAAAATATAAAAAAATATCCTTACCATATCTGTAACAATAAGTCCAACACAAAGTGGTGTTATTATAGAGACTATCGTACCACATGTACTTGTTATTCCAACTAAAGTTCCCGAATAATTTGGTGATAAATCAATATGATTTAATACTTGGCCTATTGTAGAACAGCCTTGCGCACCAACAACAATTGTCAAAAGTACTACAACTAATATATTATTATCAACTGATCCCATAATTCCAATTACAATTAATCCGATTCCTGGTATCCATGTAGCGATTGTACTAAATATTTTTCTTATCATTGTCAATGATAATAATTGCTTATTTGACAAGTAATCAGCAATGAACATAAAAGTATATAATACAAGTAACATCACACAGAATGGAATTGCTGAATAAATTGCGTTATTTCGTATGTCCATTTTAAGAACATTGTGCATATATGATGGAATCTGTGCTATAAGTGTTGAAAATCCCCAAGCATGTCCAATACGTACACAAAGTAATGCAAGAAATGGTACAGATGTCAATATCTTTAACCATGGCGTTGGCATTTTATTTTTATATGTTGTATTTGTTTGATTCAATGATGTTTCAATATATTTACGTTCTGTAAATGATATCGATTTAGATTCCCCTGGATTATTAGCACCTAATAAAAACCATGCAACAGACCATAATAGACCAATACCACCGGATATGTATGATATTCCTGGCCATCCTAAATTTGATGCAGCTATAAAACCACTTGCACCAAATGATAATATTGTACCAAATTCTATACCGGAATAAGCAAAAGCTCCAAAGCGATTACGTTCCTCGAACGGTGACCATTTTGATAAGAACGTATGAAAAGCTGGAAAAATGGATCCTTGAAAGAAACCCTGAATAATACGAATAACACAAAATATTTTCCATCCACCATAAGTAACTGAAATCGGTGTTATTATACTTAATATTGATGGTATTAAGACTGATGAAAGTAGAACATATTTTGCACCATATTTCTGTGCAATATAACCTCCTGGCAGTTGTGTTATTGTATAACCCAAAAAGAAACTGCTTAAAATATAAGATTGTTCTTGTATATTCCAATCGAATTCCTATAGTTAAAAAATAACTTGTTATAAGAAAAGTTTTTTTTTTTAATTTCGCAGACACATGACCATCTAACACTCATTAACTATACCAATGTTTCGTCTAATAAAATATAGAATAATAAAATTTATAGATAATACTTTCGTCTTTGATACCAATCAATACGGAGAAGCAAGTGATAATCTATTGATGCAGTAATTGTACAATAATTAATGCATATTTTTTTAGATGCGGAAATTACTACTTCAAGTTCTTTCCAAATTTCAGTTTCAATTAAAACGAAGGTGGTTGCTAATCATTAATTATTCTGAAATTATTTTCTCAGTATATTGTGTTGAGAGCGAGTATTCTGTCTTATTAATAATATCTATCTTTCTACTTGTTCTTACTAATCTATATGGATAAGTGGTTCACTCAGAAGCTCTTATTTGGCCATTCTCGCTGATAATAAATTTTCTGTTTTGAATTGATTTTGCATTCGATACCCAATAACTAATAAATACTGAAGCTACAATAACTGAACAATGTTTTTAATTATATAAAACAGCTGATTAAAATTATCAGTTTTATGTCATTAACGCAACAACATAACTTTGTGAATGTTGAGAGTAGCTTAACTGATGGCGGGGTCGATATAAATTATTGTTTTTGATGTGGTAAAATAGTGTAATTTTCGTATAGCCTTAATTAAACCTAAATAAGTCGAAACGTTGGCATGTAGCTAATGAGTGTTGTTATGTAAAAATGAAGAAAAAATTCTTAGTAAAAACGACGTTAAAACAAAGTTTGTTTTAAGTTTTACTTTATGAAATTTACTTACAATGTTTATACAACTGGTTGAAAATATAGAAACCAAAACTATAACTTAAATATTTTGTACTACTTACTTCAAAATCAGGATTGGTACTATTTTTATTAGTCATTGCGACCACAGCTACTGATACATTTATTCGGATGAAATATGTTATTGTACTACATAAAAATAGTAAAAATATTTGCAAGTGACGGACTCCTACAACTAAACCTAATGTAAAAAAAAAATTAATTTACTTTCAGATTTTTTTTTTAATTTTAAATATTTTATGTAACACTTGAAATAAATCTGATCATATAATAATTAATTAACCCTGTGAATCCTAGTCTTATAATTCCTATTTCTTGATATTTATTATTTTTATTATTAGGCAAACATTTAGATTAATTGTTTTGTAATAGTGTGGTAAAACTATTCCTTAATTTTGTGAATATTTACGAAATAAGATTAAGGAGACCTTAAAACACTTAAATGTCGTTCGTTTTATCAAAGTGACTCAAATATTTTTATCAGAAAATGTTGTATAACCAAGACCAATACGTTAATACGTGCACCTTTGAAATATTTTAACTTTAATATGTATATGATTTATTCAACCAAACTTTGAGTTATTTCCAAGAATAATTAATTTTAAGCAGTTCCGTCATTTTTTGAACCTTAATTCATCAATAAGTTAATTATAATGCCGTAGTACAAGATTTTTAGTTGTATTTAATTTAATAAAAAAATCAATTTACTTTTTTTTTCCAACTTTTCACTAATTGTTGCCATATTTTTGGAAATATGTCTTTATACACTGCAAATAAAACTGAATAAATAAATTAAAAATTATTTTTTAATATCACAAGAAACTTTATCATTAAATTATTAATAATAAAATTTCATTTATTAATATTCAAATTTGTTCACAACTTGTTTATCCGCAGGTTATATTAAACTGCCGGTGAGGTTCATTGGGCCTATTCCTTATAATAAAAATAATTATAATATTATCTTAATTATTTACAATTACATAGAATTCTCTATTATCGCAAAATATTAAAGTAATTCCAAATTAAAGTTTTTGATTCAATAAAATTAAATGAAAAAAAGACAGGTTCAAAATGTCTGATTTCTGATTTAAAACTAAACATGTCGGAAGATATTAATTTAATCTGGAAATGCAAGTAGAAATGCTATAAGCTTAAATTAAAAGTTCACCAACATTTACAATATTTTAACTATATTTATAATTTCTCCATATCTTTTTTTATCTGAAATAATTTTTATCTTAATTTTTAGGAAAAAAGCTGCTAAATCTCTGATTATTTAGCTGTTTTTGGTCGCAGTTATCGTTGTCTACAACTATTGGAAATTGGAACACTAACTCCACATTTTTCATAAATAAACAATTTATTAATTATGGCATGTATTTTATGAAATATATTAATATTATGAAAAAAATATTAGATTCCATCTAATCTGCAGGAATTAATTATTTGTCTTGCTAACAAATTATAGTATTAGCGAGCGTTGTTGTTTTTAGGTTTTTGAGCTAACGCCGGTTTTCTTTTTAACGTCGCCCTTGTTTAACTAACATAATAAAAAGTTTATAATTTTAATTTTAATTTTAATTTTGAATATTTCTAATAGTTAAAATTGGTATTCTAATACCAAATGCTTTGGGTCTAGCTATTATTGATAACAAAATTTAATAAACTTCCAAAGTTAAGGTTCAAATAAAGCAATAAATTATCACCTGCTGAAGCCAATTATATTTTTTTATATTGTTCAAAAGATTGTACTTGTCTATGAACCCATTAAAGTTACCGGTTATAAGTTTCAGGAGCACTAACGAGATAACTAAATCAAGTTGTATGTGAGGCGTCATTCAAATCGCGTAACAATTACTGTATGAATCTGATGTAGAGAATTTAAGTTATGAAATATAATTGAGGGTTTTAACATGGACTTTCTAAAGCTTAATCAAAAACTAATTAAAATGATTTAATAATTACTAATATTAATTGGAAAGTACCGATCAAATATTTGACAGACATCAAGAAAAAGGTTCAATGAACATCGACAAGTTATATTGAAAATTACGGATTTTTGAATTCTTAAAAAAATTATTCTTTTTAATTTTTTTTAAGGAGAATATATATAATAAAAATGTAAGTTCATGTTCACACGTGCTTCAATCTTGCAATAGGCAATTGAAGTTAAAAAGTTATTTAAACCTATCGCAAACTTGAATTTTAAGAAACCTTTTTTTTGTATATAGCACAATAAAAATAAAAATATTGTTCAATAAATTTTTTATTTAATTAATTATTTTGTAAAACTAAACTTTTGCTTCTATTTATATTGAAAAATAATACATATATACGAAGCTATTTTAAAATTTATTTATAAACTTTCTCAATTCATCCATTTTTTAATTCATTCGGATGTTTTTAATTTCAATTCATTTTCGTTAACTTCAAAATTCCATGGCTGTGGTTCCATTTTACCAAATATTATGTAAACTAAATTACTTAATATCATGAAGGCTGCTGAAATACCAAAAATAATTCCCCATTGGAATTTACTTTCCTAAATAAAAAGATTTATAAAATCAACTATAATTTATTAAAAATATTATTTAGCAAAAATTAAAGTTTATTTAAACACATGCAAAATTCTTACCATATCTGTAACAATAAGTCCAACACAAAGTGGCGTTATTATAGAGACTATCGTGCCAAATGTACTTGTTATTCCAACTAAAGTTCCTGAATAATTTGGTGATAAATCAATATGATTTAATACTTGACCTATTGCAGAACATCCTTGAGCACCAATGACAATTGTTAAAAGTACTACAACTATTATATTATTATCAACTGATCCAATAAATCCAACTGCAATTAATCCGATTCCTGGTATCCATGTAGCGATTGTACAATATATTTTCCTTATCATTGCCAATGATAATAATTGCTTATTTGATAAAAATTCAGCAATGACCATAAAAATATATAATACAAGTAACATCACAAAGTATGGTATAGCTGAGTAAATTGCATTGTTTTGTATATCCATTTTAAGAATATTGTGCATATATGATGGAATCTGTGATAGAAGCGTTGAAAATCCCCAAGCATAGCCAATACGTACAGAAAGTAATGCAAGAAATGGTACAGATGTTAATATCTTTACCCATGGCGTTGGCATTCGATTTGTATATGTTGTATTTGTTTGATTCAATGAAGCTTCAATATATTTGCGTTCAGTAACTGATATCGATTTAGATTCACCTGGATTATTAGCACCTAATAAAAACCATGCAACAGACCATAATAACCCAATACCACCAGATATGTATGATATTCCTGGCCATCCTAAATTTGACGCAGCTATAAAACCACTTGCTCCGAATGCTAATATTGTACCAACTTCTATACCGGAATAAGCAATAGCTCCAAAACGGTTACGTTCTTCCAATAGTGACCATTTTGATAAGAATGTATGAAATGCTGGAAAAATTGATCCTTGAAAGAAACCCTGAATAACACGAATGACACAAAATATTTCCCATCCACCATATGTAACCGAAATTGGTGTTATTATACTTAGTAATGATGGTATTAAGACTGCTGAAAGCAGGACATATTTTGCACCATATTTTTGTGCAATATAACCTCCTGGAAGTTGTGTTATTACATAACCCCAAAAGAAACTACTTAAAATATAAGATTGTTCTTGTATATTCCAATCGAATTCCTATAATTAAAAAAATAATTTGTTCTAATTTGTTGTACGAAATTTGGTTACATTTTTCTATTATACTTTACATCAAAATCAGGATTCGTAGTATTTTTATTTGTCATTGCCACTAAACCTACTGATACATTTGTTCGTAGGAAATATGATATTGCACTGCACAAAAATAATAAGAATATCTGCAGGTGCCGAACTCCAAAAACCAAGCCTGAATTTAAAAAGAAAATATTAATTTTAAAAATGTTGTGTATATCACTTGAAAAGAATCTGATCAACTTTATGACCTAATTAATTTTACATAAACATTTACATAATACGGAAGCGACTAGCTAAAATATGAATACAGCTTTTGGCTGAGTTCGGAAAGTAAAAATTCATATTAATCGCGACAATTATCTTAAAACAGTTCAAGCGACGATTAGATTTTTGAGTGATAAAAAGTGAATTTAGTATGAAAACAATAAATTAATAAATTAATTAATATAATCACAATTCTTTTAAATTTAGTTCATTTTTACAATTTATTTATTGAATACTATGTGTAAACATTTGAATTTTTGTTATTACTCAATATTTCTGATAGTTTATATTTAGCGAGTATTTAATATTCCGAATTTTCATCATCTGTAGGTGCTGTGTTGTGTGGTTTAGTCTTAATTGGAACGATAAATATATCACACATAATTAAAATACACATTTCAGCATTGAACACTCTTGTATCAAGTATCACTCTGTAATACAATAAGCCGACAGAGAGACAGTCAGGTATTTCCACTGGGCAATGCAATACTTAATTCTTTTAATTATTTTATAGGTTAAAATAGTTAATGTAGGCAAAATAGGCTGCATTAGAATATAATAAATAAATGGCCGACAGATAAAAATATTGTTCTCTTTATTCTTCCATTGAATATTGCGATAATGTATAATTTAAAATATCACTTTTCTAATTAATTCAGGATTAATTTACTTATTTCTTCCAATTTTTCACTAATTGTAGCCATATTTTTAGAAGTTTTTCTTTACACTTTTAAAGTGCAACTAAAACTGAATATAATTAAAAACTTATTTTTTAATTTTACACAAAATTTTCCAGTATTTTTTAATATTAAACTTTAAATTATTTATATTCAAATATTTTCACTACTTCTTTATTCACAGGTTATATTTAAACTGATATAAAGTTAGTAAAACATATACAATATTTTATGGTGCCGGTGAGCTTAATTGGGCCTATTTAGTTATAATAATAATAATATTATCTCAATAATTTATTGCAGAAAATTCTCTGTTATCGCAAATCATTAAATTTCCAAATTTTAAATATAATTATACTTATTACCAAGTTCGGACCGGTAGGAAATTATTAATTTAATATGGAAATGCAAGTAGAAACGCTATAAAGTTCAACAACATTTACAATATTTTAACAGTATTTATGATTCCTTAATTCTTAATATAATGTTATCTGAAGTAATAAAATTGTATAGTAAATTTTTATCTGATATAATAAAATTTAGCAAAAAAAAACTACTAAATCTCTAAATTTAAAAAGTTATTACAATTATATTTTACAATACTTGAATTGAGTTTACGAGGGCAGATTAATAAGTTAGTGAAAAATTTTAAAACCGATAGAAATAATACGAAATGTCAATATCAGGTACAATTTTTCAAATGATATAAAATGAATTATTTGACAGGTATCATTTAGTTCTTTATTGGTCAGCCTTTATTTGTTTACTTCCTTCGTGTTGGTTAAACATTATTTATTAAGTGGAAATACCATTTCCGGCGGATATATAATAACCTTTACAAATTTTCTAAAATCCTTCATATTCAAATGTTTTTTGATTGTCACATATTACCATATGGAAAATCTACCTGATATATAGGCGCAATCCTGTCACAACCCAAAGAAAATGTTGGACAGTGTCATATAAGATTTCCATATAAAAAATTTGGTTCTTTGTATAGTTCCTTTGCATCTAACTCCTTTGGGTCAAAAGTATTGTATTTAGGTAATTTTACGTTGTAATTTTTAGTGAATCTGTCGTTATCCCGAGTTTACGACCATTTTGTGAATATGCTTTATTTTCAAAATAGAAGGACATCAAATTACAAACCTGTCAATAAATATGGAAGTAAAGTTTAAACCCTAAATAGCTGAGTTAAATAAGCACACTCAAAATATATAAATAAAAATTAATGAAATGTTTCATTAAAAATAATAGAATTTATTTTCAAAATTGTGTAAAATTACTTTCCAACTTCTTAGAATGACTGAAACAAATTATTCAAACCCATTTATTTTTTTATAAAACTATTAAAAATAATTCTTTAATAGTTATTTAAAAGTTTTCTATCAATTCTAAATTTATTAAATTATTAATTTATTATACATTTAACTAAAATTCAACTTACATAGATTCATATTAATATAATATTACAAAGTTTCCTAAAAATAAATTCATTTATGTTTAATAATATAATTAGAAGGATTTTCAGTATTTTGTGATTCGGTAGTATTTAATTTTAATTCGTTAGCTTCGAAATTCCACGGCTGTGGTTCCATTTTACCAAATATTATGTAAATTAAATTAGTTAATATCATAAAGGCTGCTGAAATACCAAAAATTATTTGCCACTGGAATTGATTTTCCTATAAATAAATTAAAAATTATGAAAATATATTTTAAATTATATATTTGTTTTTAAGAAAATAAATTATTTTTACTTCACTAAAATAAATTCTTAACATAATAATTAGTAATTTATTATTTTTAAAATCATCATAAATACAATTTGTCCTCGACTAATTAAATTTTAAATATTTCACAAATGTTCTCTAGCCTAAAATTTCTCACAGTCGGTATGAAAAAAACGTTGCTGACAATTTCGTAATAAAGGCTCTGCTCAAACCAATGCTGACGCGAATAAATCGCCTTGGTTTGATGGAATCTTTAAATCAGATTTAGGATTGCAATAAAAACTTTAGTGAAACATTTATTTAGGAATAGGAATTGTCTCAAGAAGTTGTAAATTTCAGCATAAAAATTTAAGATAAAATTTAAACATGCAAAATAACAAAAATATTCTTACCATATCTGTAACAATAATTCCAACACAAATTGGTGTTATTATAGAAACTATCGTACCAAACGTATTTGTAATTCCCACCAAAACTCCTGAATAATTTGGTGACAAGTCAATATGATTTAATATATTTCCAATTGTACAACAACCTTGTGCGCCAACGACTATTGTCAAAAGTACTACAACTAATATATTATTATCAACAGATCCAACAAATCCAATTGCAATTAATCCGATTCCTGGTATCCATGTAGCGATTGTATTATATGTTTTTCTTATCGCTGTCAATGATAATAATTGCTTACTTGACAAATAATCAGCTATGAACATAAAAATAAATAATACAAGTACCATCACAAAGTATGGTATAGCTGAGTAAATTGCATTGTTTTGTATATCCATTTTAAGTATATTGTGCATATATGATGGAATTTGTGTAATAAGTGTTGAAAATCCCCAAAGATAACCAATACGAGCCCAAAGTAATGCATGAAATGGAACAGATGTCAATATCTTTAACCATGGCGTTGGCATTTCATTTTTATATGTTGTATTTGTTTGATTCAATGATGCTTCAATAAATTTCCTTTCACTTAATGTTATTGTTTTTGATTCACCTGGATTATTAGCACATAATAAAAACCATGCAACAGACCATAATAGACCAATACCACCGGATATGTATGATATTCCTGGCCATCCTAAACTTGAAGCAGCTATAAAACCACTTGCACCAAATGCTAATATTGTACCAACTTCAATACCGCAATGGGAAATAACTCCAAAACGATTACGTTCCTCGAACGTTGACCATTTTGATAAGAACGTATGAAATGCTGGGAAAATTGATCCTTGGAAGAAACCCTGAATAACACGAATGACACAAAATATTTCCCACCCACCATATGTAACCGAAATTGGTGTTATTATACTTAATAATGATGGTATTAGGACTGCTGAAAGCAGGACATATTTTGCACCATATTTCTGTGCAATATAACCTCCTGGCAATTGTGTTATTGCATAACCCCAAAAGAAACTACTTAAAATATAAGATCTTTCCTGTATATTCCAATCGAATTCCTATAATTAAAAATTTAATTTGTTATAAGTTTTATACGAAATTTAGTTACATTTTTCTATTATACTTACATCAAAATCAGGATTAGTAGTATTTTTGTTTGTCATTGCGACCACAGCTACTGATACATTTATTCGAATGAAATATGATATTGTACTACATAAAAATAGTAAAAATACCTGCAAATGTCGAACTCCAACAACTAAACCTAAATTAAATAAAAAGAATTTGTTTATTTATTTATTCTCTTAGATAAAGTATTTACAAATTTTTATAATTAATATTTTAACAGTTGAGTCTTAAATATTTAGCTTAGCACTTGAAAAAAATCTGCTTCATAGCTCTATGTTGTGAACATATAATTTGCTTAAAATGAATACACCTGAGCTTTGAAGGTTTTGTAAAGTATAATGTTTTGTTTAAGTATATTATTTTATGATTCTGAGTGCATGCTTTAAGACAAACCTTTTTAAAATTAGGGGTTTAAGGGTAAAAAGTAATTAGTAAAAAGTAGTAAACAAAATGGTTTGATATGCGAAAAACGACCCTGAACTTTCTAGTGAAGAGGGAGTGATATAATTCGCTGTAATTTCATAATATTTCAAAATGTCAAAGTTCCTACAGCAACCGCTACCCTGAAATTGTAGGGTTAGATGATACGGGCAAATTTTAATTGAGAAACCAAATTGACTTGAATTCAACCTACACAATCAATTCATTTAAGGTTAATACTTGATTCAGAATGCTATCTCGACTCGACGCAATACAAAAAGCAACACATTAAAACTTAAAATACAGGAATTTCCAAAGATGTGTAAATGTATAAACATAATATTAGTTGCTACTGCGTTGCTTTCTGTACTTTGAAACTAGGCTTTAGAGTTATCGAGTGATAAGGATATAATTTCATCATTTACACAAAAAAGTAAGATTTATTTTATTGATGTATTTTGATAACAATTTACGATAATCGAAAACCTTTAAAATTTAACTGATAATGATTTTTATAATTGAGTAATAAATTTCATATTATGGAAAGGTCGGCGTTATGTCTACAGTTTTTCTTACTATACCAATTATAAAATGTATCCATTAAGAATGCCACGTTTATATTTAATTAATTTCTCATAATGTTATGTGTAAAATAGTCCACAACGCATTAAAATTTTATAGGTTCATACTAATTTATAATGATCACTTTGTTTGAGAAAATTTTCTACACAATTTAACATATAATTTTTTCAGTAACTAGTAAGCAGTTCTATCATTATTTGAATCATTACTAACAACTTTTGTACTAATTTTATAATTCTATTAAATATAATTCAAAATTAATTTACTTATTTCTTCCAATTTCTCACTAATTGCAGTCATCTTTTTACAAATTTTCTGTACACTTTAAAGTGCAACTAAAACTGAATATAATTAAAAACTTATTTTTTTAATTTTTCACGAAATTGTCCAGTAATTTTTAACAATAAAATTTAATTTATTTATATTCAAATATCTTCACTTCTTGTTTATTCGCTGGTTATATTTAAACTGATATAAAATTAGTAAAACATTCAATATTTGATGGTGCCGTTAAAGGCCATTTAGTACTAATTTTTTATTATCTCAATAATTAATAATTGCAGAAAATTCCTTTTTATCATAGCAGCATTTCCAAAATAAAGTTTTACTTCATTAGATTCAATTTAAATTATTCTTCCTAAAAATAATTTTAATTATTACCACCAAAATGAGTAGTTCATACTTCTTTTAATTTGTTACTTGCTGACCTTAAGTATAGTTATTCAG
This sequence comes from Rhamphomyia laevipes, assembly GCA_963920725.1. Lineage (NCBI taxonomy): Eukaryota > Metazoa > Arthropoda > Insecta > Diptera > Empididae > Rhamphomyia > Rhamphomyia laevipes. The sequence continues at coordinate 37,095,079 of OY987259.1, forward strand.
AATTGTTGAATTATTTCCAGACATTAAGACTATCTATAAATTTCTGTTCGACGCTTAAAAATAAATTAAATTATGCTGGAAATGTAAGTGTAGAAGCTTATAGATTAAAAATTACAATTATTTATATTATTATAAATATTTATGATTTCTTAATATATTTTGTTATCTATGGAATAATAAAATGTTTAGTAAATTTTTATCTGATATTATAAAATTTTGGAGGAAAGCAATTAATATCTCTGATTATTTGCGGTTAAATTTTGAATTTTAAAATTTGCAATTATTATATTGACCGTGAAATAAATTTAATTGATATGGCCTGTAAAATATTTTCAAGAATTTCTTTTAATTTTAGGTAAATTTAAAAATTATCTTTATTTAAGATAAAAAGATAAAGATCTCTCAAAGACAATATTTATCAGTTTATTGGTTACATCGCTTTTACATTTGGAACCTATTATATGAAGTTCTATATAAAGCCTCCCCTTTTATTATTATTATTATAGCCATTAACACCCTTTTACAATATATTACAATTTAATAATTAATACAATTCATTTTGGATAAAAGCCTCATCCAGTTGTTTCCACTAATCTTTGTTCCTCTCTTACCTATTTATCTACAAGGATACCGATCTGCCACTAATCTTTTCCAGTTGTTATGACAGAATTTTAGTTTTTTTTTTTATAATTTCTTGGAATGCATTCATTAATTGATTTTGTCCATCTTCTTCATGTCGTGGTCCATTTTAATAATATGACTAGCCTTGATTTTCGCTTACATTTGTAAAATTTGGCATTTTTCTTATTGTTAAATTTGATATATACTCTGTATCCTGTTTATACTTTTAAAAATGAGCTCTCTATTGCTGAGTAGTTTTTAATTTCATATTTAATCTCGATGTGATATTCATCAGTCTTGTGCGCAGTATTTTAGTTATTAGTATACAGGTAAAATTTCTATATCAAATAAATTTAATTCAGTATTAAGAATATTATTGGAGCCAGTTGTTAATGTCAACAATCTAATAAATGAGTGATTCAATATTTTGATGAACTGTCATCTCTATTTATAGAAAAACTCTATGGTAGAATAGGCACAAGAATCGAGCCTTGGCCATGCATCTCTGTCTGTCGTTTCGTAACATTTTATTCTATTTTGGACCTATTAATTTCATATGGATTGCGAACCATAAATTTCTTAATAGTGATGAAATATTTAATTATAACAAGCTAATGGCTTTTAATAGTGAGACATTTGTTGTCAGCATCTGACCTCAACCGTTAGCATTTTTCTCAGTCTTAAAACCACAATTATACAAGATTTAGAAATTTTATAACTGATACTCAATTAAAGCTGAGTCAATTTAGACCTAAATCGATGTCTCGATCTATAATTGAACTCGGGACCTAATGCATTAAAAATAATACAAGAAATTAATTTTCAGTTATCGAAAAAATAAGAAATTTCTGGTAATGTCGTATAACATAAAAAGTGTTTGACCGCCGAGACATTAAACAATTAATATTAATATTGTTATTAATTGTTAATGTTTTAAGTGATTACCTTTTCGATTGCTGGTTTGCTTTCCAAAATATGAGATATTTTGAAAAAGGTGGTAAGTAATTGTACAGAGTAATTAAAAATAATTAAGATTTAACAAATGCTAATCACTTATTGGAAATATTTATTTAAACGAACATTATTTTTATGTGCGGATATCCTTTAATTTTATGTAGTGCTGTTTTTATAAATGTTATTTCTCATGTTTATTAATATTATGTTTTTTTTTACAAATTTGATAAGTAATTTCTAATAAAATAAATAAATAATAAACATGAAATTTAATAGTACTGAAGACCATAAAATTTTTATTTTATCTATTTACCATATTTATAAAAAACTATGCAAAATATTGCAAAATTACAAGTGTTTTTGTTTGAAAACGAATTTATATAATTCCTGTAAAATTTGAAATTAATACTTACAATAATCTCGTTATTATAAAGTGTTTTTTATAATAGATTTCAAAGAATCGAAGGGGTTTGCATTAAGAATTTTTTTATAGTTTACATACAGAGTTCACAGTACCCAAAACCAAATACAATTTTCCATTAACCTTTAAGTAAATTAAATATTTTAGGTTCTTATAAAGATTATAAATCAAATGTAAATTTGGTGATAACAAATTGGTAATTATTTGATGTAATACTACTATTGCAACAAACATTCTAACCGTTGGCACAGTTACATGAACCGAATTACATGAATTTTCGATCGTGTTATTGTTCGCGGAAGAATTCCTACACACAAATTAATATTACAACTAGTATAACTTAAATCCTTATGATACGAAGTTATAAACCGGAATTATTCTACTCAAGATGCATGCAAAGAGGTTTAATGGACCACATTAAAGGGTGTGAAGGGTGTAAAGGAGTAGAATAAAAACTAGTACTCCTACTTTGTTACTGATTTGCGGTAACATATATAAGACTTCTCATTCTCACCGACATCTAAAAGGGGGCATGTTTAAACCGTCTAGACTTACTGCGTTCATGAGAGTCGAATGATGTGATGTAGGTTAGAATTAGCCATCAAGGGGAATATGCAACGACCAACCCAACTAACAAACGGTCCTTCAATATTTTTTTTTTCTAAACTAAAATAAATATTGACTGAAACGATTAAAAATTATAAATGTATAATGTACCTATTTTAATGAAATTTTAATAGATAATTTTTGTAATTATTATTAATTATACATTTCGCAAAAGTATAAGGATTACAAATGGGGCAATAGTGATTAAAATATATGTTAGTAGTTTTAATTATAACTTTCCATATTTTACAGGTGTTATAGAATGGATAGCGCGAAATCTATTAGGATTAGTAATTAAATGGTTCAGTATTACAGTTTTCTAAAATTAAATCAAGTATAATAATTGTTTCTGATATAAGGAGCTGCAATAATAATTATGGAAAAATATAAATTAATATTAAAAAAAAAAATTTTATAATGAAAAAATATATTTATATATGTAAATACATTTTATTTATATAAATTATTAAAATTACTATATACATTAGAAAATACAAACATCTTAAATATAATATATTTTCGTTTTAATATTTAATTATATAAAAATTGAAAAATTTAATTATTATTATTCGGATATATCACTAACAGCTTTCGAATTATTCCAGTCTTGTACATCGGTTGAACTAAATAATAAAAATACTAAACCACCTAAAAATATTGCACCAGATGCTAATAAAAATATTATTTGCCATTCATGTTGATTCTCCTAATTTCATATTTATATAAAAAATTATAATTAATAATTAATACAAAAAATTATAATTAATAATTATATTATTCTTACCGCATCTGTAACAATTAATCCAACAAAATTTGTACCAGCAATTGTTACAATACCCATTATAAAATTACATATACCTAATAATGTACCAGCATGATTTGGTGCCATATCAATATAATTAACATCATTACCCATACCAGATGCAGCATTAAAAAATGGTATTGATATTAAACATATTATTAAAATTGGTAAATAATCAGATTTAACAAATGCTAAACCAAGAAAACCAAATATTGGACCCCATTGGGCAATTGTATTAAATAATTTACGATTCCATTGTAATGATATATTATAATTTAAACGATTTAAATAATAATTAATTGTTATAAATACAAATATTGCTAACCATCTAACAAAATGTGTTAATGATGAAAATAAACCACTATTTTGTATACTAAAATGAAAAACACCATTTAAATAACGTGGTACATTTAATACAGTCATTTGAAATGCTAATGTACCACAACATTGACTTATTAATACAGCATAAAATGGTACAGATTGAAATATTTTTGACCATGGTGTTGGTATATAATTATTATTATTATTATTATTATTTATATGATTTATATTTTTTACATTATTTAATATATAATTTTTTTCTTCATCTGATATATATAAATTATCATTTGGACTATTTGAACCATAATTTATCCATAATATTGACCATAATATACCTAAACTACCCCATATATAAAATATTGATTCCCATCCTAAATTATATGATATTTGGCCACTTGTTGCTAACATTATTGTTGACATTATATTCATACCAGACATTGTAAATAAACATAATAAACCACGTTCATTTTCTGGTGCCCATTGTGCTAATAATGTATATAATGATGGTAAACAAAAACCATTAAAGAAACCTTCAATAGCACGACAACCTAATAATGCTTTCCAATTTGCAAATGATGTTAATAATGGTGTTATTATTGACATTAATGATGAAAATAATATACCAATTAAAAATATATATTTTGATCCATATTTTTTTGATAATGGTCCACCTGGTAATTGACTAATTAATGATCCCCATGAATATCCACTCAATAATAATGATTTTATTTGTTCGGTCCAATTGTATACCTTAATTATAATAAATTATATTTATATGTAAAATTTTATTAAAATTAAAAATAGTAATTTAAAAATTTAATATAAAATATTATAAAATTTATCTAACTTCGGTATTTGGATTTAAATTTGTTGTTTTCAAATCTGTCATACTAACAATAGCTACTGATAATGTTGAACGTAATGCTGCAGATATTCCAATACCAAGAAACATAAGGAAACATTGAAAATGACGTGTACTTATAAAACGTATATCTTTGTATGAAAACAAAAAAATAATAAAAATATTAAATATATATTAAATATTTATAATAATTAAAATAATTTATAAAAATAATAAATAATAAATTATAATATTAATTTATACCTGTTTTAACTTTTTCCATATGTTTCTTATCAATCTCCATAATTTTGTGAAATTGTTTAACATTTAATAAATAAAACTATTATTATTATTGTTATTTTGTCACTAAATAAATTTTCTATTAATTATGTTTAATTTATATTTATCGCATTTTAACTTAAATTTTATTTAAATAATTTGAATTATTTAAAAATTACTTCCTTGATTTAAATAGTTTACTATTATATGCAAACTGTAACAACGAAATTATTTACGTATCTCGTCTTTGTATACAATTAATAATTATAGTTAATTATTATTAATTATATTTATTATTTAAAAAAAAATTATGTAAATTCGAAACATAGATAACAATTTTCATAATAATAGTAATAATATTAATTATGATAAAAAAAAATTAACAATATTCAATAGGAACTATTAAAATTCAAATGAAATTTATTAGTTTTTGTAAAACTGTCAGAATATTTTTAATATTACGCCTAAAAATATGCTAATTCATTTTTTTTGTTGATAAACTTAATTAATTGTTGATATTAATTTAATTTATATTATTTGATAATTATTTTTGAATCACTTTTGGAAATATTTTTTGTACCAAAAATTTTCTGGTCTCAAATCACGATTCAAGAATAAAGACGAACTATAAAATTAACTCCATTTCGAGATGGAAAAATTGTACAACACTTTAAACTATTATAAGTTATTTATAAAGTCAATTATGGACCAAAAATTATGAAGTTAATTTGATTTGTTTTTGGATATTACACTGTAAAATAAATAATTAAGATTTTTTAATCATTAAATTTAAATTGAATTTTAAGTAATAATTAACTTTTAAAATAAAGTTTTTTTTAGTTATAAACTACTTGTCGTTACATAAATATCGTTTACAGATTTAACTTTCTTAGCCCAAAAAGATATTAAGTCTGTTAGCGCCAAAATCATAGAATAAACTAAAACTGCGCGAACTTAAATTTTTGAAGCCAGTCGCAAAATTATAAGAACTTTTCTAATCTACAAAATTTGTGTGTTTTTTTTTGTATATTTGTGTTTTGTAATAATTAAAATATTATTTATAAGCTTGGCGATGTTTATGTAAAAGCTTGTAATTACTAGTACAAGTTTTGATATTTTTTTTATATAATGTTTTTATATGTTATTAGTTAAATCTAAAAATTTTCTGAAAAAAAAAACACTTGTTTAATTGAGGGTAAAAAGAAAATTCATGAAATATTATATTATATTAAGGTATGAATAAGAAAATTCCAATTAAAACAAAAAATTTGATAAAATTTATTTAAAAATAATAAATTTGTTATTTATATAGAATAATACTATAAATATTTGTGTATTTGTCGGTTTGCGATTAGATTTCGGTTAAGAATGGTGCGCGTAGATCCGTAGTCATCACGCCAGTTGTGTTCTCTATGTTAGGTTTCAAAATTTAAATACTAATTCTAGTTCTATCAAGAATTCTGCTTATTATTTTACACAAAGGTAGTATTGAATGGTCCGGACTACATCAGTACAGTCATACATTAGGAGCTAAAGTTTCATTCCCACAGCGATATAAGTTATCCATGAGAATTCCTAGGCAGGTACCGTGTTTACCGATTCAACACTGACAAGTAAGGAGCCGATCAGTTTTTTACAGATTAGTCTATTCATGGACATAGTTAATTCCAATTGCATTTGCGAGAGTCGAGACCAGCATAACAAGTTTTCATTTGTCGTTGACTATTTTGTACGCTATTATATCAATAATTATTTTCGTTTATTGAATTAACCATTGCATGTCAGTATTGTCACTACTTCCAATGTGTTCACTACTTCCAAGCAAATGAACCAGCTTTTTCACTTACATCAACGTTCCGGTGTAGGGTAAGAGTAATTTCGTTTTATTATTAAGAATTAATGTATATTTTAAGCTTAATTTCTAGTACTTTCAATAAATACTTATTTTTTTGAAAATAGTTTACTATTATAAAAATAATTAAAACTAATAGGCTGCCATTTACATTGCGGTTTACAGTTGTTAAAATAACGCCACTACTTCCCTCCGGCCACACATAACAATTTAAAGTACTAGTTCTAAAACTATATGAAGTACTATTAAGGATTTAAATAGAGTTCGATAGATTATATATTGTTTTTGTCCTCGTATTACTAAAACTTAAGACATATACGTCAGTGCAGTTCATAAAATAATGATATTTTCTTAGTTAATTATAGGAAACGTAATTAGAAAATTATAATAAATATATTGTAATTTGCTTAATTCAATTAAACTTAATATTTTTATGGGAGTATAGCTATAAAAATAAAATTTGGAATAGAAACAACCTCAACATTCGTGAAACCATAATTTTAATAACCAATTTTCTCTTTCTGAAATCTATACCAAATGACAAAGAATACATTTCAGCGAATTAGCTGAATCATACTCGTAAGACTTTTCAATCATCCAACACGGATTTTATTTAATTGAAATATGATTAAAAAACAAACTCATAAATATCATCAATAAAGAAATTTTTTTTTTAATTTATATTTCGATTCAATTTTAATTTTTTAAATATTTATATTTTATTAATAGCATATTTAATTTTTTTATATTATTATTATTAATTTATGTAAATGTGTTAGCCATTAATAATTTGTTGATAAAAATAATATTTTTAATTTTATTAATTTCAAAAAATTTTTATTTTCACGAACTTCTGTCCTACAAAATTTAGATTTAATATCTTGGAAAGTTTTTTTTTTTTGACTAATAATACCAAATTTGATCACATTTACTTGATAGATAAAGTATTATAAAATTTATATTGTTTTTATAATTTCATTATTCCATTCTTGAGTATTTGTCGAACCAAAAATTATAAAAATTAATCCACCAAATATTTGCAGACTTGAGCTAATTATAAAAATAATTTGCCATTGTTCTTGATTATGCTAGAAAATATAAAATTATCTAATATTATTATAAGAATAAATCGAAATTTAACATACCACATCTGATACAATCCATCCGACAATAATCGGTGCCATAATTACAATAATTGTACTAAAAAAATTACACAGTCCCATTAATGTACCAGCATGATTTGCTGCTAAATCAATATGATTAATTTGAAATCCCATATTACTAGCACCATTTAGAGCAGTTGATATAACTAATATTAATACTGTTAACTCTAAATAACTTTTTGGTATAAATCCTAATATTATTAATCCAATTGCTGGTAAAAATTGACTAATACTATTAAATAATTTACGATTTATTGCAATATTTATTAATTTATATTTTGTTATTAATAAATATTCAATAAATACAAATATATATTCCATTATAAATCTACATAAATATGGTAATGAAGATATCAATGCATTTTGTTCAATTGATATATTATAAATCCCATTAAAAAATATTGGTGATTCAGTTAATAACATTGTAAAACCAAATAAATGACAACATTGAGTTATTAATAATGCATAAAATGGTATTGATGTAAATATTTTTAGCCAAGGTGTTGGTACATAAATTTTATATGTTTCATCCAACTGACCTAATGAATTTTGTATATAAGATAATTCTAATTCCGATATCATTAAATTTTCTGATGGTCTATTACTACCATAAATACACCAAATTATTGACCATATTATGCCAATAGAACCAGATAAATAAAAAACACATGGCCAACCCATATTTGATATAATTATACCACTTGTAATCATCATTAAAAATATACCAAATATCATACCAGAATAAACGAATACTGATAATCGTGCACGCTCCATTACAGGTGACCAATTTGATAAAAATGTATGAACTGATGGTATTGTAAATCCTTGTATAACACCTTCAAAAATTCGAATTATCAATAATGCTTGCCAATCAAATAATATTGTTAAAATTGGTGTTGCTATTGTTAATATTGATGAAAATAATATAGCAATTAATAATGTATATTTACAGCCATATCTTTTTGATAATTGACCACCAGGAATTTGATTAACTAAATAACCCCAAAAGAATGAACTTAATAATAATGATTTCTTTTGTTGATCCCAATCAAATGTCTAAAGAAAATGATTAATAATAATTATATAATTTTAGATAATTAAATCATCTTACATCATAATTTATCATGGTTTTATCTGTCATAGCTACAATAGCTACTGATAAATTTACACGTAATCCATACGCAATTGCTATTGCCCAAAATACTAAAAAACATTGAAAATGTCGTATTCCAAAATGTAAATCTAAAAATGGAAATAAATATTTTTTTTTTTTTAAAATAAATTTCAATTTTCATATAAATACTTACTTTTAATATTAATATCGTTTTTAGGAAATTCATTTAATTGAATTTTTTTATTCACCATTTTTAATGTTATAATATTAAAATTAATTCTTACACTTTAGCAACTTCATTCATAACTAATCTGATTTCTGCTAATATAATTTTCTTGAATTTTTCTATTTTATTTACTAAGTTAATCAATGCTTATCGTACATCAATATTAAAAAGTTTATTAGTTTTCCGTATACAGAGTGAAGCAGAAGTAATTGATTGGCGGTTGTACTATTTTTTTCGAGATATAACATATTTTCGGAATCGATATCCAAGAAAACTTAACTTAAAAATTTTCAAGCTGTCAGAAAAACTATAAATTTAACTTTTTGTCTAACTCATCTCTATTGACCGATAGGTAATTTCCCTTATAAATTTGTTTATTAGTAAAAACTACTAAACAATACTTTAAATATGATACTATTCCTATCGTACCCTGTGTTAAATGAGATTGTCTACATAATTTTTATTACAATTGTAAAATTTAATTAAATGACATAATTTTATTTAACTCTGTGAATATTAGTAATAATAAATACAAACTGAAACTGCGACTATAACTAGTCTATCGGCGACTATTTAAAATTTTAAAGATTTTTAATACTAAATTTAGAGTTAGGGTCATTAATTACAAACAATAATGGCATAAACGAAACGGCAAAAATGAGTAAAAGATGTTAGTAGATGCTTCTATGCATATAGCTAATTATTAAAATCGAAACTACTTTCTAGTTACTGGTAGAAATTACTAAATTATGAAATTATCAATAACTATAATTGAACTATATACATCTGAAGTTTTAGACATTAAATCAACAAATAGTTAAATCAAACAAAAAACCTCATCAAATCACAAAGATTAAGATGGTTTGGTCATGTAGTACGCCTGGCGAGTTATAGAATACCGAATATTTGCGGTACAAGATCTCAAGATGTAGCCTAAGAACGAGATGATCCGTAACATTGGAAAGGACGAAATGAAAACATATTTCGAAGAAAGCTAAAGTTCATCCCAAACTAACACGCCAGTAATGATGATTCAGAATAAAGCATATTGTACTACCGCTAATCTGATTTTCATCACATCTGAAACAACTTTTTGTAGAACTTCTAATAGTTGAAATCAAGGAATAGGAAAACAAATAGAAATCTTTCTTAAGGAGTTTATAGATTTTTCGAAAAATTGTGCTAAGAATCTTTCGCGTTTAGCAAATCTAAGCTTGGTATTCTAACAACTTTACAGGCTACTGTTCATTAAAATGCCATCTGAACAAAATTGAAAAATCGGAAAATAGTCGATTCTACTCATGTGAATAAACAGATCATTATTATTTTGCAGATTATTTTCCGCCTCTAAACTAACATAATATAATTTTAGGCAACAGTGTGGAGTGTTAGTTAGTCTCGGGCTTTAACAACGCTCTCTAAATGTAATTTAATCAGTGCAGTTAAAAGTGATTTAGATATTCTTAACTTTCTCAATGCGAAATATGATTAAAATATCACGTTTTATATTTAAGTAGACATGATAGCGTGTAACAGCATCTATTGTAATATGAGAATTTGAAAATTAAGTAATATAAAAGTAATGTAAATTTATCCCCTACAATAATTAACTAAATTGTGAAGAATTTATTACTCAGCTCAAAGTACAATTATAATCAAAAAGCAAACACGAAATACCTCAATTAATTTTGGTTTAGTGTAATTTATATTCGGTGTAAAAGTTATAATTTATTCAGTTAAACATAAATAATGTAATCTTATGAATATTATAAAATTTTATTTTGGAGAAATTATATTTATTTAGTTTTATATATTATTATTTGATTAAAATTGATCTTGAATCTTAAAACTTGTTAAAACATTTTCGTAATTTTCACTTAACATAATTTTTGAAGAAAATGAGTAATATCAAAATTGTAATTTTCAAAATCATTTGTAATTTATTTTGATCTGCGTTACTATTTATGCAATAAAGCCGAATTTCACCAAATACAACGCCATTATTGGCCAGCAACCAATTGGATGAAGTGCGACCTAAACCAATGATTCTATCGCTGACATCTTGAATGACTAGTATTAAAAGTATCAAAAGCGTTTTCGGATAAATTAAATTGCAAAAAGCTGCAGAATCCCAATCACAAAAATTAGAATTTGTTTATTTATATTTTTATTAATAAGATAATTGGCCTTAAAAAGATATTGCAATACGGCATTCCTGAAAAAGTCAAATAAATAGTGAATTTTCAAATAAGGAACCATCTGGGTCAATTATTACTCTTTTGGTTGTGTAATTGTGCATGCTTCACCCGGAGCAAAATAGTAAGTAAATCAATATTTTCTAACTTCTGACTTGTCAATTTAATTTTTGATTAGATAGTTGACCTATATTTACTTATAGGAAGACGTTGGCATGATTTGTACTACCAATATGAATTTCACAAAACTCTACGCCACTATTCCCCTGTAACAGCGAACTAAATTGTGAAATGACTGCAGTGTTCTTGCAATTTGTAAGCAACCAAGCGAGGCCACATTTAGTTTTTGATGAACTGCATTGATATAAAATTAGATCAGTCTCTAGACAAAAAAAAATCAATTTCCATTTCCAATTTAAATAAATAAATTTATTAAATTTTTACATAAACTTAAACAATGTTAACATAAATGTTAAAAATTTAAGACAACTATTTTTTGTTAGTAACAACTATTTTTCGTTTTATATGTAATAATTTTGAAAATCTTAATACTATATATATATATCAAATATATATATACATATATATTATTTTCCTATAGCGATTTTGAAAATTTCCATGAAAAAAATAATTTATTCTGTTTCTTCTTCTTCTTGTAGCCTTAAAATATCTGCTTTATTCATAAAATAGTAACTTGGTTGTCTACCTTTCAAATCTTTAACTGTTCTTTGAGCTCCTTTTCGAATCAATATTCTACTAATTATTTCCACTGAATTAATTCCCATTGCATAATGTAATGGCATACGTTCCAGCTAAAATCAAATAAAATAATCCAACAATTTATTAATTAATTTTAAATTTATATATGAATAAATTTTAAATTTTTTCATCTTTACATTATCACCAACTTTTAGAGCATCTGGTGAAGTATTTACAAGATATTCAACAATTTCTTCATTCTCTTTTAAAATACCAATATGTAATGCTGTCCGACCTATAATAATTTTGAATTTTAATATTTATTTCAATATTTAAAATTTTTTTACCAAAATAATTTTTAGCTTTAACAAGTAAATATGCATTTGCCAATGCTGTTAGTTCTTGAACTTTATCAAAATTTCCATCACGAATTGATTGATGTAATTCCTCACGAGTTTCCTATAAAAAATATATTAGTTTTAAAATTATTTATTATATACAATTAAATAAAATAATTAAAAGTTTTTTCACCTCAAAATCACGAAATTTTTCAAGATAATTATGTAATTCGGTATGTCCACGTGACCGAATTATTTCAAATAATGTAGTATTATCGGAATCATCAGTTACATCTAATATATGATCATAACCAGCAATAAGAAAATATTCAAATGGTTTTGTATCACCTAGAATATAATCAAAAAAAAAAAAAAAATGAAAAATATTAATTTGAAAATAGATTTTAATGAATTTAAATTTATATAAAGTTTTTTTATGAATACTATAATTTCCTAGAGTTCTTTATATTAATTTGGACAACCGGGCTGCTTCAGACGGTTTTTTGGAAACCTATCCCCGATAGAAAATAATAATCTTTCAGTAAAGTCTTCAGCGTTTTGTTAATATAAAACAATTTACAAAATCCATCTTCATTGAATTCCTATTTTATGTAGCTTTTAAAATTTTAATAAACCTAACCGAGCTGAATTCAGAACGCAAAGTATCATTGAAAAATTTAGGAATATAATACTTTCATTTACAATGCAAACGTGTGTCTAAAGTTATTCAAATATACTTGGAAAGTTATAAATTGGGTAACTTCTACGAAGCTTTCGTTTCGTTCAATTATTATTTTCGCTTAAAGAATTTTAAAATTAAAAAATCATAAGACATTAAAAAATAGCGTAACGAAAACGAGATAAAAGAATCTTATCCCTCATAAGATTATTTCACTCAACTTCATCTCGGGAATAAATTTCTATACACTCGGAATGTAAAAACTCATTTTACTGAAGCGAATAACTAAATTTTAATTTTCCATAAACTCAAGAATTTTCAATATTTCTTTAAAAGTCGCGCAGCTGTGCAACGTTGCACCGCGGAAATGTTGTTCGAGTTACAGTGAAATACTCCAGTGAACAATTACAATTACAGTGAAATAATCTAGCATGTAATATATTTTAATAGATACATAAAATTACCCAATACTGCCAAACTAATTACATAACGATCAATTTCTTTAGCATTTCCCGGTTGACTAGCTTGTAATGCTACATCTCTTGCTGTTCGATATAATTCATCACGATATGTTATATCAATATTAGATTCACCAATTAAATTAAATAATGCATTACGACTATGCGTTCGGGCACATGCAAAATGTAACATTGATTGTCCATGTTCATCACGATCTTCAGATGGTGGTGATGTTGATGTAGAATCATTATCACCACCATTATTATCATGTTCATTTTGATATTCTTGTTTTGGTGGTTCTGGTTTCATTAGTATTACAGATGATAAATTTGATTGTTGTTGATATTCTGGTATATTACCAAAATCATTATCATTATCAATATTTAATGAATTTAAACCATTTTCGATATTTTGAATATCTCTTGAATTCGATATTCTTGCCATATTATTATTATTATTATTATTATTTTCTATTTGATCACGACTTCGTATATAATTTTGTAGAAATTCAGTTAAATATAATACTGGATCTGATGGTCGATTTTCAACTATTTCAGTTAAAGCTTTGATTAATGGTTCGCCTAAAGCTGAATTTAAATTTAGTGGTTGTTTAAGTTTTAGAAAATTTAACCACTTACTAGTAGCTAAATAACGTCCTTGTTCAGTTTTAAAAATTGGAATCTCAATATATTCATTAACTGGAAAAACAAAAAAATTTAAAATTAATTTTAATAGAGTTTTGATTGAAAGAGTTTTGCTTTAGTACATTTTGACTATGAATTTGTTTTTTTTTAGAATACGATTACATAATGGAATTTCAATAAACAAAATACATTGCAAAGCAATTGGTGCATTCAAATTCAATTCGTAAAGCTATAGACAAGCTAATATTTAATTTCCATTTACAAGAAAAGAGAATAAATTGTTGAATTTGAAGGAATTATAGAAGATGGAGTTGGTTTTATCAGTTCGAAAATACAATTTTCCTTAAGATAAGAATGAACGTCCTTAAAATAAGAATGAACGTTTTCTTCATTAATACAAAAATATACAGAATTTTATTGTACTAATAAAAAATATGTTAATTAGACAGTCTAGTTTTTGTAGTTCCATATTTCTGTATAAGTAATGGTGAATTTATACAAAAATTCTATTAATAATGGTAGAATATTTGTTTAACATTAATTATTGAACTTGAATGTTTCAATTTTGGGCTGTTTTGCTATCAAAATTTAATATTTACTTTCTTTTATTCCCTTCTGTCATTAACCTTTTATCTAAAGTCGAACTGGGAGTCATATTGATAGGTGACGATGGAGGGAAGTAGTAATTCTTCTTTCAGGAATGTGAATCACAATCACAAAGTTAGTGGTAGCTTGTTAATTCAAGTTTTACTTTTATTTCAGTGCTTGTATTAAGCAGTTGTGTTTGTGTATAATTATTAACATTTGTTTGTTTTCAATTATGAAAACATCAGGGCTTAATCAAGTGTGGACAGTAATCTTTTCCTCATGAAATATATGTAAAAAGTACAAGAATTCAATGATCTTCTCTTTTGTTAATTGACCGACTAACAATTAAAGCTTGTTTTCGGTGATCGAAACAAATAATCGGTTTCCTCGTTAAGGTCCCATTTTCTTTGTAGCGGAATTGTGGTTCTTGCGTCTAAGATTAATTGAAATTTGATATATTACTCGATAGCATGTCGTGGATTCCTATTTCACGTGGATTTCTATGCTAAAGCATGAATAAAATGTATATTAAATATAATATAATATTGAAACTATATTGTATATAGCAATTTTTGCAAAATAGCATAGAAAATTGTGAATCTGGACGCATTTCAACTTTGACTTTGATCAACCAATTACAATTAGTCCATCAGTTGTAAGTAATTGCTTTGATAAGATTTATAAATTAAAACAATTAAAATAAAGTAGATAGTTTTTATTAACCAGAAGAAGATTCATCAGAAGAATATCAGATATACCAAAGGTGAAAGAAACAACATTGAGTTTGTGGTGCTTAAATGAACACAACCATATATATGTAAATTATTTTTCGAGTACATAGTTAGAATTAATGAGTGTTAGAATTGGACTTGATGAATTAAAATAAATGGATTTGGCTCAAAGTTTTTTACATGGTGTTTTTGATGTCAATGACTCCAAAAATGTAAATTTGGCATACAGGTTACATCCTGTTGACTATGATACTTTCAGTATCGATAATATCTTTCAGATTTGGATGAAATTTAGTACACAGGTTGGTTTATGATTGAGCGGGTGTCCAGTTACGATTAATATTTAATATATTCTTAAAGACCATGTAGTTATTATTATCTGATTTAAATTTGAATTAAAAAATTTTATGGTCAGCAGTTTCAGTATTAAAATTTCGAATTATATAAAATACATTAGTTGTGAAATTTTTAACTGTTGGACATAAATCATTGTTCTACCTAACTAAGATTTATCTGCTCCTCTTAATTTTATAAAATTTTTGTTAATTTTAATTTTCCCAAAACATTAGCTACAGACAGACAGTAAATAATAATTTTACACAAATTTTATTTTATTTTAACTACATACTAATAAATTATAATTATTATTAGACATGCACCTAAAAAATATATATAAAATAAATAAAACTTAAAATTAAGTTAAAAAAAAAACTCGTGAATATTTGACAATTAAAGAAATATTTTTTAAAGTAACAAAATACATTAAAAAAAAGTTTTTACTAACCCATAGTTATAATAAAGAAGCTCAACTCTCAGAAGCAGGAAAATAAAGATTTTTGTTTGCTTTGTATTTATATGTTTTTTTTTTTTTTGAAATATATTAGATTATTTTTCCATTAAATTATTATTATTTTTTATATTAAAAATATTTATGTTAAAACATTATTAAAAATTTATTTATTTATTTATTATTATATTTAGAAATAAACTGACGAATTTATTAGTTAATTTTAAAGGTCACGATTTTTATAATATTGCCAATGATTAAGTCAGAATTATAATGGTTCTTTTTGAATAATTATTTTAATTTCCACTTAATTTACAATATGTGTAAACACTTATACAAAAAAAAAATTAATTTATATTTTATTTAGTTTATTACATCTTTAAATATCACTTAAACTATTTTTTTTCCTTTTAAATATTTTAACTAACATTGCGGCAATTTGTTTTGAATTCGTTAATGACATATCCTTTTCTAATTGTAATATATTTGATACAGCTGTACTATAATCTTGAAATAAACGCCATTCAGTTGTACCTAAACTTTGCATATTAACAACCCGTACAATATCATTTTTAATATTTGGTATCATATTTAGACCACGTACTAAACATAAATGTCGTAAATTTTCAATTTCTTTAATTAAATTTGGTAATATTAAAATTGTTGAGATTTTCAATGATGTACCCAAAAATGATGGTCGCGATGATAAATAACCAAGAAAATAACTTTCACGAAAATGTATTTTCTCATCTAAATATGTTATAGCACGGCCAATTTTCGAATATGCGGTACCAATATTACCGGGCCGATTTGTTGGCGTACTTACAATTATCCGTAAATGTTCTTGGACATTAATCCATGCTGCTAAATCACAATTATAATTAATAAATACACCACGTCCATATGGCCAATATTGACCATTTAATGCAATTGATTCAGCTTCCTGATGTGGATCATTATTTGTATCCAATAATAATGGTATCATTAATTTCGAATGTATTAATATATTACGAATATCTGATGAATTTTCTAATACTTCGTTCATTGTATAATACGTTCCAGATTCATCATCATTAATAATTTTAGCAAATTCGGTTGTTAGAATTTTTTCAATTAATATTCTTTCAACTTGTTCAATTTGGCCAATATTTAAATTTAATGGTAATTCGAAATCATCTAAATTCCGTGAACATTCAATAAAACCATCAATAATATATTTACCAGATTCATCAATATTATAATTAATATGATTATTTTTTTCACCATCAACTAATGGAAAATAAAATAATCGTGGATGTGGTTTAAATTCTTGGCTTAATGTCATACAGTGCATATCTTTAATTAATGGTACCATGAATTCTTGAAATACAACAAATACATCGAAATCCGGTGCAACAATACCACCATTTAAATCTTCATCAATACGACGTTCTTTACTTGATTTTTTCATTGCCGGCCATATAATATCAAATAAATTATGATCTAATTTTGTTTGACGTCTTTTGATTTTATCAAAAATACTACGTTTAAGGAATCTAGCTAAATAACTAGTTACACTGTGTCGTAATGATGATGCACTACCATGATTTTTAGCAATTGGATTTGGTATAGCATTAATTGGATCATGGATTAAACGATAACAACGTTCTAATGTTGACAGGATATCTTCATCAATAAGGATTCGACGTGAACTGTGTAGATCATCGGGAACTTTTTGTTTTTGTTGTTGTTGTATGTAATTTATAAATATATATGTAATTATAAATTTAAAATAAAATTATGATTGTCACGATTTTTTTTTTAAATTTGTTATAATAAAAAAATTAATTTGTTAACTTTTGAAGTGTTTTAAAAGAGTTGAAGAGTTGATAGTATTTTGCATTAGTTATAATAGTTTTGAGCACATAAAAGTTAATTTATACTCGTACAATTTGTACCATGTTTAGATAGACGACACTTCTGCAAGAGTGCAACATATAAAAGTTTAGATATTGAAAAACAGATATTAAAATAATTAGAATTATTCTATGTTAAAATGTAATAGTAAAACTTAAAAGAAAAGCTTATGAAAAAAAGCAAATTTTGATTAGAAAATAGAATTATTTTAAAGCATTTTTACAAAATTCTAATATACACGAAATTTGTAGTCATTCAAAACGGCACTTGCCATCCAATCGAAGTCATAGAATGGCCAAATTATACCGCCTGCTTTCGACTTAAAAGTTTGGATATATTTTGACCAAAATTTGGATCTCCTTGAATAGAATCTTATAAATTTATTGATTATGCAAGAATTTGTTGTAAAAGCTGATCAATTTGTAAATTTTAAAATATATAAATCAATTTAGTAGAGAACATAAATTTTATCCTAACCATATTTTAAGGATATTTCTCTTTTCTGAGTTTTTTAAATTACGAACTA
This sequence comes from Rhamphomyia laevipes, assembly GCA_963920725.1. NCBI lineage: Eukaryota > Metazoa > Arthropoda > Insecta > Diptera > Empididae > Rhamphomyia > Rhamphomyia laevipes. Next base: position 37,113,821 of record OY987259.1, read on the forward strand.
AAGTAAATAGTTAACCTTAAAGAAAATTTAAAATGATATTTTATAAACAACCTGATTACATTCATTAATAAGGTAGGATTATACGCAGTATAAACAGGTAATTAAACCGTCGACAACAGAAAACAACGAACCTATACAAATGGTTATAGAAAGTGTGGGCTTTAAAAAAACGAAACTAAAAACGAAAAATTAAAGTTCCTGTAGAAATATATCCTTTTTTAAATTTCAAATGAAATATTTAATATAATTAATTTGTCAGTTATTAAAATATCCTTAATCAGAAATTATTAAATTTTATAACTAATTCTAATTTCAAACCAAAAAAAAAAAAAAATATATTTTCAAAAACACACAAATTTCAGACAAAACATTACCAATTTTTTTCAAATTTACCAAAGGATTTTGGTTTACACTAAAAAAAATCCTTTCAAAACACTTCAAAAGCACAAAATTTGTTAGCTTCAAAACCAAAATTAAAATAATAAAATTGACTTAAAAATTACAATTAAAATATTTTACATATAAAAAAAGCTTATAATAAAAAATTGTGATTTAATCAAATTTTTATGAGAAAAATCATTGAAAAAATTAATTAAAAATCCTTTAAAAACAAAAAATATAACAAAAATTATATTTTTTTAAATTATCCCTACCTTGATCGTTTAACATTGCCTCCTCAAGAGATTCGTTGGCACCGAAATTTTTTAACAACTGTTTATGACCAAGGATATCTTTTGACTGATCCAGATTCTTATAATAATCCGGTATATTACCAAGCTAAATAAATTGTTTTAATAAATATAATAAACATAATTTTATTAAATATTAATCAATAAAAACCAATTTTATTTACACAGTGTTGTTTTACAGGTGCGTGTATGTATATTGGTTATAGAAGGATGTGAAAGGATTCACGCAATTAATTATAAATAATTTAATATTTATTGATTATATTTGTATAGTTCCTTTTATAAGAAATATAATTTTTTTGTATTATTGACATTAGAACAAATAATTTTTTGAGGTATATTTACAATAATATAAAAAGAAAAGTCATGCAGGCGCGATACTGTGCAGTAGTTTCATATTGATTGGTTTTTTTTGTATATTTGGATAAGGCTAAATATGTGAATTGTACTTATAGCGTCCCTAAGCGGCCGGTATTAAAAATAATACACTCAATATAGAATAATTCGTAATTTCTCATACTTAGCATAAATATTTCACTAAAAAATAGTGTTAGCTAGAATTAAATCAGTACTTTCTGTTCTATTCTTTATTACCATTTTTATAACACAATTTTTGTAGTGAACATTGATCATATTAAATTACAAATTCAAGTTTATGATATAGCGCAATCTAGTGACCGAAACCTGTATTACATTTTATTTTATTTTCTAATAAATAGTCTGTCTTCAATTTTGATGACCGCTAAGTTTAAACTTTAAACAAACAAGTTTCAAATTATCAGCATTTAAGTAGACCTTTACTTTGTTGAACAATTTTATAACGAATGGACGGACAGACGAAAATGCTTAAATTTAGCATATTTTCTATTTTACAAGAAAAAAGCATATTTTTTTAGATCCATATACAATTACATTTAATTGTGGATTTTAAATAATTTATATATCAAGTATAGAAAAGTTTGAATAAATTGAAAATAATTTATATTTAATAAAACGAAAAGAAAAATTAATTTTGAAAAAATTTGACCTATTTTACTATATTGTTAACATATAATTACATAGAATTTTAAAGGTCATCCGTCAATGTTACAACCCAAAAATATATTTACAATAATAATATATACAATTATAATGCGTTTTATCATACTGGCATTAACTTTTAAGTACTATTGCTCTCATAATTCTATTTAATTACTTAGGACTTGCGACTTCAAACTTAAGTCAACTCAAACTCTTAAGTTTTATTATATTTCCGTAGTGTTGTCGATGTTTAAATGATAATCAAATTCACAAACAAACTTTGTAATTGAAGCCAAATTTATGGTTGGAAAGACAAATTCAAATTCGAAATTCAAAAAGGACATTTTTTCCCTCCACTTATATTTAAAATATTTCAAATCCAATTGAATTTCAGATCTTCTATCTTTGTCCTTAATGATCATTAAGTATTTAATATAATTCAAAAATAACCATTAGTAAAAAATAACATACTTTATCCGTGGCTTTTGAATTTGCACCAAAATGTGTTAATAAATTATAAAAATGACCATTATCATTAATTGTAGCTGCATAATGTAATGCTGTTCGGCCATTCTCATCAACAGCTGTTGTTGTTTCAGGAAAACGTCCAGCCAAATATCTAACAATTCCTATAATTTAATATAAATTCATATAATATTTAAAACATAATTTTTATCTGTAAAATAATTAATTTAACAAATAAAAGTAAACATTATTAAATTTAATTATTGTAATTATTAATATTTATAATTATTTTTATACCGGCATGTCCAAATACTGTAGCCACATGTAAAGGTGTTGCACCATTTGGTGATATTTCATCTTTAGCAACAGCAAATTTTCTACGATCTAATGCTGATTGTAAATCTCTTAAATTACCATCTTTAGCAGCTTGATGAACTCGTCGAATTTTATTCTTTATACAAATTATTACAAAATATTTATTTATTCAAAAAAAAAAAAAAAAAAAGTTATTACCATATATGCCGGTACATTATCCAGAAATGCTTGAATTTCAGCTTGATTTGATTTTGTGTCAATTAATTTATTACCTTCACCATTTAGGACAATTAATGCTAATTGTTCCATATCACCAGTTTCAATAATTGATTTAATTTTTGTTTCCTATAATAATGAAATATTAAAAATTAATATATTTAAAAAATTTGATCTGTAATTAATTTGGGATGGAAAATTTTCGGGCCAGCATCAAAATAACATAAATATTAATGGATCTAACATAAATAACATAATTCATTTTTCATTGATACAACATAAAAATTGTAAAAACCAATAATAATTAATATGAAATATATAAAAATGATTATTTTACATGAGTTTTTGTTTTTTTAATATACATTACATCATCAATTTCGGCACTTTGTGATTGCACCTGATTATCATCTGCTTCGCCTTGTATTAAACCTTCAATTTCTAATGGTGGTGATGGTGATCCTGATGTAGATTTAAATACAGAATTATGATTTTCATCAAGATCATTGACAATAACGTCTAGTGGCTATTAAAAATTTGAAATTTTTTTTATTAAATTTAAAATAGTATAAAAATTGATTTCGAAAATTAAATTTAATTCATTTTATTTGAAATCTTTATGTAGATTTATTTAGAACAGAATTGTGCATATAAATTATTTCAAGAATTTTGAAATTTAAAAAAAAAACTTTGTGAGAGTGTGACGCTTAAGAAGCTTAACAAAATAATAATTTACATTAAAATTACCAGTAATAATTATGCCTAAAATTTTTGTTATCTAAATAAATTATAATAAAAATATTTTGTTAAATATAAATAAAGTAATTAAGTTTTTTTTTAACTAATTACATATTTCCGAATTTTTTTTTTGTTAGTAATTAATTTTAATTTATTTAATTTTGAAATGCCTAAATGAAGGTTCAGTTCAGGGAGAATATTTGAATTTATCTTATCCTAAAATAAATGAAGTTTGTAAATATGAATTATCTAATTAATATAACTAATTAAATATAATAAAAATTTAAGGGTTTTTCTTTTTTGGTTTACATTAAGTTAGTTTAAATAAACATAAAAAAATATTTAATAGAAAAGTTCAATGTTAATTAGATAAAGTACTTTATATATTGTAAATAATTATTTAGGTTCTCGGTACAACTTTCAAGAACATATTTATAACAAGTTCAGTTTTTGAAAGTAATTCTAAATTGTGTCATTTACGTGTTTCTTGAAATAACTTAAAAATATTATTAGAATTTATGTTAATATTTCTTATTTCGATTAATTTATTGATTTTTGATAACGTCTAGGGTAAATTTAACAAATCTTATTTTAATAAATCAAAAAATTAATGATAAAATTTGATACATTTCATCGATTTTTATTTCATAGGTTCACTATTTCATCAGTTAATATAATTTCATTGATTTGGAAGATGATTTCTTTTAATACGAAAACTACAAATTTGCGTAAATTTTATGGAAAAAGCCAATTAATTTTCTTTTTGTAATTTTTTTTTTTTTTTGTAAAAATACCAAGATGAATTAAGTACCGATCCAATGGAAACCGAGAAATCAAAATTAATATCTAAAGATTTCCTTTTATTTAATGTTATATTTAATAAAAAGAAATATCGAATAATTTCATATATAAATAGAATTTATATCCTTAGACTTTAACCATCTCCCCAATCAGAATTCTTTAAATGTATATAACGTAATAATACTAAATATAGAAAATTTATTGCATGCAAGAATCTAATTTAACAGGGTGACAAGTATTCAACACTATTCGAAATTTGAGTATGCCCTTAAAAAGTATCACAACATGAAAATAATATTATTTAGTGTGTTTTCGAGTTTTTGGTTGAGGTAGGTAACAAAATCTACATTGAAAACTTATAGATTTATGATGAATTTAGAATTGCATTATTATTGCAATATGCTACAATATATAATAAAAATATATTAATATGAAAATTCTAAATTATATTTATAGATAAATTGACATGCACACATAAGATATTTATGTAAATAAAATGTATTTTTATGTTATATAAATTGGAATATTTTTTTTAGGTAATGGTGCTCTAATAAAAATTCAAGGTAACCAACTAATATTGAAAGAAATTTTGGAAATATATTACTAAATAATGAGATTATTTATATATGAAAAATAAATATGAAAAAAGAAAAATCTAGAAAAAATTTAGGAAATTTTTTGAAAAGTTTTTCGTATGATTTTTTATCGGATTATTTAGCTTCTTTTGCGTTTCTTTACTAAATTTAAAAGCATATTAGAAGCACTTTAAATATTAAAAATATAATTTGTATTAATAACTCTGGATAAATTTAGCCATTTCAAATTATTGATATATTACCGAGCGATGCGGTTAATAACTTGACGAAAAAATACTCTAAATGTATAGAGTTATTTAAAAGTATAGAGTTATTTAACACAGAAAGTTGGAAATAAAAATTTTTCGCAGTTAATCTAGAAAAGTTAAAAAAAAGTGTAACAAATTCGCAGTAAACCGAAAAATGATAAAAGAAGAAAATTATTTTTCCCAAAAAACAGATGAAACTATAATTTTCACAAATTTTCAGAATTATAAATGCAGTTTATTTATTTAAAAATAAATTGAATTTTGAAAATTTATATTAACACATAGAATTATTTCCCATACAAAATTTAGTGTGGTAATAATTTCCCCTTTTCCTTCTTAAAAATTGTATTTAAATTCCACTAAATACTGCGAATAATTGCCACTTTGTGTGGCCAATAAGTAGTTCACTTTTTGCATTTCTTTTCCATTTGGTGTGTGGTTATTTCTCCTTGAAATTATTACTTCGAACCTAATCCAGTCTGGGAATATTTATGCCAATATTTGAATAGTACTTGAATAGTTTAAGTATTTAAATGATCAACATATCAAAAATAGTAAATTCTATAATATATTCGACAGTGCAAGCAAAATATTAGTAAAGAAGATAGTAAAGAAACTCGCTTAACAATCCGATAATTTCATAATTAGAGAATATCCCAATAAAAATTATGATAATCTGTTTTTTTTTTTAAATAATTCTTTATACTAAATGTTTAATTTAAAATTATAAAAAATAAAATTAAAATAATAATTAGGAATTTATAATAACTACATAGTTTTTAAAGCATTTTTTTTATTAACAAAACATCTACAAAACATTTATTTATTTTTTATTATATTTATACATCTAATTTTGGCCTAAAATATAATGCCAATAATTAAATTAAATTAAATATTTAAATATTATTAATTATGTTTTTGTGAAATATAATAATTAAAGAAAAAATAAAAAATAATTTAAAATAAATTACACTACAAAACAATATTTAACAATTTTGCATAATAATTACAAATTTAATTATATATAGATTTAAATAGTTATTTTAAAATAGAAATATAGAGAGTTTTAGTTAAATGATTTTGTTATGATGATAAATGATGATTACTTAAATAGTTCCGTAGAGTACCTGATCATCATCATCATCATCACGATCTTCATTTTCACCAACATCATCTTCTGCTTCAATATTATTTTCAATTTTTACATTAGAATCTTTTTTAATATCTTTTTCATCAGATTCTATTTCATTAGATTCTTTATCATTTGGTAATAATTCATTTTCCACATCCATTTCATCATCAGTCACATCATCATTATTTGTTTCTTCATTACGAACATTTTCATTAACTTCATTAATTGCATTTGGATTAGCTTCTTCATTGATTTCTTCTACTTCATCATTTATAGCTTGTTCATTTGACAATTCAACATTTTCTTTATCATTTATTACTTGATTTTCATCCTTGATCTCTTCTTTATTGTTATCAGTTTCAATATCTTCACTAGCCATTTTATTATTATTAATTTCATCATGTACTTTGTCATCTTCAGTTAATAAAACATCTTCAGTTATTAAAACATCTTCAGTTATTAAAACATCTTCAGTTATTAAAACATCTTCATTATCACTAGAATCATTTATATCAGTTTTACTGTCATCATCAATAGATTTTGCTGTATCGTCAACATTTTCATCATCATTAGATTTTTTATCATTTATAGATTTGTCATCAACATTATTAATAGATTTGTCATCATCATTCTCAATAGATTTGTCATCTTTATTCGATTTTTCATCTTCATTAGATTTATCATCATCAGTTTTATCGTTTTCTAATACCATTTCTTCATTCTGGGTAATGTTTTCTTCTTCGTCATTAATGTTTCCATTTACCTCATCAAAATCATCATTTTTCTGGAAATAGTAAACAATTGTCGACAGATTTTTTTTTTTTTTTTTTTTTTTTTAACAATTTAAATTAATTTTTACAAAAATCTACATAATTTTCTATATTATAAAGAAAAATATCAAAAAAACATTTTTATTCGCTTTAATGATTAATGAAATGATTAAATGATTTGTTGTAATATGATTAATATGAAAAATTTAAAAATTAAAAAAATTTATATAAAAATTTTAAATGGCCAGCAGGAAAAAATATATTTTTTCTTTAATGAAATTTTTATAAATTTTCCTTGCGTTTTTATAAAAATCGCCGACAATAGCTTACTTTTTCTAGAGTAATTGGCCAAGTGCTCAATAAAAATTAAAAATTAAATTAATATATATATATAATTAAAAACAATAAATAAATTAATGCCAAATATTAATTTTAACCAATTTTAATGCATTTTAAATTTCTACAAATTTAGTAAATATTAATTAACCCTTACAGTGCTGCAGTGTATTTATGTGTATTATATTTTCACGCGAATTAAAATTATTTGATGACTAATTGTTGATTTAAACTTAGACAATTATATCGTAAATATACCGCCGCTATGAGTAATACAGCAGGTTTTTATATGCAACCCACTAAACGAGGGCTACAAAACGAGTACTTCAAAAATTTACTTATGCGTCACGTCTTTTAAATGGTTTTGTTTGTGCCATTCTCATTTCAGTGAGGCTATTGATTAAAAAATGTTCGAAACAAATTCGCTCCTGCATTACTATTAAAAAAATCGGATTTACGATAATATCATCTTGGCTTAAATAAACATAAATCAGCATTGAATTACGCACCGACGGATCTAGGAATAAATTCTGGGAAGTATATAATAAAAATTATTTGAGGTTAACAATGCAGACAAGCACATTCAAATGTGCCAAATTTGTAGCATTTTCCTATAAAAGCGTTGCAATAATATTGTTTAATTTCTGGTGAACTAAATAAATAATTTTGTAAATTTTAAGACAGTGGCATTTGAACCAATAATGCCTCCATTCCCGCTAGATCCGGCATAGAACTTTCTTATTTTAATATATTTTTCTGTGATTGAGTGATTGAAAATGTTAAATTAATATAAATAAAATATAATTATTAATAAAAAAAAAAATGGTTGCACCAAAATAACAAAAATTTTGGAAAATTTATATTATAAAATATCAAAATTTTACCTTTGATGAATCATTTATTTCATCAGGTTCAGATTGTTGTGGTAATGGTGACATTGGTGGAGTAATAATTCCATTAGTTAATTCGTTAGTAATATTTTCATTTGATTGAATATCAATTGTTGATGCATTATCATTATTATTCGGTGATTCTTCTCTATTTATTTTGTTTATATACAACAATTGTGTGATTGATTGATTGATTGATGGTGATAAATTAAGTTTTTTAGTACATAGTATGAAAAATAAAAGTGTTTAATTAAAAATTGTAAAATTATAATAATAAAAAAAACACTTTTATTTTTAACAAATTAAAAGCGTTTTTTTACAATTTAAAATTATAGTAACTAAATAAATAATTATTTAACTAGTGAATTTTAGTTAATAAATTGTGAATTTTAACTAAATAAATTCAAATATTAATCTACTTAATTTCAAAATTTATACTTTTAATTATCTAAAAATTAATATTTAAAATAATTTACATAATAATTTTTATAATTTTATTTACAATAAAAAAAAAATCATTAAAAATTCTCAATTTTATATTTTCAATTACATTTTTGTTTTTATTACTTGCCAATTTAATTTCTTATTAAGTAGAAAAATATTTAATATAATCTTAATTTATATACTAAATTAAATATATTGTCATAAATATACTTAAGATTTACAATAATTAATTTTAAAATCAGATCTACAGAAGTAATTAATTTGTAATTTATATTATAATTTTGAATATTTCAGATTTAATGACAACTTAATATTGGACTTGTTTTGTGATTCATTAATATTTTGTGTAAGTTAGCTTACCGTAGAGTGCCGTACACATACAATTAGTAATACATATCAATATCAACAAATATAGTTTAAAATTTGGATTTCAATTCAATTTGCCTGCCCATAATATAAACTAAATTTTGTTCCCAAAATTGTATTGATATTATTGTACCATGGTATTATAATCGGCACTCTACTATATGGGTATGTCAAAATTAAATTTTCCATCAATTATTTCGTTCAGCCAATTTTTTTGTTTATTACTTCTAATTTTTGACCAAAAAATTATAGTTACACAGTTTCCATAATTCAAGTACTTTTCTATACGTTACAACAATTTGATGATAAAATTCTATTTACCTATCATAAAAATCTGGTTCTGAAATATTTACCAAATAATTATTAATTTTTACAACATATTTGTTTTTAATAAATTTAATATTTACCAGCAACATCTGAATTACGTCGACTTTCTGGATAATAAAATTTCGGTGCTGATCCCTAAAATAATGCAAAATTTTTAGTTTTATTAATCTTTTTATATGTTCAACAACAAACGTCAAAAAAATTACTTCTAATCGTCCAATATCATCAACTAAAGTTGTCCAATCAGGTTGAGTATATTGTGGAACTCTTGGTGCATCTGGTACAACATATAAAAATGATTTATCAATTTCTTGTGGTTTTATTCGATAATATTGTGGTACTTTCATTCTCTTCAAAAATAAATAAAAAAAAATTTTTTTTTATTGATTTAATTATTTAAATGTATTTATATATTTGTTACGTAATCCATTGTTTCCTCAAAGCTACCAGCTTGTACAAGTAAATTATAAATACGTATATTATCTTTGGCACTAGCGGCCCAATGTAATGGTGTCTTTCCAGTTGCATCAATTGTTGATACACCATTTGGCCATACTTTAATTAAATATTCAACAATTTTTGTATGTCCTAAACCAGCTGCTTTATGCATAACACTTAAACCATTTGCATCTTTTGTTGTTACCAATGCTGGTGGCGGATCATCAAGTTTATTTTGTAATAATTCTAAATCATTATCAATAACAGCTTGATGGACACTTTTAATAACATTCTATAAGAAATTTAATGATAAAATAAATTCAAAATGAAATTACAAAATATTTTATATAAAATTTACCATAAAATATGGAACATTTTCTAAAAAACGTCGTACTCGTGGATTTGTACTAGCTTCAGTTCTTAATCGATTACCTTGACCAGCCCATAATACTCGTGTCAATTTACCTATATCTTTATCATGAATCCATATTCGTATATTTGATGGTTTTACTACAATTCCTATCCAAATTTAAAAATTTCAATTATTTTTTTTTCAAAAAATAAATTGTTACGATGTTAAATTATTCATTTTGCAGGCAATAAAATAATTTACGAATTGAAAATTTATTTTAGTTAGATAGTTAAGAAATCAATTTACATGTCATTAAAACTTTTAAATTAAATTTTATCATTTTTAATGTAATGACGACCTTGGGAATTTTAGATTGGTTAAATTGATAATTTAAAGCTTAAAATACATTAAAAAATAATTGTAATATAGAAAGGATCCTTAGAACCATTTATGTATTTTGTAATTAAACATTTTGTTCAATAATTTTTATACATTATTACTGCAATTCGTCATTGGAAAACTATTGGAAAAACAATATTAACTAAAACTATTTATCAACTTAAATGTAAAATAGATTAATTACAGGACATTCAAATAATTCAGTCTACTATATTGGCTAGCAAATTAATTAAATGATAACATTCTGTAAAATGACGTGTTTTATATTTCTATTGCTAATAAATACATGGCGTTTCATTTCGCGAGCGTAAGTGCGTAACCTCATTTATACGCCATACGTTCTGATTTAATAAGAATTCTTATAATTTCAGAAATATTTTGAAAATTAAATATTTGTAGCAATATTGAATTAGAAATTTAAGGACTAAGTTATTTTAATAAACTGTACGACTTCACGCAATTATTTAAGCAATTTTTTTTCTTTTTAATAAATTGTATAGGTACTTAATAATTTGATCGAACTTTCAATGTGACTATGACTATTAAAACTTTGGCTTTTATTACACAAATATCCTGGCAAATGATTAATAATATTTATTATTAGTATTAATTTTATTATTAGTATTTGTTTTGCCACTACTTATATAATAACAATTATAATTCATCACAAAAAAATAGAATCTAATAATTTATACTTTTTATTATCCAATTTTAAGGACCTTCTAGAAATTTAAATTGTATTATTGATTTCTTTATATTGCTGCGTAACGCATTGGGAAATTTTTTTTTACGATTATTTTAATGGGTATTTTAAATATTCCAGGACGAATAAATACATAATTTTAATCTTTCTATAAAATATTGACTGTTGGCATAAAGTACATGTACAATTTAAATAATTTTCGTCTATTATATGCCAATACCCTTGATAATAAAAACCTTTTAAATCAACCAAATTACTTACTTCTTAATAGTTAATTTGAAAAAATATCTTAAATCGTTTAATAAAAATTGAAGCTGCTGTTAGTTTTACCATTTCATAAAATCATATTCAATTTATATCAATGGACGTATTCTTTAAAAGTTGAAAAACGGATTTCGACAAAACCTTAAAAAGTGTGAATATATTTTATTCATAATAATTTTTAATGGTTTTTGACTCGAAGTCTATAAATTTTAACTATTAGAAAATCCAGTTGTAAGTTAATAATCGTATATGTAATTCCAAAATATTAATGCTCCGTCCTTAATATAAAAAAAAATAATTAATAAAACGGATTTTTCTCTAGTTGAATTGAAACACTCAACTCAATTGTTCACCCACCTACCACCAGGTTGACTTAATTTTACTAATAAATAACTTACCATCGTTAATCTCATCACGTTGTCGTCCAGCAAATGCATTTCCATTCATTGGTAATACTAAAATTATAAAATTTAATTAATTATAATTATTTAAGTTTATAAATTATTAAATTTGTCACAAATCTTTAAGATGAAATATGAGAAAAAATATATTAGAAATCCAAGAAAATTTAATTTTTGTTTTATTTAAAATGTAAATTTTTCCGTAAAAATCTAATAGTCAAACTTTATGAACAATGCCCGAAAATATACTGAATCATAAATTTTCACAATGTCAATTTTTTAAAGAATTATTATGGAAATAGAATCAACAAAATTCGTAATTTACCAGTCGTTTTTGTTTTAGTCTAATTTATTTTTTATTTTTGGAAGACTATAGTATTAGACTATAGACAGAGTGTACTAATTTAAATAACTTTGAATTCGATATTATTTCATTTATTTGAAATAAGTAACCAATTTTGTTTAATATTGTAAAAAACAAAACTTTACTAATTCTAACTAAGAAAATCAACTATTAAATTTGGATACTGTGTATAAATTATTGTGTTAATTTTAATTTTGTCAATAAATGTTATAAATATTATATTTATTAATGAAAAGTCACATGAAAGCCATTTTATTGATTTTTTTTTGTTTAATAATTTAAACGTGTATTCTGTTTTTAACATAATCAGGTGTTTTTCTTCGAAAAATATACAATGATAATAAGTCCTACATTAAATTTTCGTTCGTTTAAAATTACATTTTTAATTAAAAAATTTCTCATAATCGAGTTCAACAATTTTGTTTGAATATATTTTATAATTAGAAATAGAAGAAAAAAATTAATTAACAATTTAACAATGAGTTCAAACCCTGAAAGAGGTTACAAGTTTTTAAAAAATGTTTAAATACTAATAATAGTATTTCCACGCCACAGCTGTGAAAATGGTCTGAATATGCAAAAAAAAAAAATTAAATAAAATGCAATTTTCTCAAAACTTAGGTTTAGTGGCTTAATATCATTCACAATTACGATTTTAAAATAATTATATACGAGCTGGTGCCAAATATCAAATAATTGTACACCAACTAACCACGAATCTGCAATATAATTATTTATGGATAAGGTTGAGTAAGAATTTCGGAAATTTCAATATTAATATTGCCTGTAAGGAATATTTCCAATTTACTTATACTTATAAATTTTGTAGATAATATAAACGATAAATAACTGAGGTGCCGAAATATAAATTTGATCAAATTAGTTTAATAATCTGGTGAGGGAACAAGATATTGTCTTTCGTTTGCGAATACCTAGCAGTGGAAGAGAATGTGTTCTGTCGTTTCTTTGTCATTTAGGCAGAAACGGAAGATGTCTGATTCAGCTAGACCCATTTTTATTAAGGTCACAGTTCTAAACAGTGTACGCTGCCATGATATGTTATGGTCGTGATAAAAATATTGACTAAGTTTTATTATGTCTTCCATTTTTATTTTATGTGATATTATAAGCTCTTTATAAGGTTTTAAATATTGCCTGACTCTCTGATAAAAGATATATATTATTTTATTACGTTGTATCTATTAACGTTTTACTAGATACATAACACGTCGTAACCATTTCGGTTTGAAGGATTATCTGTAATATCGAAAAAAAGGCTATCAAAACCCTGAATTTCAGCTATAAACATTTAATTAGAAAATGAATTACAATAACAAAGCCCGAATAAATATAAGTTATTGTAGAGATAAATGGCTTTGCTTGCATTAAATCCTTTCGAAATATTATGAATTTATTTGGTGAATATGTTCCATATGAAAAAGTTTTCGGTTGAATGATTGTAAAATCTACAACAAATTTATTTAAGTTTGAGCTAATTAACTCTTTCGTAGAATCGTAGATATTGAGGACAAGTCAAAATTACAATAATAATTTCGAATATATTTAAACCCAAATTAAAGGTAAATTAAATTATTCATTGCACTCATTTAGCCTGCAGCATTTTTTTTTTGTATGATATAAAACCAACTATAAATATATAATTATAATTAATTTAAATTGTATTAATTTTAATTCGAAATGTCATCATCCTAAGGACAACAATATTTAAATATTTTATTAAATTGTTAAGTCAATAAAATTAATGTAATTAACTTGGGTTCCCTTTTCAAGTTTATTGGCTTTTTTAGAATGGAATTTTTAATATATTAAGTACATAAATATTTTTTTTCACATATGTTTAATTTTATGTAAATGTACGTTTGTTAAAAAACACTTCAACAACTTTTATGAACAGTTCAATATCATCAAAAATTTATATGTATATGTAATATTAAAAATATGTCCTGTCCTGAAATTGATTAATTATAAAAAAATACTAATGACCTTAATATAATGTGTAAATGAACTCATACCGAAAAAAACAATATCTAAAAGTTCAAAATATTTATATAGTCGATCACATTAAGAACGATTTTAAGTATTTAGCCGAGGGCCATCCGCCATAACAATTTTATTTTTGTTTATAAACAGTGTTTTGCTAAGAAAATGTCCAGTAAAATATGATTTATTGGTAAAAAAAAAAGCTTTGAAAGCTTGAAGAATTTAAGATCAAACGCAAATTCAATAATCGTTCGATAGATGGCAGTTAAAATAAGTAATATATTCAACAAAAGGATTTAAAATATAATAGTTACTAATTAAAGTTGTTGCCATTATGGACTTCATTACAAATTATTTTCAGAATAAAATTTAAAAGTAATTTAATATTATAAGTTTATCGTAATAATGAATCAATCATATTTATTCTTATTTTCATCCGCCATCTGGTGTTACAATTTTGTATCATTTATTTAAATCTAAATTTTTAAATTCTAAATTTATTTAATAATTATTATCAAATTTAGAATTATAATTCCTAGCATTTTATAATTTTTCTATCAAAATCAATCAATGAAAGTTAATTAATTTTAAGAAATTTAAAGAAATTTGATTTTCAGTTTCAATTATTTAAATAAGTGAAATATATTTAATTGATTACATTTTCAATAATCTATAAGTGAAATTATTTTAAGTACATTATAGAAATAAAACTAATTAATAGTAATTTTTAAGAACATTTGCATGCAAATATTGTTTTCATTGTGCATCCGTCTGTCCTTGTCCATCTGATATTACTTATTCTCCGGTTCTAGAAGTGCAAACCAACGCTATTCAAAATGCGAAAAGTTGAAAGTTTCTAGTTGAATTATAATACCGGATGCGGATCCTTATTACTTTATATAAGCTAAGGACCTCGAACCCGTGGTACTTTATATGGATAAATGATTTTAAGGATCATAAATGATCTTAAGGATAAATCATAAATTGTATCATATTAAAAATATATTTAAATCATATGCAATTAAAATTGAAAAACTTTTACGTCTGAATTCATGATTATTGCATTAATTACATCAGATTACTTAATTACCCATTAAAATTAAAGAGTTTCACGAATATAATTATTAATTAACAAACATAATTGTTATGTTATATCTGAATATTTTATGATGCAATTAAATATTTAAACGGTCAAATTAATCACTGAAATATGTTCTAATCGCCGATTAAAAATATTTAATTAAAAATTAAGTTGTTTCGTAAAACCTGGAGTTTGCAATCTTTGTAAAACTATGTTAATAATTTAATTTGTAACTAGAATATATAAATAAATCTATATAATTCTCATGTTTTTATCCGTTAAAGTAATTTCAATTAAGTAATTAAAAATTGTACTGCAAATAATAACGTTTTAAAAAAATATAGTCATAAGGTGAAACCATTAGGTTTGAATATGATGGATTAGTAGTTTCTGAGAACAATTTGGATACATAAGTCGAAATTTGGTATTTGCTCTCAAAACCAAAACTAAATCTAAAATATCTTTGAAACTTTGTCAAAAATAGTCGAGTTATGAATCATCTAGTCTAGGCAATCAAATTCACATAGAATATATTTTATATTGATGTGAAGTACAACAACAATGACCGGTGAGTAACCCTGTTAAATAAACACAATATAAAAACAAGATAATTGCGTGTTTTCAAAATGGATAATTCATAAAAAGGACTAAAACTATTATAAATTTGAAATAATAAAATAAAATATTACTGAGAATAATTATTTAAAAAAAAAAGAGTTTTTATATCAATTAAGAATTATTGTCTTTTTTGTGTGTTAAATGTCCCGAAAACAAAAATTTTTAGGTCAATCCTTCAGTGGTGGCTCTCCATATAGTATAGACGAACTATACAACCGCCTCTAGATCAACTCTCAAATTATGTAATTAAAACCCTGAGTTATAAAGTTATTATGGTTTATACATACGCCAAGTGATATTTTATATATACATGCACCGGACATATGCGTACTCTTTAGGAGTGTGTCACCACCTTTTAAAAATGAATTAATTAAATCTAGTTTTTTTAAATAGTTTTAATAAAATTAATCAAAAATGTGAATTTTCTAAAAAAACTTAGAACACATTATATTAATAAAATGGAATTAAAAGTAAAGCATTATTTCAAATTTAAATTATGCATTGGTTGGGTTAAGAAGGAGGCCACAAAAAGTTAGCCTAGGGCGCGAGGTTAACAAAAAATATTTGAGCCATCCCTGCAATCCTGAATTCTAAATTGTGTTAAATAAAAAATAATATTCACGATGATTAAATTAAAATAATATTGCAATGAGGTTAATTGTGATTGTCTTACATTTAAATACTTTTTGGTCATCAAAATAATAATAAAATAGCACCAAATATCGTTTTTAAGGGGTACTACATATTTCACCAATTAAATAGTTTCTAAATAATTGTGAATTTTTACCATTTTTGCTAGGTTTTTTTAATAATTTTTGGAATATTCTAATTTCACTAACAAAAATATTCATTTTAGTGACACATTTGGTACGTGATACAAAAAAAAAAATTAATTTAATACCCAAATAAATATACCCTATTGAAAGTTAAGGAAATTTTATAATATAAATTGATTTTAAAAATATAATTTTTAACACTTACTTTTTGGTGGTGATGAATGAAAGTATAAACCATGATATCTTCTTCTTTTTGGCGGCATATTTTATTAAATAATTTAATTTAAAACGTTTCAATTATTTTATTTTTTATTATTATTTTCACATCCTTATAAAATACTAGAATATTGCACTTTATATGATCATATCCTTAAAGAGACTAAGTACACTGAGTAATTTAATGTTACTTAAAATCTCATATATTTCATAGTTGTTTATACGTTTTTTTTAATGTCCACGACTAAATAGATTGCAAAAGTTATAAAAAAAAATTGAAAAAACTAAAAATGAATTTTTAATGATGATTGCATGTCCTTTATTTTGTTATGTGGGTTAAAATTTTTGTAAATATATTGTTAATATGGGTTAAAAACAATATATATATATATATGAAAAACATAAATAAAAATAAAAATATAATTTCAATTAAACTCGCAATTGAAATTTTATTGATTTTTTATTTAATATTTTGATGTTTTTATGACAAACGGAAATATAATTTAATGGTGTGGTCATTTTTATATATCCTTTACGACGTTAATACATATTTATTTTTTTCAATATAACAAACACATTACAGTAGAATGGGGTTTTCAGGGAAAAAAAAATAATATTCATTTAGTTTTTAGTATAAATTGATGAAATTTATTTTTTTAGGATTTTTTATTTTCAGATTCTTCAAAAAAAAGTAGTATTTTTAATACGCATTTGATACAGAAGAATGTATTGAATTATTGAAATTAATTTTATACGGTGAATATAACTAAAATAATTGCTTATATTTAGTGTTTATTTATTCTGTATCAATTTATAATTTATGTAATAGCTGAAATACATCACGTCATGTTTGATATTCATAATACCAAATAATTAAAATTACTTGGAGCACTATTAAAATTACAAGTCTTGAACAACTACATATAATAATTTTTAATAGCCCTAGACTTCTCATGATTATGAGAAACAAAAAAAAATTTCCATCGTTTATGAGAACCAAAACGATGTACTATATCAAAATATTTAGGACCTGCAGGCCGCAGAAATTAATTTAATTTATTAAGAGGATAAATTTGTACATCGTCATATTATGAGGATAATTTTAGTTACTTGGTATTAAGTATATCAAACTTGACCTTATATTTTTCAGACCAAAAATGAATATTTTTTTCAGACCAAAAATTAATATTAACAATTTTAAAAATTAAAGAAGATAGAACTTTATCCTATAAAAATATTTAGCTCCAGCAGGAACTAATTGATTAAAAACCAAATTATCACTTCTACTTTGAAATGTAAATCATCAAATTTTGTAATAATATTTCAATACATTATTCAATTTCTACTTTCTAATCTCCATTTGGTTGTAATCGAAAGTATTGTTATCATTTCAAAGTTTGAATTTAAATCTATATCTGGTCTAGGAAATAACAAGCGTTTTCACAACGAATAAGTTAATAAGTACTGGAAAAAATATTGTCATAAATTAATGATAATATCGAAAATATAATGAATTAAATAAATAATATGTAATGACCAAAAATTATTTTTATAAAATTTACTAAAATATTTAAAACCAGATAGTAAAAGATCTATAATTAAAAGGATTGTATACTGTGAGGTGAGTCCAGTTTTTTTTTACTAAGTTAATCCGAAATATGTAAAATATAAGATTAAAATCATATAATAAAATATAAATTATATATTTCCGTTCTAAAAAATTAAATATATTTAAATATATAATTGAATTTTCATTTAAATTAATATTAATTATACATTTCTGACTATCACTTTAACGTTGTATACAATTAAAATGTTGAAATTTTATCATTTATTTTTAGACTGACTGGACACTGAACTTTCTACGAGGATTTTTAGTGTACATGACCTAAAGGTTTGCTTTTATTTCGTTTTTTTTTTATATCCTTCTTTTTGTTATGCAAATTAGTTTAGTTGTATTTATAACTTCCTTTTATACAATAATGTATAATTCACTTATAACACAGGTTGTTGCTCCTTACGATTATTTTACACAATATATAAAAATGCACTTTTAACAAATATTAATTCTTATATCAATATTTAAATTAAGCATATAAATATCAAAAATTATATTTAATTTTAACATTACATCATTTTTTTATTATAATCCTAAAAATATTATTTTTTTATTTAACACAAAATTTTATTATATAGTTAATTTATTGATATTTTTTTGTTTTTATATAAAAAGTTTTATTTATAAAAATAGATACAATATTTATTGCACAAACAAAAATCGTTATAAATATTTAAATTATATAAAAAAATATAAAATTTATTTAACAGAGATAATATTTATATAACGTCTGATAGCAACAAACTTTACTAGTCGACTGATTTCTATTTTATGAACCATACAAAAAGGACTAAAATGACTGTCTACCATACCAAAAACTATCTTTTTTTTATATACAACATAAAAGAAAATTGTATATCACACACGCAGGCCATCTAATAAGTGTTTTTCTATTTCTAGAAGGAAAATCCTAATACGTTTGATTTTGTAAAAAAAAAATGTTATACAATTTTTTTTGAATATTTAAATAAATTGATAAAACTGGGAAATAGTCAGGTGCAAGTAATTGGACACAATATGAAAGGATAGTTTTACATTGTAAATTATTCGTTTTAACTTTTTGCAACAAATAAAATTGCTAATATATTAAAGAAACCACGGAAATGTCCTTGAAGTGGCTAGAAAGATTATTATAATCTTGTATAACAATGATAGGTAAAAAAGTTAATTGTGAATTGTCGTATTAATATTAGTTTCTGGAAATATCTAGAGTGGTGTCATTCAATGAGGAATAGTTTTTTACTTTAAAACCAAAGGATCAAGATCATAAACATAATTTTATATTAAATATGTATATATAATTTCTAACGAATTATTTAATTTAAACAAATGACTTTAATTGTAATAATTATAATTCAATCACAATCTTTTTTTTATTTAAATAATTTAAAATTATCAATTTTATATGTAAATTTAATATTAATGTGACCGGTTTATACCTACCTTTAACTTTAACATCTATTACTATCTCGTCAGTCTAGGATATATATCAGTATGAGTAAAATATCTAATAAATACCTAAAATTTGACCTAGTAAAATAAATTTTGATAATAATTATAAATAATTGTTATAGTCTCATACCATTAAAGTCAATTTTATTGATTGATAAATATAACAATTTGTCATCATGATATTGGTTATTTAATCGGTCAAAGACTATATATTCTTGAAATAGATATATATATACAATTCAAAGCGGTTTTCTATTTAATTATTAATAATATATTGTTTGTAAGAAAAGGATTAGGGACTGGTATGCATTTTTTTTCAATAAATTATATATCATCAGTCAAGTTTTCAAAAGGCCCACGCGATTTTTTACATTTTTTGATTTAGGAACTGATTCTTATCTTTTAGAACTTGGTTTTGCTAATTATGCAATCCGTACCGTTACAGATATATGTAGGTCCTTGAATTTGTGTAATTAAAATCTGATAACAAGTAACAAGTAAGCCAATTGATCTAAACAAAAGCCAATTGCTTTTGTTTAGATCAATTTTACTGGATACTGAGTTGCTGTCTTATGGATCTTTTAAGAACTTACTCGACGATTTGTTATTTTGAAAAAATATCGTGATATACAATTTCATGTGATCCAAGTCGAGTGATAGATTAGACTTAAAAAACTGTAAATATATTAGCTTGAAGATTTTAGCAAGCATTTTGATATTTATATAATTTTCACAAAAAGGTTTTAATAGAATTAAATCTTCGGATAATATTTGATATTGAGAATATATAGGCCCAAAAAATTCGGAATTATTAGAACAGTTGTTAAATTCATATGATGACTTAAATCTTGTAGCTCGAAGTTTTTTGCAATCATTTTAGCAATCATATCCTTTTTGAGAAATAGTTCAGTAGTTGATATTTCAGTAGTTGTTATGATACGAAAATTGGCTGTGGCGTAACTATATGGTTTAAATTGTAAATCCAATATGCCGAGAGTGTATATGAAACTCGTGAATTATTCCCTAATTATAACAGCAGAACAGAACCAAAGTTAAATCAAATGCAGATGATTGATAATATGCAGCAGTTTCGTACTAGTGGTCCTTACAAACTTTTGTAGATGATCCTAGTACCAATAACCAAAAACGGAGCAGATTACAATCTAGTTACTTAAGTAGTATGTATAGTAACTAGATTTTTTAAAAATTAAATAAATTATTAAATCTCAATTATCGAGGACTATAATTTTTCTATGTTAAAAACTATATTTGAATATTTTTGTTTTATATTTCGTATGTTTTATCACAAACTAATGTGGTTTTATCAAATATTTTTTATCAAATATTTTTTATTATTTGTAAATTGATTCTGGTTCAGGTGCTTTTTTTCCACTACGTTAGTTTCATATCTTTGGGGTTAACGACATTATTAATTATTGGGTAAGTTTAAGTGCAACGATAATTTTTGTTGCATAGCATGCATTATAACCTCAATTTTCAAATGTCAAAAATTGGCGCCTGGATCGGTTGAAGTTTGTATATTTGGGAATTTGAGTATTTACCTTTGTGCACCTTGTGCTTTTACTATTTACATCATTTTTACACTTTATCCAATAATCATCCATAAACAATAAACATTGATTGATATGGAAGAGTTTCCAGATCCAGAATTTAAAGAAGTCCTTACAAAAGTTAGTAAATGTTTAAGTGATGGAGAAAAATTGCAATTAAGAATACAAAACTCAAGAATGGTAACCGAAATCAAATCAAAACAATTAGAAACTCAGGCACAGCGACATTGGGATTTATTTTATAAACGAAATGAAACAAGGTTTTTTAAGGATCGCCGTTGGACAACACGTGAATTTGAAGAATTATTAAGTGATGTTAATGATACATCTGCAAATAAAGAACAACAAAATTTACTAGAAGTTGGTTGTGGTGTTGGTAATTTAATATTTCCATTAATTGAAGAAAATCGTAATAATTATTTTTATTATGCTTGTGATTTTTCACCACGGGCAATTGAATTTGTTAAACAAAATCCATTATATAATAAACAACGCATTAAAGCCTTCCAATGTGACATAACAACTGAAGAGATTTATAAAGTTATAGGAAATTCAACATTGGATATAATTACGATGATATTTGTATTATCGGCAATACATCCAGAAAAATTTAATAAAGTTATAGAAATATTAGGTAATTTATTAAAACCTGGTGGTTTAATATTGTTTCGTGATTATGGACTTTATGATATGGCACAATTACGTTTTAAACCGGGACATAAAATATCTGAAAATTTTTATATGCGGCAAGATGGTACACGTAGTTATTATTTTTCTGAAATTGAGGTTGCTGAAATTTTTAGTCGAAATAATTTTGAAATTGTTAATAATTCTTATGTATATCGAAGAACTGTAAATGCAAAAGAAGGTATTGATGTACCTAGAATATTTATACAAGGTAAATTTCGTAAAAAATAAAAATGTATTATAACAAATATATATATTTATTTTAATCATATGCATAACAATATATATAAAATTATATGAATTAAATAGTATTAACGCCACCCATTAAATTAACTGGACGATTTTTATATCTTTTTGATATATCATTTTCAATTTGCATTTGTAAAACTTTAGTTTGTTCAATCATTTCATTCAGGATTGGTTTCAAATTATCTTTTTGTTTTTTCAATTCAACAGATTTAATTTTTAATAATTCTTGTGTTTTTTTAATTTTCTCAACAGCAACTAATTTCTGATTTAATTTTGATACCAATAAATCAGCATATTTTGCTGAATGTTTAAGTTGATATAAATGTTGTGTTTGTTCATTTTGTACTTTATTAATTATACTATTGATAGAAGTTAACATTTTACCAATACTTTTTGTGTCATGTGTTGATAAATTACCACCCATTAATGATAGCATCATATTATTTGATAATTCTAATTGATTTAATTCATAATTTCGTAGTTTCAAAAATGATTCCAATTCATATAATTCATCAATGAATTTTTCCCGGTAATTTGATGAATCTAATATTGTATATGCTTGTTCACCTTTAGCTATTCCACCGTCCATTCCAACACCTATAAAATTATTGTTTGAATAAATTAATACATAAACAAATTATAAATAAAAAAAATATTTTACCTTCAACAATAATACCATATTCTTCAAGTGGTACATCAAAATCAATTTCAATTTTATTTGATGGTATTGTTTCAATAGATTCACCCCAATCAATATTACCAGTTTCAAGATTAGATGGTTCTTCTATATTTAAATCACCAAAATCAATTAATTCAGCTGAATTTAAATCTGGTGATGAATCATCAATACCGAAATCAATTTCATTCGTTGTTGATGTTTTATTGTTTTCTGTATTATTTTGTATATTTAAAACAATTGGATTCTCTTCAATAGTTATTGGTGCTTCTTTATTAATATACTGATAAACAGTTGTATTTCCAAATTCAATTAAATGTCGTAGAATTGGTAAACAATTTGAATTTTTTGTAAATTCGCTATATAATTCAATTGTTGATAATTTTTTTAATTCAGGTAAAATACTTATTGATTCGGAATAAATTTTTGGGAGTTCTTTTA
The DNA here is from genome assembly GCA_963920725.1 of Rhamphomyia laevipes. NCBI lineage: Eukaryota > Metazoa > Arthropoda > Insecta > Diptera > Empididae > Rhamphomyia > Rhamphomyia laevipes. The sequence goes on from OY987259.1 coordinate 37,137,478, forward strand.
AACGATTGGTTAATTCATCTTTTAAATTTTCACCTTTAATACCCAATTGCTGACACAAAGCTGTATGTTCATTTAAAAGTACATTTTCTGTTTTACATAAATCTTGAATCCGTTTTAATGATTCATCACTTTGTTGATCAAATTTTGTAATTTGTTTTTTAACACCGGGAATTTCATAAGTTAAATTTCTTACATAAATTTGTGCTGTTTCACCAATATAAACATTTTCTTTTTCATATAATTTTATAATTTCTTGCCAATCTTTCATTCTCTGGCTACCGTACGTACCAAAAACACTTTTTGTATCTTTTTCAGTTTGTTTTAAAATTTCAACAATTTGCTTACAATGAAAATAATTAATATCTAAAAAAAACAAGATTAATTTAGTATATAATTTATAATCCAAAATTATTTTAAAATATATTTACGTGCTCCAGAAAGAAGTTTAATTAATTCATCATTTTCTGGCATATCTTTAATTGCGCTACTAATTTTATTTCGAATATCCCGAATATATGGTTGAATATTTTTTGGAACAATTCTTCGACTTATCAACCATTCTTGAAGTTTACCAGTATGAATATCAATTGGAATATCAGATTCCTGGAAAGAAGTCATTAATTTTAATTATAAAAAAGAGTAATTTGATAATTTCCTTACGTTCATGTTTATATTTTTACTGTCCACGTAGTTAAAATGGAATATTTTAATGTTTTAGCACTTTTAATCTGAAACCACTTTTCTTTTTTTTTTACTTGTCAAAAACATTAAATGTCAAAACCAATTTATTTAGGGTTGAGTAAAACTGTGAAAAATCTGATAATGGTTGATTTTTGCCTTTTATTTCGTATACAACTGAAAAGGTTGTGAAAATTTAACAAAATATTGAGGTTTACATGGTCGCATGCTAAACATATAACCTATATGTCCACAATTTTTTAAATCTATACACATAAGTCTTTAATTATTTAGATTTTTCACCCATTTCAGTTAGTGCTGCACTCACTTGGCGAGTAGAATATTATGCATATTAATTGTACGTATCATTTGGCATAACTCCATTTCCCTTTTTAGCAGTATTCGACGATACGACAATATAATTCTCGACTGACGAATTATTTGCGAAAATTTTAAAAATACCCACAACGAATATTTAATAAATATTTGTTTAAAACAGTTTTTTTATATTGTTTTTGTAATATTAAATAAAATGATATCATTTGATGGTATTTTGTAAAAGGCAATATGTAATGTATAAATAATGCTACTTATATTTAAAAAAAATTATTCTACCATGGTACCATGTAAAACCATTAGTAAATTTTAAAATGCTATGTCCAAGTTAAAATAAATCGACCAGTAAAATATATCAGTAATTTAACACTTATACACCTCCCCTAACCAACATTAAATTAGAAAATTATTTATATTCCAAGTATGTGTAAAAAATCATTCTCGAGTGCAAAACCAAAAAATATATAAATCGCACATCAGTCCATAAAATATAAATTAGTTAGAATGAACTTCAATAATTCTATTAAACAAATACATTTAATTATCCTTCATGGTCAGTTGAACTATTATATTTCAGATAATAAATAATTTTGTGACTAAAACAATTAGCATCTTAATTAGAAGAAAGTATACAAATCATAATGAAATTTATTTTGGATAGTTTAATACAACAAAAATTGTTGCTATTATCATTGAAATTTGTATATGATTTTAAGAAGTTTCTTGATAAAATCATACTTTATATATGTATTTATTTTTAAAATTAAACTGTTTAAAAATACCCGAAAAAAAAAATATATTGCGTAGTTCTATCAATATTAACATAAAAACTTTCTAATTTTAAAACATTAATTTATTTTTTTTTATATTAATTTATTAAAGTTGTTTACAAATAAAAATATGTTTAATAAATTTAATTTTTTCTTTATGATATTTACAAGTATACAACAATAATATTTTTTTTCCCTAGAATTAAAATGAATTAGTTATTTGCATTGCATTACAATTATTTTATTATTGAATATGGGCAGTAGTATTTAACAATAACAAAGAACAAAAAAAAAATTATTTTACAAGAAACATTGAAACAGACATAATTTTTTAATAACCTTACAAAAGAAATATTATAATTTATATTGAAACTTATTTATAATTTAATAATGACAATATTATGAAAAATAATTAATTTTTAAAATATTAGAATATAAATTTTAAATTTGTTATTGCTTCCATTCAATAATAATATATAAAAGTCAATAATTTTTTTACTTAATGGTTAAAATATTCGAAAAAAAACAGGAAATCTAAAAAAAATATCCGAAAAATTAAAAACAGGAAATATAAAATTATTGCAATAAAAGAATCCAAATTAAAATAATTGGTCGGTAATGGCGTCAAGTAAATTTGTTATATTTAAACTGGAACCTTCTTGAAATTTTAAACCTACATGTTTGCCATATGATTGTACGAAAATTGAACGAACTGCATTAAGTCGTTGTTTTCGACTATATTAAAAAAATATATAATTATTTATTACAAAAAAAAAATAAAAATAATTAAATTTTATTAATAATTACATTGATGTAATCGGTTTACTACAACTAGATGAACAATTTGGATGTTGATCATTAAGTATATAACGCATCATATTACTTTTAACTGAATCAATACTTCCAGCATCATTTATTACTTGCCAACTACTATTATTACTATTATTTGATGATGTTGAATCATGTCTTTGTCTACAACTAACACCAGGAACAGAAATTGGGGAAGTCTTATTACTGTAGATATTTTTTTTTTAAAAAAAATATATTAATGAAATTCTACAAAATTTAAATTATTATAAAGTAATAAATACTGACCGTTTTGAATTTGGTGATCGATTTTTCGTTATATTTGTTGTTATATTTTCGTTGGCATTTGTAATTTCTATATTTATAAAACTATCATTACTATCCTGATCACAAATATTTTCCTCCATAATTGAATCACTAGAATGTATTAGTTAAATAGTAAATCTATAATTATAATAATGTAATTTTAAAATTAATATTACTCTTTAGAATCTTCATCGAAGTAATCATGTTTGAAAACTAGTTGACCACCGCTACTGCCACTACTGCTTGTAGTCTTAGTTCTTTTTCTAAATAAAAATAAAAATTAATACTTTATTTTGTTTTCTCAATTTTACATAATTTTTCGTTTAATATTTATGGAAATGATTTATGTTATTAATGTTAGTTTTACTTGAAAAAAACAATATTGCTTTCCAATATTTCTCTGATTAATTAACAAAACTTTACTTATCGTCTACTTTAAGACGAATATAATTTTGTCCATTGTGATTGAAAAGACAATTTTCTAAATGCCGCGGATTCATAAAATGTAAATTAAATGCAGCGGATTCATAAAATGTAAATTAAATGCCGCGGATTCATAAAATGTAAATTATAAAAAAAAAACTTAACTTATTATTACCGTATTACAGAACTATTATACGCATTTGTATAATTCATTCACTTTTGGCAGATGTTTTGAAAAACTTTATTTTCATTTTTACAATAATTCCATAAATATATAAAACAAATAATATTTACCTGTGTTCAACAACAATATATTCATCATCAGTAATATGTTTTAAAAAGTAAAATGTAAAAAATAATATATCTTCTCCACGACTAATACGATCTGGTAATTGATGACCAAATAAATACCAATCATATGCTAATGTTAAATATGTTATTTGTAAAGGTGATAATGATTGATGTATTAAACCATCTGCCCATAATGATAATCTTATTAATGATATAAATAATGGTGTACGATCCCAACCACTGATACAGTGTACTAATAAACCTTTATTATCATCTTGTATATATTTTAATATTGCTTTTAAATAATTTTGTGTTATTAATACTAAATCCCAATTTTGATAATCAAACCAATCTATATCTGATAAATCATTAATTGTACTATTTTTTGGTATTGTTAATTTTGCATCAATAAATGTTTGTTTCCAATTAAATAATAAATTTTTAGCCATATAATTATTATCACGGAATTTCTTAAAAAATTCACAGCCTGGGTATGGTAGTGAAATTAAATTAAAATTTTCATAATGATTTTCAACTTTTTCTGACGATGATACACTGAAAAATATTAATTGATATAATATTTATTTTTAAATAAAATATCGATGGCAAACTTTCATAACCATAAGTCCAAATATAAAAATAATAATGTATTAATAAAAGGAATTATACTTTTTTTTAAATTTTGGTCAATAACTTTGTATATACTGAGAAAATAGTATAAATGACCTTTATTGGTTACGAATGGTTGTCATCGATTTTTTGTTTAATTTCGAAAATTTAACAACAATTTTTAACTTACGGCATATAAAATTTTATTTTTCGTTGTTCCATCATTAAATCAATAATTGTTGTAACATTTAAACTATTTAATAATTGTATATCACTTTTTATAACTTCTTCATATGAAAATGGCGATTGTTCAGTACTAGCTATTATTGATTCATATGATTGATCATCATTTTCATCTTCCATAAATACTACATGTTCGTCATTATTCCTATTTACTTCCTGTTGCTGTTTTTGTTGATTATTCTTATTAACTTGTTGCTGTTGTTGTTGTTGATTATTACTGCTGCTGCTACTAGTACTACTACCATTTAAACAATCATATACCAAATCAACACATTTTTTACCATATGTTTCATGTATTACTGATATTGTAGCAGAACGACATATATATTTACCACGAAACAATATTACTGGAACAATAAAACGTTGTCGACATCTAGCATATTTAGCCATTGCAATTATTTCACGTGTTTTTGATAAATCACATAAATCTTCATAAATAACATTATGTTGTGTTGTTGTTGGTTGATATTGCTGTTGTGATAATAATTTTTGACTATTATTTGATGGATAATTTATATTTGGTGATGGAGGACCACTTCCATTACCACCATAAGTATCATAGCTATTTAAAAAATTTGAATTATGATTCTTTTCATTATCTGGTATAAAAATTCGACATGGATAACGTGTACTTAATGCACCATTTAAATTATCCAATTCCAATAAATTGTAATCAAGTTTAAATAATTCTTCACATTTTCGGGATATTGTATTTTCCTAAAAAAAAATTGATATTCTTTTTTAACAATTACAAGTTTTAGAATATTATTTTTAAATATGTAACTGAATATTCAAGATAAGATGAATTATTAAAGTTGAATTTAGAATTTCAAGAACATATGAGAAATTTATTTACAATTGAGATGACGTTATTAACATCTCTAAAGAGAAGATCAAATAAATTGATAAAAATAAGTTATAAAAATAAAAAAATCATAATAGTTACATAAGTTAATATTTGCTATAGAAATAAATATTAAATTATAATTTTCGTAAACTTTTTTAATATGATCGCTTATATTAACTTTAGATTGGCAAACTTTATTTAAGTATTGCAAAATTTCGGTTTCTTTGGCCTTATGATTATGTTGTTATTCATCACATCATAAGGAAGATCTAAAAACTTAACAAGAAGCTGTTAGTATAAAAATGCTTCACTATTTAAATATTACTTAATGTAAGCAGATGAAAAATACATCTTAAAAATTAAGCTGTACCTACTCTTGCCACAGAATTTCATAAAAGGGGCCTAAGAACAGTAATTTTACAAAATAACAGTTCTATTTTGGCCTTTAAAATTGAATTCGTAGTTATAATTGCGATCAAAATTCTTAATCTATTTCTGCCTTATAAGAATTAATTATGATTGTCCATTTATATACTTACAGCAGTTTCATTCTCACAATTACCAGCCTCATAAGATGTAGTTTGGAAAATTTCTAATACTTGTTTTATATGATCGGGTGTAATTTCGGTATTCATCATTTTTTCGTCGACACATTTATTGAATTTGCCCGTCGATATGGAATTTCAAAGATTTATTTTCAATAAGATAAATATTATATTTTAATTAATTAAATTTTAATTTTTTCTAAATATTCGCAGTATTGTTTTAATTTTTTTTTTGCGTAGTTTTTTTTTTAACTTTTTTTAACGCCTGTCAATTGAATTTCTGTTCTGACACCTGTAATTTATTATACCGAATGACAAAATTTAGCAGTTACGAATCATTGATTATGGAAATAGCTTTCAATACCGTTATTAAAGAAACAATATCTATTTTTTTCTTATTATAGAAGATAATAGGTATACAAAAGAAATTAAACTTTTACAGATTTCTAAAGTAGACAGACAATAGCAATAAAAGATTATATTTGATTCGAGAAGTTTCTAATAAAATAACTGAATTTTGTTATCCGGATACCGAATTTTTTCTATTTAACGGAAATTTTTTCTTAGGAATTAATTAGTTAGTAAATTGTAGACTAAGTAGCCTGGCAGCACATTAAATAAAGTTAATTTTGTTTTTAATAAATAATGAATAATTAATTTACTTATTTTGAAAATAATTAAAATCGAATGAAATATATTCGGATTGAGGAAGGTTCATGTAATTGTCATGATTCATATATTGCAATCACTTGAATCACAACTACATAAACCTTTTCCAGTCTTATAATATATGTGTGTGAATTTGAAGATGAAAGGCTTGCTTTCTACCATATACCTAATGGAAACAGCCTATTAACACTTTTGAAGAAATGGAAATTATGTTTATAGTTAACATATTTCCTTCGACGGTTTTATTACCTTTTGACCTAGAAAAATACAGCTTAATATTAATAAATTAGGATTAAAAATTTTAAAGTAATTCAGTTCTAAAAAAATTAAGAGTCGGTTTAATAAACAGCTGAAATATTTGTAAGTGAAAAATTATATTGAAAGAATTTGATGGTAGGTATATGTAATTTAAATTAAAGTGCTTCTAAATATTTAAAAAACAAATTGTTTTTTTTTTTTTCTTAGTTTGAAGATAATTATTAATTCATGCATCTGAAAATTTTGCTTTTAGAATTGAAAAACTTTAACGGTTTTTCTTAAGTTATTGGCTAAAGATTGAAATATATGTATATTTATCAATTTTCGTAAATATAAAGTTATTTACATAAGTAATATCAGTTATATAAAATGTAATCGAACTGTCTATGATTTACTGCAATCATACACTTATAAAAATAATTATTAATTATTATAAGTAATACCACAAAGCAATCAAATTCATGTAATGTTTAAAACTGTGTACAATGTACAACAGAAACAAAAATATAAATCTTTTTTCATTTTATTTATTAACAGAAAATATTAAAACCTAAAATGTATTTACAATAAAAAATAACATAAATGAACCAAAAAAATAAAAATAATAAACATTACTGTAATTAAAAAATTCAGGAATTTTTGTGCTTCAGACTGCAGATTACATTAGTTAAAATTGTTAATATATACTTTTTCCTTTATTTTTAAATAATTTATTTAGTATTTTTATAATTATTTTGATAATTAATATTTGTCTTTAGATTATTCAGACTTTAAATTTTTATTCTGTTCATTTCTTATTCGTTCCTTTAATTGTGCAGTCTTTAATTTAGTCATTAACTGTGTTGAATTGTACAGCCAAGCACCCTAAAAAATTATCATTTAATTTAATTATAAAATAGTTAATAATTTTGTATTTCGTATATTATATACTTACAATTAATAACATACAATTAAGTAAAATTGGAATTGAAAATACGGTAGAAATGAACAGTCCATTGCTATCAAAATATTGTTGTTTTGAAAAAACACTCCAATTTATTGCTGCATATTCATTTATGCTTTCAGAAAAATATGCCATTAGCACTAGAAAAAATATGAATATTTATTTTGTACATATTTATTATTCTTTACAGAAAACTTTTAAATGTAACCGGCCAATTCACAGAAAAACAATATCAAGAACGCTTTTGTTAACTACTATCGGAAAAATTTGAATGTTATGCTGATCAAAAGAATCAGTGTGGCATATTATAATAGCTGTACCGCTAATCGCAAATAAAATTTTAGTATAGTTTTTATCAATGTATTGTTTTTCTGTGAATTCGGTGGGTGCCTTATAAATATTAATTTTTAATTTGATTAAAAATAATTTGTAAATATATGTACTTACATAAAATTAAAAAAAGAAATATTTGAAAATTTGTACGATTTCTAGTTAAAAGTGCTGTTGTTGTGGTCATAAGGTGTAGTAAAAGCAATCCGATTAGCCAAGGATCGGTCCAATCAATCTGATGAAAAAGAATCAGAAAAGCAAATTTTTTTGTCTACAATTGATAAGATTATAATATTTGTTTTACACTCTTTAAATACGACCAATATCCTGTAATTTCATTAATTTCGATTTGTCCTGGTCCAGTCATGTTTTTGAATTTATTGAATCGTTTTTATTATTTATCTTATTTTCTTGTTTTTTTTTATTAACTATTTAAAATTTCTTGACGTAGTGATATAGTGATTAGAAGATTTTATTCAGTGGTAGAAAACTGTCAAAAATTTTGTTTATAAGCATAAAAAAAAACTCATATAAAAATCAAAATCCCACTCAGAAAATTTCCCACTCGGATTTTTACTACTATTTTCGCACGGATTTCCAAGTGTAAATTCCATCTATATACTAATAAATTGATGGACTAGTGTAGAACATTTTATATAATATATTTTCATATATACGACCCAAACTGTTGGTTAGCTTGAGTTTTGAAATTACTTTATATGCTATACTTAGACAATCTGTAAGGTAGATTTAATTTGCCTGTTGTAAAACAAGCTTTCTATTTCTACTTAAAACTGAATAGTAGCGCCATATAAAGGAAATCTATACTATTTACACACCGGAAGTTGTACGATTTTGGCACGGAAATATGTACGGGACTATATATAAAAACAGTAGATCAATTATATGGGCATGGCAGCACCAATTTCAGATTATTAATCTCACTCAATTCCAGTTTCCCAATTCCATTCCAGTTCGTTCAGTCAGTTTTGTCGGTTACGGTTTCCAGTTTTGTTGCTATGGTTATCTTTTATCTATATCTCTCGTCTTCCTCTTTGGGATTTTGATTTGGAATTGATGGAATTATTAATTAAAACTATTTTAATTTAACTACGCATTTATGTACTGTTGATGTGAATAAGCTAAAAATAATGTCTATTCCAATTAAAGTAAGTGAATCTAACTAAAAACTATAATTTAACATTTATAAATAACCTGCAAGTATAAAATTACAGATTGGTATTATTGGCGGATCAGGCTTAGACGATCCAGATATTATTGAAAATCGTAAAGAAACTTCAATTAATACACCATTTGGTCAACCGAGTGACGTAATTATTGAGGGTGACATAAAAGGTGTAAAATGCGCAATACTAGCACGTCATGGTAGAAAACATGATATAATGCCAACAAATGTTAATTACCGTGCAAATGTTTGGGCTATGAAACAAATTGGTTGCACACATATAATCGCTTCAACTGCAACTGGCAGTTTACAAGAAAATATAAAACCTGGTGACATAGTGATACCAGATGATATAATTGATCGTACAACAAAACGTGCCCAAAGTTTTTATGATGGTAATACAAGTTCACCAGAAGGTGTTTGCCATTTACCAATGTGCCCAATATTTTGTCCAAAAATCCGGTCAGCTTTAATAGCAACAGCCAAAGAATTAAGTTTAAATGTCCATGAAAATGGTACAATTGTTACAATTGAAGGACCACGATTTTCATCACGTGCAGAAAGTTTAATGTTTCGTCAATGGGGTGGTCATTTAATTAATATGACTACATGTCCTGAAGTTGTTTTAGCTAAAGAAGCTGGTCTTCTATATGGTGCAATAGCTATGGCAACTGATTATGATTGTTGGCGTCCAAAATGTGAAGGTGTCACAGTTGGTGATGTCTTAAAAACATTTTCCGAAAATATTTCTAAAGTTAAAGAAATTTTAATTACTACTGTTGTCAATATTGCTAAACAGGATTGGACAAATGATTGTTTGCAGTTACGGGTACGACTTTTTACTATTTATACATTTGTAAGATAAATTTTATATTTTTATTTTTAGCAACAAGTGTGCGATAGCGTGATGTTACCAAAACATACTTTAGTATAGTATGTATACCTTCAATAATGCAAAATTCTCGAATTTATAGATATCGAAATTTATGTTAAAGAATATTGGTGTTATTTAAAAAAATTAATTGGAATTTATAAATTTAAAATTTATCCAAACTATTAGCGAATCATTACATTCCCCTCTAAAAAAAAATTTTCTGTTTCCTAGTAAAAATTATATTGACACAAGAAATGTTATATTTTTATATTTGAAATGTAGTTTGGAAAAAACAATTTCCATAATAAAATATAATTATAATTTGTGTCACACAAAAATACTCTTATTTTAAATAAAAACTCGTTATCTAAATTAAAATTATTGATGATTTTTTAATTACTCTAAATTACGGACATTTCCTCTCAACTTGACCTTTACCAGATTCTTCATATTCTTGTGATGAAATCCACATTTGTTGGAATGTACCAATACTGGCCAGTATTGAACCACCTATCCAGGCACCAAAACGTCTTTCAACACTTCCATTTGCTGATATCATTTTTAATCTAGTATTTGACGGAGCTCTGTGTTGTAAATCACGATTAAGACGTTCCGGAAAACCTTGTAATAATGTATTTCCACCTAAACAAATATAAAAATGATTAAATTTTATTGTCTCAAAATTAATATATGATTTTTTTATACCTGTTATTACAACAGAACCAAATAATGACATTCTAACATCAGCATCACACATGCCAACACTAGTTGACGCCAATTGGCCAGCACCTAACATTGTATGATCAAATAAACTTTCAGCTAATTTAAATCGTTCCGAACAAAAATCTTGATGATAACCAGTTGGGAATTCATATGGTGCTGATGGTATTTGTGTAGCTGTGCGTTCATCATATGGACTTTCAAGTACTTGTAATACAGACATTTGGAAATCTTGTAATAATCCTTTCAACATATAATTTTGCCATGATTGTGTTAAATTTTCAGGTACTGTACGTAATGTAAACCGTGGTGTATCACGTTCTTTAACAAGTTCTTTTGATGCAATTTTATATGCCGGTGATAAATCAATACCTTGACCTTCTAAATATTGTCGACATTGTAATGATAAATAATCACCACCTAATGGTGATTTTACTACAGCCTGTGATAATACATAACCTTCATGTACAGGTATAGCTGATGTATGTGTAGCACCGCTATCAACAACTAATGCTGTTGCCCTGCCACTTGCAAATGCTGCCAGTACAGCATTTTTAACTAAGAAAAATGCTGGTACATTATATTTTTCAAACATAAGTTCTGTTAATTTTTCACGATTATTTCTCACATTCCAAGATGCTTCCGAAAATAAAACTGGATGGTATTCAGATTCAGATTGTATAACTTTAGCATATGTATAATCAAGTACTTTTTCAAATAAATCCCAATTATCAATCATACCATCTTTCATATATGTTTGAATTTCCATATTTGCTCGCGGTACATTAACGTATGTTGTGTCTACATAATATTTGCGCCCAGAAACTATTTTTGAGGTTAGATTTTAAAATTATTAATTATCTAAATTTTATTATTATTAAACTTACTAGTTGATGTTATATTGTTATCGGATTTTGTTTCTAAATCTGTTGTTATTTCTGGATCTTCTGCACCAACACCAACTACAGATGGTATTTCAGCTTTTGGTGTATCTTCTTGGGCATAACCAACTCTAAGTGAATGATGGCCAGGATCAAATACTAATGCACCAATTTCATCACCACCATATAACATACCACCAGAACTCATTTTATATTTTGTGAAAAAGAATTTAGGAAAATTATTTTAATTGATATAGTTTAGTAATTTTTTAGTTAAACTTTAGTTTATTTTATGCGGCTTAACAAGCCAAAGCAAACACAACACAACAATACAAACAACAAAAATAACTAAATCTTTTGACATTTGCAATTTCAATCAAAATTGGAAATGCGCCAATACTAAATTAAGGGTGCCCTTACACGGTTCCGAATTATTTTTGGTAAAATGGCGCATGATATTATTAATTATAATATAAAGTAGTTAAACAAGTTTCTATCATAATAATATGCGAAACCTCTCAATTAAAAACTGTTTATGTAATGGACTAGTTAAAGGAACCCAATAAAAATTGAAATTTTAAAAATATCTCTAGATACATCGAACGAACACATCAATAATAGTATAAATAATCCCTATAATGCTTGAAATACATTTGCGTTTTTTTGGTGCTTTGAGGCATGCTTTAAAGCTTGCAGCAAAATTTAGAAATTATATAGAAAACCCATTTATTCTAAATAATATTTGCATCAAAGCATGCCTCAACGAAACTAAAAAACGTACATGTATTTCACGAAGCAAGCAAATACGTCACGAATGGTCGCATTCCGCGAGGTTGCCCTTTTTGGAAATTTTACCCAGCATACTCTTTTTGCACTCTGTAGGGAAGATCTTATCACAGAGTTTGGCAATTAGTGGATAAAGCAGTTTTGCAGAGATTGTCGGGTCTGCTTTGAATAGTTCTGCGGGGGTATGCCGTCTAATCACACCGCTTTTTTTGTTCTAGGGTGTTCTAATAGCGGTCGAGCTTTATTCTAAACTGGGTGGGAGGAATGATTTGCAATCACGAATTTCTTTCCACGGACAAGTTTTCAACGGAATATAATATATATTTTATATACCATCAATTTGAAATTCATCGAAGACTTAAACCAAATTTATAAATTAGTATTTACAACCACCTTTTTTCTATAAATAAGAATAAAAAATAAATATTATCGGGACAAAAATTTCAAACATTTATTTCAAAACAAAGAATTAACATTTTAATATTTCACACAAAAAAAAAATCATTTGATATTATTATTTCGAAAATGGTAATTGAAAATGTTTCTCGCCATTTAAAACTTTTATTTTATCATCGAAATACACATATAAAATATATATTGTAAATCCAAGTGCTGTTAAAATATTCCACTAAAATAATAACAAAAAAATTAATTAAAATTTATTGTTTAAATGGAATTTGAATTAACTATTAAAAATGAAAACTTACAACAGCAAATGTTAAAGCATTTATTCGACAATACCAAAATATACGAAATGGATTAAAATTTTGTAATAAATTCTTAATATCATTAAGAATACATTTTATATTTATTGTTAAATTATCCAATATATTTGAAATATCATCAATTAATTTTTGAAATCTTTGAATCTGAAATGATATTTTTGATTTTTGTTTTTCAAATTTAATTAATTAAATAAGTTTAGTTATTACCTCTAATTCTAAGAAATAATGTATTACAAAAAGACAAATATAATCCCAAAATACGGAAACAAATATTGATCCAAAACTTATTAAATATAAACGTCCAAATATAGCAAATACACCAATAAATAATTCATGCAAGGATATATGATAATGTAAAATACAATGTAAACTAACTATCATTACAATTGTATTTTGAAATATTAATAAATATAATTGTTTTTGTATAACAGAATTAAATTGTTTAGCTAATTTTTGTAAATTCATTAAATTTTGATATATATCATTTAATTCAATTATTGGATGTTGATAATCAATTACATTAATTGAATTACATTTACTAACATTATCATTACTTGTAATTATATTATCCATTTCAATTGTTACATTATTATTATTTTCAATTAATTTATCCATTTTTAAATTTACCAAATCTAATATTATTTCTAAATTTAAACGATTTTTTTTCAATTCCATTTTTATTAACCATATCATAATACATAAATATTTTAATCCACATGCAATTATGAAATGTGGTATAAATAATGCCGAAAATATTAAAATATGTTCAATTTCCATTGTTATAAATGGTAATTCAGATAAATTATAAATTCCAATACATATATTAAATATAATTGTTGAAAATAACAATATATATATTAAAAATTCATTTAATTGAAATTTATTTGAATTTATTGTTAATAATTTTAAAATATTTTCACTTATTTTCGATAATTTCTTATTATCATACATAATTAATAGAAGTATTTTTGAACCAATAAAAAGATGAATATTTAAACATATATAAATAAATGGTGATATTGTTGATAATATATGTAATAAACCAGAATCAGTAAAATGTTCACTTAAACTCATAAAATACCAAATAAATAATAATATAAAATGTCCTGATGTTAAAATCGTTACACGAAAATCTAAAAATTTTGTATTAAACCAAGAATATTGATAGCCACAAAATATAAAAAATATATTTGTAATTTTTAGGATACGTTTGATGTTCATTTTCGTAATTATTTATTTCAACTGGGAAGGAAAATGAAAATATTTTCAATATACTTGTGGGACTGAGTTGTTGTTGAATGGAAAAAAATTATTTTTGGTATTTTAATGACAAACCAGAAGTAAGTAATTTTGATGATGATGGTAATCTGACCGTGAAATTTGAAGTTCAAAGTTACAAAAATATTTTTTATTAGCAAAAATCAACTGGCTGGATATTTTATCAATTAGTCCAAAAATCAAAAAGTTAAAAAACTGATGTGGCCAAGTTAAAAACTGATGTGACCAAGCCATTATATAAATATAAAGAATTTTATAACAAATTTTCTATGGTCATTAAATAATTTAAAATACTATTTTCAATTTGATTTTGAAATTATCATGAATTATATCATAATTAATCCACGTGTAGACGAAATTTAATTCATTTTAAATTAGCTCTTACTAAGAGGAGATATAAATTTAAATTCATATTTTAATTGGATTTTTGAAACGTTGAAAATCGTTATAGTGCTCATTAAATAATAATCATAGTTTAGTTCCAAAATAATTAAATCTTCACCACCTTTCAAAATGTCATAATTAGACTTCAAACCGCTCCAAAGCATAAAAATATTAAAAATATCTCGAGTGCTAACCAAAACTATGCGCACATAATTCAGCCGAATGATGTATGAATCTAATTTATAATTTAGAGACAAGAGGCATTCCCCTAACCGCCATTATTCCTCTCCAGTTATAAATTAGATTCGTCCATCACACTATTTTGGGTAGCATTTTTCGAGTTAAATTTGTGGAAATAACATTTGTTAAACATTTTATTTGATAAAAAGGATATTAATTTTGTGAACTTTTCATGTGTAATGAATCCTTGAATATGACAAGTTCGTCAACATATTTGCAATAATTGCAGATCAAAAATTCACATAAAAATATCGTACAAATTTTGCCATACAAATTCTATGATGCAATTGAATACATATACACTTTTTTATGCAATATCTTTAATCCATGATCGTGAAATTTAGATATTGAATGTTACATCAATTTTGAAACAAACTATAAAAACTTTAGATACATTATTTGTAATTGAAATATATACGTAATATTTTACATATTGAGTTAGTATAAATTTTTAATGAATATTGTAGGTAGCAGAAACAGAGATTTATAGTAGAATAAAAGATATGAGCATTATACATATAGAAGATACTCTTAGGTATAACGTATAAGGCATGTATTATAAAAATACGTTATGGAAAAAAACCGAATCTATGGAAAATTACCAATGTAAAAATTATGATTTAGCAGAAAGTTACAGCCAACCAACACGTTGTAGTTATACACCTCTGCAATCTGCAGCATAACTATGTATAGAATTAGTATTATTTATATGCTCGTACTTTTTTAAAAATTAATTTGTAGAAAATGATATATAATAAGATTATAATTTAATTATTAATTACTTATTAACTAAGACGTATATGTCTGTCTTATCAAAAATATAAATAAAGTAACAGAATTACGACTTCAATTTAGGTTAAATACTAAAGTTTTATAAGGGCTTAATTTATACATTCAGACACAGAGTTGAATTAAATCTTTTTGTAAGCCGTATAGACAAGTAGAAATATAATAATATTAAAAACAAAATATGTTAGAGTGAGTTTTCGTTGAATATTTGAATTTAAAATTTCTATCATAGCTGAATTTATTACATTAAATTGCTATACTAATAGTACAAATCCGCGTAGGTTTCCTCATATTTTAATATATTATTATGATTTTTAGATTTACCTCTGTATTATTCAGTATAAATACAGAAGTAGAAAAGATCAATTTTCTATTTTATTCATTCGTATATCCTGTATTGAGATAGATATTAAATTAGATTAAGGGTTTTTTAAAGCACGAGACTGTTTCCTCACCAAGACTAAGATTTTATAATATAATGATATAACTTAGAAACGTTTCCTGACGACTGTTTCCTTTACCTTTTTACTGTCGGTTAGTTCTTACTTAAGTATCTCATCATTTTCCGGGAAGTAATTTCACATTCACACAAATATATTCTGCACTGTTACTTCTTAATCTGCGCAGAATCAACACTGAATACTTTCTGACTCTTCAGATGATATTTTAAGTGATCCAGTGGCCTGCAAAGATGTAACTCCAATGTAGGAGTCGGTTTAAAATTCGTTGCGAAGCTTAAACATTGAATATATATATATCTAAATCAATTTATTAATGTCCAATGGCTTTTAGAAGTAAAAAAAAATTAGATTAAAGACTTATTTACGCCACATATTCGAGCTATGTAAATCTTAGCTAACCGGTGGTATATCGTTTTTGCTCTGGCATTCTGAGAAAAATGTTTGACTCGTCGGATAGTAGTCGAATAGATTTCCTACTTAGTTATTTTTTTTTATATAGGCTCCGAAAAATTCCTAGACTCCAGACATGGTGCATTTAAGATAAGATGATGGTTAAAGTAACATCAACTAAAACACATTTTGAAAATCTCTATAATAATCAACAGCTGTTATGCTGTTTACATAAATATATTTATATACTGTTCGTAAACATAGTTTTTAAATATAAGCGTGTATAGCAAGCATATTTTACAAATATTAAAATGCATTTTCATGTTTATTAACATTTTCATATTTATTTACATAGAATTCAGCTGATGCGTTTAATTAATGTATATGTAAAGTATGTATATGTAATTATGTTATAATATTTTATTAATTCTCTCAGATCAAAGTCCATTTCAACAAAATACAGTTCGTAAAAATATTATACATTTTGTGTACATTTTATAATCAGCAGCAATGGGCCCATAACTTTTTATTAGTACACAAAAACTGGTATATTATATTCAAAATAATCAGTATTTCAGTATTGACTTGGCTTCCATCGAAAGTAGACGAATATCTCGTGAGTGTTGTACAAAATTTTTATAAATAAACAAAATTGTTGTTTACATTTTATTAAAAAAAAAAAAGAAAGAAGAAGTGAAATCAAAACAGAAAAAAAGTAAAAATTTTATTAATTTAAATTAAATGTGAATAAACTTATTGATTCTTAAAATAGAATCATTTTTCTTTAGTCATCAATATTTCAAATTAATTTAAAATTTTGATATTTAAATAAAATAATTTCCATAAAAGTCTTAAAAATAAAATAATAATAATTATATTAAATAAATAGATCACTTCTCCATATAAATTGAACATTTTGATATTTATAGACTTCTGCAACACTACCAACATAAATTTTTATTAAAGAAAAATTACGAATAATTTTGGTACGCAATTAAAATTTATAGTGAACTATGAGCAATTTGTTAATATATTGTAAAACAAAAATAAATACAAAAAATGATTTCAAACTTGTAAAAGTTTTTAAATATATAATGATATTAATTAATGTTGCCTCTAATGATGCGCGACTTTGTCAACATGTTTTTAAACATTAAATTTAATTAGTGGAAGTTTTTTGTTGAAGAGGTCAACAAATTGATGAACTAATTTAAGTTTTGCTTACCAAAAATATACTTAAAAAAGATTTTATTAAAATATTTACTAAAATTTAGAAGTATATTATAGTTTACCAGTGGATATGGAAATAACTCGCTCTAAATTGACTAGCTCTAATGAATACCAATAATTATACAAATTTATAATATTTATTTTAAGAATTGGAAAAAATCTAAAGGTTGAAATCATTTGCTGGTAACAAAAAGTCATTAGAAAGTTTCTTTGCTATAAAGAAACTTATGATTCGAAAGCCATATAAAATTAGTAGGTTCGAATTGCAATAGAAATGTCAGGAAACCTCTTATCATTGGGGCTCTATGCTCCCAAGTGCAATGAAAAAGAAAAATAAAACTAATGGGAATAATTATGAAGTTCTATAATCGAAACATTGATAGAAAAACTCAAATCAATTTTTCTTTATATTTTCGTTAAATGAATTTATGGATTCTATTACACTACCGGTGTATAATATGTAAATAGCGATAATGATAGTGATAACAATATAGTTAATATTAATCTAAATTATTAACTTTTTTTAATAAATTTAAACTTAATCCCTTGACATAACAAATTATTTTTAAAATTGAATATTCTCATAGATTAGCAATGCTTTAAAATATATTAGCAGGCTGTATATTATAAGATAGAGATTAATTATATACTTATTTCTAAGGGAGTTAAAATCGGGTCAAAGCTTCTTATAATTGAATATTCCATAATTAAAATAATTATAGATTACTATTTTTAGAAATAAACCAAAAAAATAAAAATTGTTTTTCAAAAATATTTAAATTCTTAATTTGAATTTATTGATTTGATCGTAGATTTTGTTAATCGGTTAAAAATTATTTAAAATATTAAAGTTCAAGGTGATTTGGTTTATCTGAATTAAAATTTTATGTCTTTTTCAAGATAGCAACAAATAAAAAAAATATTTAATGTTGCGAAATAAAAATAATATAAATTTTAATATTAGACAAACTATTCGTCGTCATACTATAAAATATAACTTCTTAATTGCATAAAATTTATATTGTATGTTATATTCAAAAACCTTGGAAATATGGTTAATTTTATAAGAATATATAAACAAAAATAAAATATCCAAACTAGTAAACTTGCCCCAACCAAAAAAACTTAATTGTATAAATAAATTCGATTTAAAATTTTTGGTTTTAAAGAATGCAAATTAGTACAATTTAAATTTTGCAAATAAATTATTGATAATTTATTTATTTTTAAATTTTATCTTTATATTATTGTGGACAATAAAAGCTACTAGTTGGGAAAAAAAATTTAATTACAAATATTTAATGAAAATGTGATATCAGGCTTTCCACTAGAGAATAACCAAAAACGATGAGAATAACCGAAAACGGTGGGAACAACCGAAAACAGTTGGAACAACCGAAAACCTGGGTTTCCACTATACAAGCAACCGAAAAACGGTGAGAACAAGCGAAAAAAGGTGCGGACAACCGGTAAGCGGGCTCTCCACTGCTTTACACTGGAGGAAACACAAAATACTTGATAAAGGATGGTAATTGATCCATAATCTTGATATGGATTTGAAACTCAATTTAAATTACAGAGATCCTAATGAATTTATTTTGTATGGTTTGCAATATCTTACTATATTTGCTTTAATGTGGTAATCAAATAAAATAGTTGCATACTTAAAAGGCGACTAGTCTATACAAGTAAAAAAGAGTAAGCAAAGTATACGGATCTTTAAAGTCTGACAATTGACATTTTATAAAACCTAGTACCACTCTCAAATTCCCCATATAATATATTTTAAAATGCAATGGCCCAATTCTTACATACTGGCGTATGTATAACATCGATTACCTTGATCTTGGCCTAAATTTTGTAAAGAAATTATAGCAAATCGAAGTAAATTACATTATCTAATGGTAACCCTAAGAATTATATTTATTTAAACTTTCTTTATTGCACTATAAAATTGAATTTAAATGATAACAAAAAAAAATAAATTTAAGATATGGAATTACTAATTCGTATATAATAAATGGGAATTATTACTACAAAAAATTGTTAATAAATAAAAATAATTGGAAATTTAAAATTTAAAATAGATTGCATATAAGTGGATATTTGACATTTTCCTATGATTTACAAGTACATAATTATATTAACATTCTCGGAACAAATATGAATACTAAATTATTTGAAAAAAATTGTGTTAAGTAATTTAGGATATGGTTGATATATCGAATTACATTACAATATACAATATATATCGAATTACATTACAATATACAATATATATATCGAATTACAATATTTCTAATATAAAGAATTAAATTTAGTAATTTGTCGCATTTGCAAATTATTTAAATAACCATATTACAAATAGTTTTATACACTACAATTTATTACTAATAATTTGTATATGTACAGCAACAGTATAATCGTTACAGAATAAGAGTATAACAACAGTCTTATTAACAGTACAACATTAAAAGTATATTATATCAGTATAAATAATAGTTACAGTACAGTAACAGTTTCACAATTTTTCCCACACTTTTCTTTTCTCGACTCCATGTTTAGTTTTAGATTCATCAAAATAGTCGTAATAGCTTTGAGATGTGAAATTATATTATTCAGTTTTGTATTTTGTATTAGTAATTGAGTTTCTTATCCACAAATAAACTAAAACAGAAGGTTTCATTGAAAAGGGTCAAATAAGAGCTTCTCAGTGAACCAATTATCTGTTTTAAAAACATAATTAAATTGTTAGTGCACTAAATAGATGTCCATAAAAACAATTTTTTCAAATTCTTTACAATCGAAAAATAATATTGGAAATTTTTTAAGCAGTAATTTCAGCGCCACAAATTTATTGTATAATTACTGAATCAATAGTTTTTCACTTGCTTCATGCTTCTCAGTAGTTTTGAAAATAACGATACTACTTCCTTCAGTCGGCATCTATTGATTCAATATAAACGCTTAAATAAATAAGCATCCTCCAAAATTTCCGAATATAGATTATCTAAACCATCTGTAATATTCTTACAGATCACTTTTTAATTTAGTATATTTAAATAAATATACCAAATCAATTAAATTTATTTCAAAAATAATATAATTGTCGTATATAAGAAAAGTATTTTCTAAATGAATTATTATAGATTTAATTAATTAATAAAAAATTGTATTTTACAGATTTTCAACAATCAAATATGGATAATTTAAAATCATTTTTTGGTGCAAAAAATTCAACAATTTCTAATGCACAAAATAATTTACCAAAAACAACAACTCAAAATGATTTTGTCAGTGGATTTAACAACATTATGAGTAACAATAAGAGTAATAGTCGCATAATGAGCAGAAATGATAGTATTTCTAGTGTTGGATCAGATTGTTCATCGAGCTCGAATTATTCCATTAGTGATTTGAAGCGAAAAGATTGTGATAATTATTTTTATATTATGTAAGTTACAAATATTAAAAATTTATGTTTATTTAATTAGAAAAACTATAAAATAATTACGACTGTTACTAATTGCAACGAAATTTACTAATTATGAACTTTATTATCCAGAATGCAGATAAACAATATTAATTTTATTTTATAAAATAAAAATACTTAAAAAATATAAAAAGAGAAACATATTTAGTGGTCTCAATCTCAACGTTACGGTGCCAAATACGTGTTTCATTATTTGCATATGATAAATTATCTAAAAAATGTTATCTTTGTTCTTTGGTAATGGTGTGACAAGAAATTCTAAATTATATAATAGCGTCGACTTTTTGTTTTATAATTTTACTCCATGTAATAATTACTATATGAAACAATGTTATGACCCTAGGAGTGTTACCCTTCCAAACGCTTTATATTCTCCACTATATTCAGTGTCCTACCTTTCCCAGGTTAGTTCACATTCACAGGTTGGCTGAATGGGCGAACAATAACAACTTATATGGAAATGAATCACTGCATATCCATTCCAACAGCAGCGTTTGCCTTCTTCGGTTCAAAATGCACTTTTTATAGAAAAGATAATATATACAGAATCTTATCCGAAAACAACTATGTTGAATGTAATTTATAATTTAAAGTATAAAATATGTAATTAAAAAAATGGACAAAATTGAAATTAAAAATAAAACAAATTTATTATAAACGTAATTATAATATTTTTAACAATTTTTTCTTCCTGTTCAAGAAATTTAATATGTAAAGAGGTAAACTATGTATACCACAACATTTTTGTCCTGTTTTTTACGTATAAAATTTTTAATTACATATTTTACGAAGAACTAATTAATACCTGTCTAAAATACTCAAATATCTATTTGGAAAATTACTTTTTGTATTCGTATTTTTTTTTTTAAAAAAAACATTTAGATTATTTAATATTTTAGATTTATCTAAAAATATGTTAGTATTAGCAAATATTATATTGTAATTTAAATGTAGTTTTTAAAAATCCTTTAATCATTAATTAATTTTTAAAAAAAAAACCTTAAAATTAGCGCCAAATAAATAAATAAAATAAAACAATATTTTAATGTAAAACTATTAAAAAATCATAAAAAGTGTCTAAAGAAAATTACGAATTCAAAATATGAATTTCCTAAAAATATGTTCAATTATATTTCTGTAATATATTCGCCGGTTACTCATAAAAAGGATAGAAAAATACATTGACCAATTTCCAACTACTTCGCATAGGTGGTAAGAAATAATTAAAAAGTAAAAGCACCTTACAAAAACCTTTCTAAACAAAAACGCTGGTACTATGTATATGTCTAGCCTGTGATTTCTTTAACAAAAAGTAAATTATGGTGTATTGTATACCTATAAAGTGTTGTGATGGAATTTCCGATTTAAAGATCGAATTAATCTTCACATCAATTTTCAAGAGCGGATATTCCAAAAATGCAAGAAAAATGTGTTAAACTATTTTAACAAAGTATACTTTTAATTGAAAATTTTATACGCTTTAATTATGTTTATAAAATTAACTCTCGGCATTCTCAACCATTCTATATAAAGAGGTACTAGTTTACCTTGATTATTTATACCTGTATTTATATATATAAAAAAATTATAATTAAAAATAGACTATAGAATTTTTATTTAGGTATTTATTTATTTCATTACCAACCAGTCGATCTAGAATTAATTCGTTTTTAATATGTCTACTTTTAATTTCATTTAGTGCTGTTTTACTAGTTGTTTAACTATGATTATTTAGTATTTTGTATATGGAAAGAATTTTTTTTTTAAATAGAAAGTAAATAATAAAATTTTTATATATTTATTAATATTAGAATAATAAATTGTGTTTTTGATAATTAAATTATTATTATGATAATTAAATTAATTATAATTATATTAATAAATTAAATACAATAAAAATTTGTTAATTCGCTGTGGTACCAAAAAATTTTTGTCTTAAGTCATCCAAATTAAAGTTATCCTTAGTGCACAACCTAAAAATTAATAAATAAAAAAAAATGTTATAAGGAAAATATTTAATAAAACCTTTGGTAACTGTGATAAACAGAAGAAGAAGTGCTAAACGTGTAAAGTCCGAGTCCGATTATCATTACTTGATTTCGAAATCGATCGAAATTTATAAAACTTTATTTTTTGCTTCAAAGAAATTTGATTTTTTTAGTTTACCTAGTATAATCTAAGAAAGCATAACTATTTAAGTTTAAATTCAATCTTCATTTTGCTTGAACGAATTGAGTCGAATTTTTGAATTGATTTGAATAACAAAAGCTAACTTAATTAATGTTATTATTATTATCTTTGGAGAGTTCTAATTCTAGAAGCCTATATTAGTTTGCATACTTTTAGGCGAAATTATGAAGTTTTCGTGTTTTATATAAAATTTAATTTTCTGTATTTAATGTATTGATATAAACAAGTTAAATAATTAGTTAGGCTATAAAATTCTTATCTCAAAATCATTTTAATTCATTTTAATTATTTTTATATTATATTTTCAGGTGGCGATCTTAAGAGTTATTACGCAGTAGAGTCGCAAACTTGATATTGTAAAAAAAAATTATATACATAAATATATTAGCCATAAACAAATATAATTAAAAGTGATATTAAATTATATTTAATCTTTCTGATAAAAGAATATATAAATAATAATAATAATATGGATAATAATTTTAAGATGGATCCATCTTTAAGTTTACTACTTATATTTTGGTCTATAGTTATTATATTATTCGGACCAATCTTAGTAATGATGGGATTTTTTTTACCAAAGTTACCTGTAATAATAGCAAGACGTTTTACAAGTTTTCAATTGGAAACAATTTAGAAATTCAGCATAAATTTATCAAGAAAAAATATTATGAGGCGAAAAATATACAAATCTTTTGATATGATTAATTTTACTAATTTACTTTGCCATTTAGTAATATTGAAAAAAGGCTGGTGGAAATTACAAAAATAAAAGAAAAAATTACGAAAACTAAAATAATAATTTTCCAGTAATAAAATTGTATTATAAATCAAATTGATGTAATTATGGTAAATTTCATTATAAATAGTGAAAATAGTAAATTTGTTTATGAAAAATTATTAATGTGAAAAAAAGGATACATAGAAAAATGTAATTTTAAAATTTTTGCATTGAATGTGTAATTTTCGTAGCTTCAATTTGATGCCAGTCATCAGTCAGACACAACCTTCAAGATAAGATATTTTTGATTACAATATATTTATAAGTAATCCTTGATTAATCACTTATATTGTACAACACTGTTTTATTTGGAATTAATTAGTACAGTAACGATTGGATTATTTTCTAACTTTCTTATTTTCAATGTAAAGCTTGGACTACAATGTATCAATTCATTCATTTATGTTCAAATTTGAAGATTTCAAATATTTTGTATAGAAAATCGATCGAATCGCTAGGTTTAGAACTATTGCACTTTTACGAAATCGAAACTGAAGCAAATATCTAGAGAAATGAAATCAGAAATCAGACAGTTTCAAAAATATTATGTGTGAAAAAACATGGATTAAGAACCAGAAAAAATTTGAAACGATAACTATATGTTCAGTCTATTTGACTAGTTGATTGGCTACTGTAAGAAACCATTCGAAAATAATCGATACATTGTAGCCAAAGCTTAAGTTTTTTTATTGTGATTTATATATAAACTGTAACCAAAAATCATCTAGATAATTAAATAGTTCAATCTGTATGGCGAGCTGTGAAACTTATAATAGAAAGTTTGAAGACTTACTATATAGAAAAGAAAATGCTTTAGAAAAAGAAAATTCCAAACGATTGAACTATCTATATGTAGATGATTTTTGATGTAAATAAATTTCCGCCAGCAGTATTTTATAACCAAATTATGAATTAAGGTAATTAGAAGGTGCTAATGCTAAAAGTGTAATTTTTATAAATTTATACTGTAAAATGATAAAAAATATATATATTTTTAATAAAACAATTTATATAATTTTTTATTTTTTTTTAAATAAACTTCAGTTTTTTTTTTTTTTAAATATCTTAGATTTTTAATTTTGTCACTATATTAATACACATAATTTTTTTTTTATATTTTATTATTATTAATTATTATTATAATGGAAAAATCTGTATCTGAATTAACAATGGATATTATGAAAGATCTTGATTTTTTAATAATACCAAAACGTGATAAAGAATTAAGATTACTGTATGATACATATAAAACATCATCAGATACATCAAATTTATTAAGTGAACAAAATCGTACAATATTTGCAGATCATTTATTATTAGAAGAACCAAAAACTGGTGTTCGTAAATTATATTGGATGACAATTGAGATTGTTGCAAAAAATTTTGATGGTAATGCCAAAGAAATTGATGATAATTTTAATGAAGTAACAAGAAAATATATATGGGAATTGGTTGATATTAATTTACCAATATCAAAAACAATTGAAATTAATAGTGATTTATATTGGGAAAGAGTATTTGATGCTAAATCAAGGAATAGATTAAAAGTTGGTCAAGAAAAAACGGTTGGTTTAAATTTGAGTATGAAATGTTTCGGTATGTCTGAAAAAGTTAAAGAAATTTTTGAAGAACAATCATATGAAGGATGGATTGATGAAAATATGGTAAAAATGGTAACACCAGTAGCACAATTTATATTTTATTTACGTTTTACACAATTATTACCAATTAAAGAATATTCATATGATCGGGATCCAAATTTAATTGATTATCGTATGATTAATTATAATGAAGATGAATGCCATCATATTAATTTGGAAATTGTTGGTGAATTATATGAATTAGTATATTTAAGTTTTGAATTTTCACCACCAGAAATGGGTATGAATTATGTCAGTCGATATTTTGATTTTTCAACTTTGGATATGGTACATTTGGCTAAGTAAGTATATCTAAAAATAGAATAGAAATTATAAATTTTCGATTTGGAAAATTAAGAAATTTACAAATTTTTTATTACCAATTAGCTTCTATATTGATATAAGTTTTAAGGGTGATGTTTTATTGGTATAAAGTTGTGCCTTATAACAAATGATCATTTTAAATAAACTTCCGAAAATTCTGATTGGTAATTATTTTGTCTCAATCGCGTCTTCGGTTTTATCCAGGTTAACTAAATTGCACAAGCCTACAGTTATACACCTTAATGTTGGTGCATTGATATTAACACCTCTAGCGTTACCATAGTGAAAATCATTTGAATTTTCATTTTAAAAATATTTTGGTACATTATAATTGTTAGATTATTGTAATATATATCGTGAAAATGCTCTTACAATATGTAAATTCCTCTGAATTTCAGATATTTATTTAACATAGATTTAAATCCATTGAAACACTTTTTGAATATAATTAAATAATTTTACAATACTGAATGATCTATAGCCTTTTAAATAAACAATTTATATTGTAATCAGCTATTATTATTATAATTTTACAGTGGACTTCAACGTCTTGAACATCTAACAACATTTAAAATACGTAATAGTCGAATGAATAACAAAAAACTAGAAATTCTTGTTGATGCATTAAAATTATGTCCATTAGAAAGTATTGATTTCTCTTATTGTCAATTAAATGATGAATGTGGTACTGCACTAAGTAAATTATTTGAAAATAATAAAACATTAGAAGAAATGGATTTAAGTGGAAATTATTTAAGTACACCAGCTATATCAGCACTTAGTTATGCTATACAACAATTTGAAGGATATTTAAAATATTTAAATTTATCACGTAATCCAATTAATGATAATGGTTTAGTATTTTTAGCTAGAGCTATATATAAAAATAATCAAATTGAAATATTAAATCTATGTGGTATACAAATAAGTGTAAAAGGATGTGCTGTATTACCAAATATTTTAGGACATGCCAGTTTAAAAAGTATTAATTTAACAGCATTACCAATTGGTGAAATATTAGGTGAAGAAATTATTAATTCAATTGATCAAAATACAAATTTATTAAAATGTGATGCTGATGAATGTGATTTATCATTGGAACAAGAATTAAAATTAAGTATTTTAATTAAACGTAATAATTATATAAATGAAAATCCATATATTGGTGCTACAGATAATATGACTGCATCAAAACAAAATTTACCAGATTTAGAGGTTAATAAAACTAGGTAAATTCTAAAGTTTTAATTATTAACATTAATTATATTTTTTTCTTTCTTTAAATATCAAAAATAGAAATAAAATTTATTTGCGAGCATTAGAATTGTGTAATAGGCATCTTGAATGTGAATTCACATTAAATGAATATTATAAGAAACAGCTACCAGATATTAATAAAAATATTAAACGACATTCAGTTCAAGTTAAAAAACTTATGGATGCAGAAGTGAATACACTTCCTCAAACTGATAAAGTGTAAGTATTTAATAATAAAATTTGTTTTTTAATTATATCATATTTTACATAACTGAGTAAATTACTGTTGGTTCCGAATCACTTTCCATAAAAAATTCTTAAATTACATAATATTCTTTTCAATTTTTGGGTTTTTCAAGTACTATATAAATTTAGAATAATCCTTTCAATAAGTTTATGAAATTTGATAGTGAACCCAATTAATTTCTATATTACTGGATACTATATTAATTTCATATTTAAAAGATGCCACTGATGAGTTCTTGTGATTTAATGGTTTAATTTGAATAATTCGGTTACAATATGTTCGAATCCCAAATAACATTTTACGAACGGCAACGATCAAGTTCAATTTATATATTTCATTACACCTCAAATATTTTTTTTTTTTAAATTAATGTCCATTAGGAAGTATGTTAATTCAACAATAATTTGAAGGATCTTTAAAATGATAAATTAAAAATACACATAAAAATATCACAAAATTATCCGATTTGAATGAAATTTGGCAACACAGCTAAAATTATGATCTAAAATCTTGTAATCTGATGTCCCTAAAGTTTTCGATGAGTAGGTGCAGCAGACCCATGCCAATATTTTCAAATTATATTCGATGTCTTCTACAGCTCGGACAGTCTCACCTGACCTAACATACTTATTATTTCATAATATACTCCAACTCCATAATTTGATAATATATTTTTCTTTCATAATTGAATAGCGTAATAATAAATATTTTATTATTAATTAAAAATCACTTTATGATCCATTTTTTTTTATATATATATTTAAAATATATTATTAAATTTTTCCCAATTCTATAATTTAATATTTTTAATGTTATTTATAGTAAACGAATATATCGTGTATCAGACATAAACTACTACCATGAAATTGATGATCCAGAAAGCGAATTTGTTAAGCATTGTGATCTTTCAAGAACTATAGAAAAACAATATTTTAAATCTGATAATAATTACAATGTAGTATACAACTAAATTATCTAAAACAAAATTACTTTATATAAAATTACCTTAACTCAATAAAATAATTTTAGTACCAACCTTGATTTCTATATCGTTTCGATATTTTAGATCGACAAAATATAGTTAACATAATAGTGATGTAAGGCCAATAACGTAAGGCCATAATTATTTTTTTGTTATTAGACTTGGCTAACATATCGGACTGATGTAGGTACAAAGTTGGTACTGATATTTTCATTATTGGGTAAAATTATACATGTATATAAAATTGTTAGAAATATTTTTAATAAATCCATTTTACAATAATTAAATTGTCTTTAATTTAACGTTTTTAAGATAAATTTAGCTTCCAAAAATTCCCACCAGTTGTTAGTCTGTTTGGATGCCCAATATAGAGCCAGTAAATTTTATTTTTCGCTAAATCACTTACAACACAGCGAAATATTTTCAAGAAATGTTCATTAAATAAGGACCTTAGAGCTTACAGAGCTAAATAAAAGTGACGAGCAAAACATATAAAAAATTAATATCTTTAGTATAACTTTACTCGGATGATTACTCGAATATCAAAACACTTATCTAAACAATAAAAAAACACATAATATTTGGCACCCCCTAGCATTGCGCTAATCATGGTCTATAAACTATTGAATCCATTTATTCTATAATTATTATTCAATTGAGTAAGAAAGCTCGTATATTGAGTATCAGTTTTCTTGAAATTTATGGAACGTAAATATTATGCTACAGCTAGTAATATGGCAGATTTTTTAAACAAATTCCATCGGCCATGAAATATATATGTCCATAAAGTTGGGAACAAATTTTTTTTTGCGTTTTTCCTTTTATCAGTATGTAAAAGGAAAGTTTTTATTACTGGCTTACAGATTATTTGTAACTTTATCAACATTTACGAAAATCAATTACACAAATACAATTTATTCCATTACTTCGTTGTCTCCTTTTAATTAGTTATTTTTCATATCTTAAAAATAGTTCCTATAACATAAATTTGACTGCAACACCGAAAACTAGGACCGTTTTATTCAAATTAAACGAGCAATGGCGCAATGAAGTCATATAATCCTTCAGAAGCTTTGTTTTTTTACGCGGGCTGATTGTATTCAAATATTATAATATATTATAATTAAATTATTTTTTATATATTTAACATATTACATATATTAAATTATATTAATTATATTACAAATTCCAAAATAATAATAATATTTTTAATTTTTATATAATATAGTAGTAAAAAAAAAGTATCATATCGTACATCCGAAATAAAAGACTATTATCAACATAAACAAGCTGAAGCAGATCCAGATCCAGAAGTTGAATTTGTTAAAAATTGTGCATTATCAAAAGCAGGAGAAATACAATATTTTACTGGAAACTATAAACAGAAACAATATTATGGTAAAATTTATAATAATGCATCCGTTCATAATATTACAAGGAAATAATTAAATCAATTTTATCATATTAATTTGAATATTTATTTTAAAAAAATAATGTATTTATGAAAAATATATTTGATTTCGTTAAATTTCTATAGCAACAATTTATCATTGATTAAAATGTCAATTTCTATATAAATATATAAATGAAAAACTATGACAACACGAATATAAATATTCAACAAAAATTTTGTACAAAAAAAAAAAAATAAATAAATAAAACTTTTTATATAAAATATAATTAAATAAATAATAATTAATAATTGAAAAACAAAAACTTTTATTTAAAAAAATATAATTAAAACGAAAAATAAAAAAATTATATTTGTGAAATTTGATTAAATGTTAAAAAAATTGAAGTGAACATTTTTGAAACATATAATAATAGCATAAAAAGTTGAAAATTGTATATGAAAATTATTACATAAAAGTTAAGTTTTTTTGTTGTTGTTGTTTTTATTTGGATAAAGTAAAATAAATTAAAATATCAAAATGCCATTAAAACCAGATACTAAGAAAAAAAGAGGTTCTGTAAGTAAATTTTAAAATTAATTATGTTTTAAAGAAATTAATTTAAGAACATTGGAAATTATTTTTGGGTGGACTCTGTCACTCTGTTACAATTTCATAAAGTTTTGTTGAACTTAAACACTGTCGTTCCGGAAGGGTAATAAATATTTTACTATGATTCTATGAGTTAATGTATACCAGGAAACATGAATTTAATTTAATTTTCGTTAAATCACATTTCAACTGCACGAAACTATAGTAAGTGTTTATTGAGGTGAAATTTATTGAGAGTGTTATTTGTTATTGAGCGACATTTTAGCGTTAAAGATGGTGGCGACAAAAATAATTTGGAGTGGAAATTAAATAATTTTAAAGATTTATGTATCTAATCTATCTTTGTTGAAAATGATGAAATTGTAGTGCAAGGATTTGAAAAAAAAATATGTGCAAATTAGCAAATTTACTTTCGCTTTCACACTTCAGTCAAAACTGCAAAATTCAACTCAACTTTCTTCCAAATTGTAATATAATTTAGAAAGGATGTAAATTGATTTTTTTTTTTCAACTCAACAACATACTTAGAAATATATCTGGTTCAAAATGGTTCAATAATTCTATTAAGACTTAACGAATTAACAATATTATGTACAAATTCTATTCGTTAAGTTTTCAAAAGAATATTTTTTCATTCAAAAAACACTGGCTTTGCTCTGGCCATTTTACACCAAGATTTGTTGTGTGATATTCAGACAAATTTACTTTTCCACCACTGATATTAAAATTATAAGGAATAATCATTGATTGATGATCAGAAAAAGGTCACAAAGAAAGAATAAACTATATAATCACAAAAGATAAGTGATAAATTATTGGCTTTTGTACACTTCAAAATTGTTTTTATCAAACTACGAAAATTTACTAATATTATTTAATTCTTGATTCTTCGAAATATATTTTTTTTCTATATTTACAATTTATGACCATAATTGCAGTATTTGTGTTTTTTCAGCATAGAAAACAATTTACCGAATGTACAATTGAACGTATTATAATATACCGAATTATAATTACCGATTGCAAAATTGACCGAATACAGAATTAACGGATGCTAAATTAATCTAGTTATCAAATTAATTGTTAATTTTTTTTTTAAATTTGTATACTATTTACTTTCGCTTTTTCGGCCAATTCAATGGTAAATTTATTAACAGATTTATACAACACATCTTCTTAAGCACGCTTTAACAATTGCTGGCTTCTGATTAATAAAAACCTAACAGCTACAGTCGTAGCTGATAAGACTCTAATGCAAAACAACCTTTAAAAAATAATTTTTACGAATTTTCGACAAAATTGTAATTAATACTTTTAATTCTAAAATAATTTTAATATGAAACTTGACCATAAGAATAATTTTAAATGCAAAAATAATAAATTTATTTAATAATTTAATTCAAATTAATTAATTATTTATAAAAATTCGTTTTAATAGTAAAATATTAATAACTTATATTAATAGTAAGTATCACTTGATGAAATATACTTAACAACATTTTACTTGCGATTAATATCTTTATGTTTACCGACCAAAGATATTAAACTAACTGAATTTAACTTCCTTTGATATTATACTAAATATCCTTAACTGACGAAAAGTCCGTAAAAATACATTATATTTTTATAGTAATATATAAAAGTGTTTGTATTTCAATTTAGTATTAGTTTAATATCATATTTTTATACGAATTCATGATTGGAAACCATTAACTAAATTGAGAAATAAAAATGAAACTTTTAAATTTGTTTTTAACTAAAGATAAAATCTATTATTTAAAACGAAAATTATCGAAGAAAGCGGATATGTATAGAAAGAAGATCATTTATTTAGAATAGAAAATTTAGTTTGAAAATGAGAATGATTGCTATTCGTTATACTTAAATGTTTTATAGTTAGGAAGGATTAGCACTCGTTAATTACTGCTTATATAACCAAACACTTGCCAATTATTTTACCCATAATTATTTTTCTTTATAAATTTGAGGATTTTCATTATTTTACCTCCATTTTGAAAATACCATATTGATGATTAGCTTACAGAGTATCCTATTATCATTATACATGCAGCTCCGAAATATTGTCATTATATGCATAAAAACATTGCTGGGGAGCGCTAGTTTCTTTTATGGTCAGTTCATTAGATAGCTTAATTCTGTCCGAATTGCGAATTGATTTCATGGGCCGCCTAAAATGGTCCAAGAGAAGCGTTACTATGTTACTAATGATTATTATCTACAAGTTTCTTAACTTATTATATTACAACTGTTAATTCAACTTCTCCATTCTGTAATGAACAAATATTTGTATTTTTGATGTTAAATATTCTTCCAGTTCCAAAATAGTCTACCCTATACTAAGTTTGTAAATTTTAGTATATTCGATTATGCTTTAATATTCGATGCTGATCATATTATTAGAATCCGGAATATATTTTCTAATAGCAAATCTTTGTTTTTGAAGACATTAAATTTTGTGAAATAAAGATTGCAAATAATAATTGAAAACGCTCAGTTTTAGGTATGGTAATATTATTTTTTACACTTTCAATATAGCGTGCATGTTTTTCTAAAAATATATATTTTTCTTAAATACAGACTGCGATATGATTATTTACTGAAAACTTTGATTTAATCTATAATTTAAATAATAAGTGGACAAAATTTATTAAGCTGAAATCGTAGTGCCATCGTCACCGTCCCGTTGAAAGCAACAGATTTATACCTAAGCAATTACAATGCTCAACGTTACCGGTATAGTAAAAAATGTCTGCTGAAACACGGCTTTGACACATTATACGTCTTGTAGTGAGATGTAGTGAAAATGTTGTTAAATTTTATGAAATACTTATTTGAACTAAAGAAATAGCATTATGTATCATCTATTTCAAAAAAAGTAAAGAAACTGAAATCGAGAATAATTCTTTAAAACGCGTACAATGTAATTTAAAATTTAAGGTAACGGTCAACGCTGGTTCACGTTGACGGTGACGGTGGCAATATGATTCCAGCTTCAAGCAGATACAAATTTCTATTTCAATTCAGCATTGCATATAATTAGGCAAAGAACTGGCAACGATTTTCACTTTCTTCGGTTTATTAACATTTAAAATATTTTTAAATTCAATATATAAAAACAACCTGGGTTTTGAGGGCTGCCTTATCATCGATGTATGAATTACCAGATGCAATCCTTGTATCCTTGGAATATCATTTAGAATTTATAAGTTTACTCAAATTACTTAATTTGAGATACTTTATTGTACTATTATTATGGAATTTTGAAATTAAAATTAATAAATTATTAAATTCTTTAGTATATTATTTGTATAATTAAAATGTTATTAGTATAGAAAGTACAAAATTTACTATATATAATTTTATTTCTATATAATTATACTATATAATTTTTTCTTTTAAACGCTTAATTAAGCCTGGTAATAAGAAAGCTCAAGTTCAAGTAAGTTTATTAAAATAACCAATTATTAATAATCATATTCATAACATATCGTCACATACGTTCTTGAGTGTTACAGAGACAAAAGTTGTTTGTAATTTCGTCCTCTAATGTTACAGAGATGTAATTAATTTTAAATATTGATAATTTTTTATGTTTAAAGATTTAAAAATTGTATTATAATTAATATTATTTTACTGTACAATAATTATTTTAATAATTTCAATTGTTTAAGTTTTATGGATATAATATTTGAACCCTCAAGAACTGGTATGATGATATGTATATAAATAATGTATAAAATAGTTCAGTAAATTTAATGAATTGTCTTTATTTCACATATAATATTCATGTAAATTCTTCAAAATACAAAATGTTTTTTACTAAAAAAAATATTATCTTTTTTTTATATGATTCAATACTAAATAACATGCAACAATTTCACTTTATACAATTTGTTTTTCAGTTTTAGTTATTTTTTATTTATTTATTTTTTGAAAAATAAAAATTATGTAAAAAGTTTCATATTTTTATATATGTAATGTAATAACCATTCATATATATATATATATATATATATATATATATATATATATAATAAAATATAACTGATTTTTGCAAGTAGGTAAAAATATGTTCCTATTTATAAGAACATTAAATTATTTACTTGTTTAATGTATAAAAATAAATTTAAGTTTTTTTTTTAGAAGTTCATATAAAAGTATCATTTAATTTTAAATGTAAGACTAGAATTTGTGAATTTGTACATATGAATTTAAGTTAAATTGATAAACCTTATAAATAGCAAAAGTAAAATTTTACAAGAGTAGGAATAAACTAAATTGCTACGTCAAAAATTTTGTATTTTTTATTAAAAAATTCAATTACTTATAAATTTTCGACCCCATAGTACAAAAAAAATATTATTTTGGAAAAATTGTTACTTACGAGATTTTATATATTCACAGACCAAATGTAAAATGGCGAATATAAATCGATAATATTGTATTTTTGTAAAAAATTACCATGTATTTTATTAATTTTTAAGTATAATTCAGAATGGAAATTTTAAATTATGCTATAATTATGATCTTTTAAACCCAATGTTTCAATATAAAAATGCTTCTATTATTTAAATTAAAAAAAATTATCCATATATTGTAAAGCATATCGGCATTGTGTAATACGCCGATTAATAGATTTTAGTTTGAATTTAATCAACAATAGTTTCATCGCTCGTGTGTCAGGTTTCTTATTAATTAGCCTATATTTTTGCTTTTATAACATATAATATTATCTGTAAACGAATAAATAACTGATTGCAAGGCACAACGAACAAGGAACAACAAGAGATATATTCGTGGCTCACACTTGGTTAGTCCATTATATCATTATTAAAAAGGTTTATTTTACAGTTACCATCCACTGACTCATTACTCTATAACTCTTTACAGTTTTTACTTGTTTTTTTTTTGTCACATATTCTTTAAAACTTCAAAACGGTCAAATCTTCATACACAAGATATAAATAACTTTATAATCCTTCACATTTGCTGGCAACGTAGCAACTACAAGGAGCTAATAATATCTTAAATTTGAAGTGAGTTGGGTTTCCTTCTTTTTTATGCTCTTCACTCGGTAATTAGTGTAACAAATTTTTCGTACTTTTGGCACAATAAGTCTGAATTCTGCTGTATTAATTTCTATACAGTATTTTTCCTTTGATTATTGGCTGGTGTCATCCATTGACTTACTATTTTATTTTAATTGCTGTCTTTCGTGCATGTAACTAAAAATGAACATAAAAATAAGAACTGCATGCCGTAAAACTAATCAAACTTGTCCACTATAAATATTTTGGTTAACTAAAATGTAACAATATTTGATGTAAATTTATTAAAGCCATAATTATTTAGTATAAATAATTTAGCAGATCGTTTTTTATTCGGAATCAACAATATTTCTAAGGCACTAAAGGTTTTCTGTCTGTTGGGGACATAAACTTCAACAAAGTTCTGAGCATACTCGAACGATCATAAATGTTATCACGGTTATACATAATGGATATGTTACGTCGCCGTGTGGAGAAGCTGTTTTCTATAATATTAATGACCGCAGTATAATCTAATTTTTTAATTTTCATCAAATATTTACACTAACAATAAGGAAACTAAAAAAGAAATAATAACCAAAAATATGGGAAACATTAAAAAGTTCCAACATATTTGGCTGAAAATTATTTCTATATATGTATATAACTAAAATAAATATATATATATATATATATATAAATACTAAATAAAATGTTGGAAAACTTTTAGTTTATTTTCAACTTAATGGCAGTTAAGATGTGGAAACTTATTAATAAAGCAAAGGCGGTAGATATATACAAGAAAAGTTTAAATAAATACAAAATTATAAATAAAATTTAATTTATTCTTGCTTTTTTTTTATGTAGTTCTCATTGCGTTTTAGAGTTTTTCTTTTATTTTAATTAGTTTTTCTTTTTGGATTAATTTAAGTTTTCCTGTAGAAAAGATATTAAATTTATTTTTACGATAATATAAATTTTCTTATTTGTTATTTATTTATTTATTTATTTATTTTTAATTTGAGCTCAATCAAAATTATATAGTTTATTTAAATATAAAATTATAATTACATAGTTTAGTTGGAAATATAAATTCAAAGATATTTGATTATCATGAGTAGTAATACACAATTAAATAGTCAGAAAAAATTAATTAAAAAGAATTCAAATTCTAATAATCTTAATGCTAATATAAATAAAAATGCTAGTATTAGTAATAATGATGATGATAATGATGAAAATTTAATTAATGATGATGATAATAAAAAGGTAGTTTTTTATTCTAAAATCTAAAAATATACACAAAATTTGAATGAAATTGATTTACGCAAAAAATTATCTGCAATAAAAAATTTGCTTTAAATTCACATTATGTAAAAATTACAAAATAAAAATTGAAATTTTTTTATGTTTTTTATTTAATTTATAAATTATAATTATATATAATTTAAATTTTACAATATTCTTATATAATTATTAATGATAAAATAGATGAGACAATCTCTTGCTGATACTGGTGGTGATGATTTTGAAGCATGGATGAAATCAAGACAATTAGTTAAACCAGAAGATCAATTAGAATTAACTGAAAATGAATTAAATGAAGAAATACCGAAACTATTAACAACAACAAATGCAAATGCTATTAGAAATTTAGTTATTTATAGTTTTAAAGATAGCGAATATGTTTTGGTAAGTAATTAATAAATAATTTTTTTTAATTAACACATCGAGTACCACCGCCATACAATATAATAACCAACTGCAACTGCCAACACGACTGACACGAACCAATTGTCTTGTAAATAATGAGGAAACCATGTACCAATGGGCAAACTGTAATGTAATGATATTGGCAAGACCGATTTATGCTTCAACCACAAGTGACCTAAATTTTGAGACATAATTTGGTTATTATTATGTTATTATTATAAAAAATAATGTTGCGTGACATAAATATTGTGTCATTAATAACGAAATTGTGTGCGACAAAACGTTTATGTCATGTGGTACTTTACATGTGTTAAATGAAAGTGTGTGCATTTCTATTTAGTTAATTTAAAAAAAAAAAAATGTTTGGTTAATTTTCTTGTTAGCTTCCACCAGTTGGTGATACAATTACATTATTTAGTTTTGAAGGATCAACTATATTACTTGATTCAGCCGAAGCAAGACAACAAATTACAGAACTGGGAGATGAAGGTATATTAATATTACAATTTTTAAAATATATTTTTAAAATATTTTAATATGAAAGTTATTTTTTTTTAAATCTTGCTAAATAAACTATTTTCTAAATAATTCATAATATTTTATTATATTAAAATTTATATTTTGCACACGCGGATTCACAATAATTTAAAAATTTGCTTATATCGCGCCAAGCGTTACTCTAATTATTAAATATCACGCTTATTTTGTAATAACTTTGGCTGTAACAGAAATGGGGACAAAGTTTAAATCAATATTTTTCAACCGAAATTGTTGTAATCTTACAAAATATTTTATTTGAATTTAATTAAAAAGATATAAAATTGTACCATTATTTCCAAATTGTACCATTATATTTTGAAGATTATAATTGCACAATTTGAAATGGATTCAGGAGGTATTTATAAAATACGCAACAATACATTGGTATGGTTCTTACTTCAATACAAAAGTTGCCCAAATTTTCTTATATCTATACAAACTTCATTGAAGTAGCATTCTGAATCTGATATAAAGCTCAACGATAGTAGCATCTTTAATTTCCATGAAAATAAGAAACTGTATATGATCAGTTACGTCACGTCCAATATAAGTTTACTTTGATAATTATCGCAATAGTATATAATAACACAGTGAATGCCTTTTATTAAAGATAATTATAATATATATTCTTATACATTAAATTAATTAAGTAGCGAGCTACTCCCAAAAGATATTTAACTTAACGTGACCACGCAACCCATCCCTTTTTGTGATATCCCAAATCCCACTTAGTTCGGCTAAATCAGCCATAAATAAAACTGGCTAATCAAAGAAACAAATAAGCTATGGCAGCGACCCCAAATTGCAGACAAGCCAAGAAATTCCTACCTTCTATTTCTAATAAAAGGGCACTTGCGTTAATTAAACTATCAAAGATCCAAGTACTCCTACTAACCAATTTTCTCTCGGGACACTGTCGCCTCAACTATCACCTCAACAAAATAGATAGGTCACATTTATCTTGATGTATATTTTGTAGCGAAGCTGACGAGACTGCTGAACATATTTTATTTGAATGTGAATGTCTTGCCATCACTAGAAACCGACTTTTCACTCAATTGTTTCTAGAACCCAAGGATATCGCGTCCAGCTCCCTAATAAATGTTCTAGAGTTTATCAACAAAATATCGTTGGTTTTCATGAGTGTTTTCTTCCCAGCTCTTTACAAAATCTAATCTAATTTAAATATAATCTGTCAAGAAGCATTAACTAACAAACTAAACAGTCTTCTGTCGTCATCTTAAGTGACATATACATTTTTTTTAACTTTGATATGAGATATGCCATATGCGAATGATAGAGATAGCGATTTGACATATTTATATATTAAAATTAAAAAGTATTTATTAATTAATTATTATCTCGTGTAGTATACTTAAAATTCGAATTTATTAATTGCTTTTCATTTATCTCTTTTTTTTTTAAATACAATTTCTTGCATGCACATTTTTAAAAAACCAAAAAAAAATATTTAAAAATTATCAACCACAAAAATTGGAAAAACAAAATAAAAAAATTAATAAATAATAAAATAAAATAAAAAAAAAAAAACAAAGGATATTGTTTACCACCACTTGATATGGGTCCACGAACTAAATCCCAAAGATTAACAAAGAACAATTTAAAAGATGATAAAGCTGGTGGTGACGATGGTGGTGGAGTTGAAGAAGTTGCTGACGAAGAAGTTGAAGAAGAAGTTGAACCTGAAGTTGAGGACGAAGGTGAAGGAGAAGTTGAAGCTGAATATGGTGACGAAGAAGATGAAGAAGCTGAAGAGGAAGCTGATGCACCAAAACAAGAAGCTGGTGCAGATCAAGGTGCTGGTGGTGATGCAATTGGTAAGATTATAAATATTTTTTAATTGTTTTAATTAAATATTTATATAAATTGGATAATATTTTAAATTTGCATGTTTTACACCTAAAATATTAGTAACATATTTTATGTTTATGCATGTTTTTTTTATAGAAAATGTGAATTTTCTTAATTTTTTTTTGTTAATCAAAAAATATCCTTTAATATTTGCATGAAAAAATGTTAAAGGTTTTTCTTTTATATTTATTTTCATTATTATAAAATATAATATTTAATCGATTTTTAACGATTTATTTTACTATATGGTAAGATTTGAATTATAATTTGAATACAGTAATTTAATGGTAAATTAAAAATAAATTATATTTATATTTAACAAAAAAAATTATGTATATTATATTAAATATAGTAATTGGTGCTGGTACTAGGAAACGGAAATTGGTTAATATGTTCAATTTTTGTGAAAGAGCTGCATTAACATTTGTGGTTCAAAAACGAGTAAGAAAAAATTTTATATTTATAAATTTGTTAATCATGACATAATAATTTCTTATTGATATTAATGATACCAAAATCAAGACTTACGTCGTGTATAATAAAAAATTAAGTAAATTAAAATATATTTTAAGAAAAACTCATATAATTAAAAATGTGAAACTAGATTTACGGGTCCAATCACTAATCCGAGTAGAATTTTGTATTTTTTCTAAAATTTTTAAATATATTCTGAAAATTAAATATTTATAAAGTACATACTTACTAAGGATTCGGGAACAACTAGAAATGCATTCATTTCCAATACTGTCGGTTTGAAGTATATCTATTCTTTCTAAATCCCGAGAATAAAGCTATAACAGCCGATAAAACAGAATCTCAAGGTATTTAAAAGGTACCAATAATTGTATTCAAAGTTTAATTTATATTATTAGGTTTAACATGTTTATCGCCTTGAAAAAGTACGAATAATACTTCCACAAGGAAAATAAGAAGGAGTAAACGTTTCATATGAAAGTTTTACTTAAATAAGTTTGATTTCTACTTTTTGATCCATCGTTCTTATACAAAATATTTCATCCAATCGTATTAAGATCGTTTTTAAAATTGCTAAGTAAAAAAAAAATTTAGGCATTTTATAATAGTTCAGGGATTCGGCGGTCAGTACCGCGGTGGTATATATCTTGTTACTTGTTAATAAACTCCATTTTTAATATTATAAAATCTTTTATTAATTTGCTGTTTTTTTTTAATTAATTTTACATTTATAACATAAATTTATAGGGTGTTGAAACAGAAACAATTCCACCACCACGATCCAATTATGGTGGTAACGTTTTACAATGGGTAATTTTCGATAGTTATGCAAAAGATTTCGAAATTCAGGAACGTGAAAGAGAAAAAGAGAAAAAAGAAAAGGTAACAAAAATAAAAATTATTATTTAAAATCTACAAAATAATAAAAAATTAATTTAATTTTAAAATAGCATGGTGCCAAAAAAGAGGAACCAAAAAAGAAAGTCGATAAAACCCAAGAAGCCGAAGAACTTAATAAAAAATATTTGAAATGTTGGCAAATTTTAGAACGTATGATTAATCAAAATATTTATGATGAAATTGCACAAGATTATCGTTATTGGGAGGATCCATCTGATGAATTTCGTGAAAATGAGGGTACACTATTGCCATTATGGAAATTTATATATGAAAAAACGAAAAAAATGTGTGTTACCGAATTATTTTTTAATCCAAATTATTATGATCTTTATGCCGTTTGTTTTGGTTCACGTAATTTTATTTTTAATAAATATAAAATAGTAATTTAAATATAATTTTTATATCCATAGATGACTTTATGAAACAACCATCCGAAGGTGCACTTTGTTTATTTACTATTAAAAATCCATCATTTCCTGATTATATATGTAAGTATATACAATATGTTAATATCGAATTCTTTTCACAAATAAAGTTGGCATATTTGTATAAACACTGCACCAAATTCCACTATGGCAAACTGTCGTAAATCAGTATCTTTTCATGAGCTATATAATATAAGAGCTTTATTTTGTTACCTTATTTCCTATGTTCGTTTCCTGTCTATAAGATGTCCTTCGTCCTGTAGCTAATAATTCCTGATTTTCACTATATATTTAGTTTTATTCTTATTTAGCATTCCAATTCATGTTTTATAGTTTTTTTGGCTTTACCTAGGGTGCACCACGAGCAGATGAAAATAATAAAGTGTGGCAACATTTTGCGAAAAGAATTTGTTTCAAATTTTTTGTTTTTATTTATTTTTATTTTTTAGTAATGTGTGAAAGTGGAGTAATGTGCTGTGATATCCATCCAAAATATCCGTTTTTAATTGCAATAGGTATAAAATCTTTGTAATTCAGAATCATTTTTAAAATTCAAATTAATTATAAAATATTGTACAGGAATGTATGATGGTAATGTTGCTGTGTATGATCTTATGACAAATCAAACAGATCCGCTTTATGTATCACAAGGTGTTAATGGCAAACATGCTGAATGTGTATGGGAGGTGAGTAATATTTTGTTTATTGATAGATATTTAACCACAGCTTTCGATTGTGTAATTAAAAATGCTGAGAGAAATGCATTCTAGTGAATATAGTTTATTGTCGATCCAACTTTCAACTATGTATTCGAAAATTAATACTTGTGATATGGTCAAGCAAGTTCTTGCAGCATTATTTCGCTTAAAAATTTTCTTTATTTAATTTCTATTAATAAATTATCTGGTAAATACTTTCGATCGATCCTAATCGCAATTTGGGAACGATTTGTAAGAACTTTCATTTATTTACAAAATAGAGTTTGGACAAGAGTCACTTATAAGGAGCATAAGCAGACGAACTATAAGTGACTCAAACTAAACTGTCTCATCATACTTCCGTACTCTGTTACATAAGACCTTAATCACAAAAGATGGATGCATTATTGCTATAATTAATAAATTGTATCATTAATAATAATAATAATGCTCAGTTTGTTACACAGTCTTCTTATTACATTGAAAATTGAAACACTATGAAATGTCATAAAAATGATTAAAAATATATAAAATTATTATTCTTTTACACAGCTTAAATGGGGACCCGATATGACAGATGGTGAATTAAATTTTTTTACAGTATCATCAGATGGTCGTGTATTTAATTGGATTCTAATGCAAAATAAATTATTAGTTACAATAATAATAACATTATATTTAGATCAGGCCCCAGTTGTTGGACCTGATGGTTCTGAAATTAGATTAAAAGGTTGTGGTACATCAATGACATTCCATCCAACTGATCCAGAAATATTTCTAGTTGGTACCGAAGAAGGTTTAATATATAAATGCAGTACAGCATATAGTTCAAAATGTTTAATAACATATCAAGCACATTATTTATCAGTTTATCGTATTGATTTTAATAAATTTAATTCAAATATATTTGCATCATGCAGTGGTGATTGGCGTATAAAAATCTGGGAGGATATGCGTAAAGAACCATTATTTATATTTGATTTAGGTTCTAGTGTTGGTGATGTTAAATGGGCACCATATTCTAGTACAGTATTTGCAGCTGTAACATTAGAAGGAAAAGTTTTTGTATTTGATTTAAATCTTGATAAATATAATGCAATTTGTATTCAAGCTGTTGTACCAAGACGTAAAAATCATTTAACACGATTAGAATTTAATGAAAAATTACCATATATTATTGTTGGTGATGATAAGTAATAATTATTTAAAATTTATAAAAAAAATATATTTTTATATCTTTTTCGTATTAGGGGACAAATTATATCATTGAAATTATCACCTAATTTACGAATTATGTGTAAAGCACCGAAAAAACAACTTTGGCTTGATCAGAATACAATGCAAATCCAAAAATTAGAGAAAATTTTAACATTAGTACGTGAATTGCCAGATGGTGAAGAATTATTTGATGAACCATCAACTGTTCAGAGTTAAATTAAATATTATATATATAAGATTTATTTTTGATTTTATTTTTTTGTAATAATAAAAATTTATTGTTTTATTAACATATTAAATGATATTAAATTATATAATGATCAATTTTAATATAATTATATTTGTTTATCATTATTTTGCATAAAATATTTTATTCATTTTATTTTTTCCAAACATAAAATACATCGCGTTTTTTACATATAAATTTATTTATTTTAATTAATTACAATTTTAAATAAAATACATAGATAAATAGTTTTAATATTAATAATATATTTATATGTAAAATAATTTTAAAATAGTATT
Organism: Rhamphomyia laevipes; assembly: GCA_963920725.1. Classification (NCBI taxonomy): domain Eukaryota; kingdom Metazoa; phylum Arthropoda; class Insecta; order Diptera; family Empididae; genus Rhamphomyia; species Rhamphomyia laevipes. The sequence continues at coordinate 37,181,807 of OY987259.1, forward strand.
TTTTTAATGAATGTATAATATTTGCATAATTTTTACATATCCTTTAGCAATTTTTGAATTTTTTGCTCAACAAATCTTAAAAGATTCGGTTATGAAATTTCATATTTCAATAATCAATAAATTTTATGAATTAAAAATTTTGTATGATTAAAATTCTGTTTGGTATGATTAAAATTTAATGTTTTAGGCTCAAGTCTAATGCAAGACTTCCTGTTTAACAAGTAAAATTGTATTTTAAAAATGCATAAAATATGTGATATGTGAAAGAGATCGAACAATTTCGTATAGTAGACGTCCAGAAATACAAAATTTTAATCATACAGAATTTTTATCATTTCATACCGATCCTTTTTAAATGTACCAATTTATATAAAAACTATTCGAAGTCAAATCTTAATCAAATATTTTATTGAAATATACCAAAGGACGATTTAAGTTAATATTTTAAAAAATACTCTTCAATCAGTTCAGAAATGAACTTTAAAATATATCCTTTTTCAAAACATACTTTCATCCTCCAAATTAAATTCATTACAATTCACTTTTATTATTTCTAGTTTAAGATATAATTTTAATATAGCTTGTTCAATTTTAATAGCTTGTTTGAATTTTTAAGTTTAATATCTTGTCAAATAATATTCATTTTAATTTTTTTTTCTTGGAAATTAAACCAAGTTAATTAATTGTTAAGTTTAAAATATTTTAAAGTAGAATTAATAATTCATCAATTTTGGTATTAATCTTTAAAATACACAATTTTTTTAGTCAACTTCATATTTATTAAAATTTCACTAAATGAAATTAGTTCTATTAAAGGTTAAAAATTAATTAATATTCTCTGATATAGAAATCCTTCAGTTTCCAGATGGAGTTATTTGAACAAACTGTACAAATACAAATTCATTTTTTTTTTCAAATTTTCAAATTATAAAATTAGTTTAGTTGTAATTTTTATAAGAATTAAAATTTAATTTAAACTACAAATTGTGCATAATTATAATTTTATGTGAAATATAGAATTAATATTTATCTAAAATAATATTAAATAAAAATACAAAATGATTCTGTTAAATAACCTTCAGTATCGTCGGAATATCATTCCGAATTATGTTTCAATTCAATTCAATTCAAGAAAGGCCAAGGTAAAAATATGGTCACACTAAGTTAATTTTAGTTTCTTTAGTTTGGATAATTTGCTCAAATACTAAAGATCTTTAGTATTTTATATGTAGTGCAAAGGGAAGTATATATTTTCACCATAGATTTTCTAGAAAATTTGTGCACTTGAAGTGAATAATAAATAATTTCACCAAATTAATGTGAATTTGAGATATATTAATTCATTTTATATAATATGATGTGAAATTACACATTTCTACGTACTCGATTGGGAAATAACTCTACATAAGAATTTACTTCTTTCTAACAGGGAGATAATAGCATCGTAGGAACGCATAATAGCACAACTGCTACAGTGGTTGTAAATGCTGAGATAAAGTTATTTTCCATGAAGTTCTTATCACATGGATGAAGAATAATGGGTGAGAAATTATTCCACTTTTGTTGGGGTATAATTCCATTAATTTTCGAGTTGTATTAATTCCATTTTCATGTAAGAAATAAATTTCCATTCCGCAATCGATTTGATAGAATTATTTTCCATTTAAACTGAAATAAATTTAAATGTGAAAATATTTCCTTGCACCTTGATATTTGTATAGTTTGTTATCCTTGTAAATTTCATATTCTCAAAATATTTACCAATAATAAAAATCTATTTTTCAAGTACACATTTTCCTTAAAAAAAATTAATTGAAGATAATAACAGATTCACCCTGTATTTAATAGGAAAATTATATTATACCATATTATAAGGAATATAATTTTATATAGTATCACATTTTTTTTTATATTTATTTAGTGTTTTTTATTTAAAATTAATTATAACTTTTAATTTGGAATTTATATTTAATTAAATATAAATATTTTTAATAATATTTTAATTATAATAGCGATTAATATTTTTATTATGGTTTTTTTTTTTGTTATTAAATGAAAATCTGTGAAATTACTATATACAAAATTGTTATTAATTATGAAATATATTTAATTTAATTATAATCAACAAATATGAAAAACATTTATGCTAATAAATTGTAAATTGTTACAACAAGTAAAGAAAAATAAATGATTTTTTTTGTTATAAAATTACATAATTATACGACAAATATTTTACAATAAGAATTCGAATTTTATTATTAAAAAATTATGATTTCAAGCTGCATAATTTAATTATATATTTAAAAATTATTTATTAAATATTTTATTATTTTTTATATTAAATTAATAGAGAAACTGGCAACATATTAACCATTTCAATTCAGAATCGTATAATTTCTTTTAGTAAATGCTTTTAGATAATGTAAAAGGTCTAGAAACGTCGGGTCATTCGTTCGGTATAGCATCTAGTAGACTATATTGATCTTAAAATGAAATTTGGATCTTATGGATCTTTTACAGCAGCTATTTATCAACAATTAATTACTAATGGGTTTTCTAAGTCGTGATCGTGATCATTCACTAGTTTAGTGACCATCCATTTACACATTTCATAAAAGTCTAAAGTGATGGATACTAAGAGAAATTATTCGTCAAACTTATTGTTGTAAATAATATACAGTGACAGTTGAAAAATGTCGTGATATATTAATATTTTCAATTTGATTTCTCTAAATTTTGAAGATTTTTATCAAATTTCAATTTTGTGCCAGTATATAATTTCCCTAAAAATCTCTATAATTTTAAATTTATATATTCTTTTTAACTTACAATTTACAATAATAATATTTTAAATTTAAAGAATTATTATAAAAATAATCCATCAATTAATTTAATGTATATTTTTATGATCAAGATATTCACGTACATTATTTGGGCACATAACATTTTTACCAAGAAACAATACCGTTGACATTGGATGTAAAAATTCTGTTGAAAATTCTTTAGCTTTCCATCCAAAAAATCCAGATGGTTTAACATTATAACCAGATATTTCAAATGGTAATAAATTAATACCAATTTGATTAATTTTCGAAAATTGTATTCTAGTATATTGGCCATCGGTTGCTTTAATCCAATAAAATCCATCTGTATCAGAAAATGGACGTATTTGAGATTTTTTTAATGATGCAGAACGTTCTAAATCAAATGCTATAAAACTAATATCAATATCATATGCTATTGATGATAATTGATTTGTTTCAATTGCTGATTTTAATGCTAAATTATCTAACCAATAACGAATACCAACATTTTCAAATTCATCTAATACATGATAAAATACAGTTTTTAATTTATCTAAACAACATGGCGGCGTATATTTATTTAAATAAACATAAAATGGTTTTTGATTATAAACTGGACCAATACATGATTTTGTTGTACGTTCACAACCAATTAAATCAATTTCACTAATCAATGGTAATGAGAAATTTGATGATGAAAATTGTGGTTCCAATATAATATTATGTGTTGGATTTGTATTATCTTTTGTATCCGTTTTAGTAATAATTTTATGTGAACGTTTAATTATACGTTTTATTTGTAATTTTTTATACATTTCACGGAATTGACGACGTCGTAATTCAGTTCGACGTTGTTTTGTATGATATGATGTGAATAAACGTTTACCATCTTGAAATGTCATTGGAAATATTTTTTTCTATATAAAAAGGATATATTAAAAAAATAAAATTGTTTTATTAAATTTTTTATTTTCAATCAAATTTCTTTGTATATATAATTTTGCTGTTGCTTATTAAAAACACTTTTTAAAAGTACTTTAAAATAACTTGAAAATGTCAAGTACTTTGAAGGAAAGTACTTCAAAACTTTTTGTACAAAATAAATTTTGCATTATTGGTACTTTTTTTGTGATCAAGTATTTTATAGTTCAATTAATGAGAGAATATTTAAAAATATATAAATTTAAGATTAAATTACCTTTATATTAAACATTTTGGCTTGTATATAAAACATCTCTGGAAATGGTGATGTTAATGCATCTGGCATATCATTTAGTAAATCAATATCCAATAATATTGCATGTTTTTGTAAATACTTGAAATATATTTAAGAAAAAATTTAAATATTTATTTAATGTATAAAGATTAAAGCAAGTCAATAATTAAATTAAATTAAATTTCCAGATTAAGTTAGTCAAAGATCCACGGTTTACAATTTTTGTTAAACGATTCACCATAATAACTTCTAATCTAAACGATTTTTAGAAGGGTTTTGAATATGAAAATAAAGAGTTTCCTTCAATTGGCATATACATATAATTATAAATAATTTCAATGACCAAGGAATTCAGTCATCAAGTTTTGAAGTTTCCGGATCATATAGATCTGGATAATATGCGATTACAGACGGACATACAGACAGGCGGACATAATATAGTATGTACGAAAAATATAATTATCAAATTTCGTATATTTTTAATAGCCAAATCAGTTTTTAATAAAAAAAGAACTGATGTGCCATTAAAAAATATTCAAAAAGTTGAATTATCTCGCTCGTTGCTACATACAAATTATCTTTATTGGCCGATTTTACAGTGGAAGCTTCAGTGTAACTTATATAATGATTTCTCAGTGCATAAAATTAAAGATAAGCCTTTCTTAAAACGAGGTTTAACTTAAGCCGCAGATGGGTAGAACTTAAGTTTCACTTTTGATATTTTTATTATTAGTTTGTACAAATAAATAGAAAATAAAGTCTATACATTTAAAAGTTATTAGTAAAAAATTATAAAGTTAAGCTTAGGGAAAATATTGATTGAGAAACCCAATAAACATAAGTTGCAGGCTTAAGCTCCACAATTGGTTTACTTAAGCTTCCACTATGAAATCGGCCATAAGTATAGTAAAAATAGCTTATGTATCTGTCAAAACATTAAAATGATCAAATTTTTGTTATTAACAAGTTCAAAATTGATAATAATTTCTTATTTGATATCACATTTTCATTACTATTTTAATCTGGAAATACATATTATAATAATTTTATGTAAATTTAATTCATACCAAATCACAATTTTCTGTTGTATTTACAGCGATATATTCAATTGTCCAATTTTGTAAATTGAAATTAATTTTTGTACAACTACTAAATGATTTTAAATTACCAGCAAATGGTATAATAATTAATTTCCTTTCAGGATATTCATGTGGATTATTATAATTAATTAAATTTTTATTATTATTATTATTATTATTATTAATATTATTATTACTATTATCACTTATATTATTTAAATTAATATCTTTTAAAATTTTTTGTAATAAATTTTTACTAGTTAATCGTACACTATCTGGCATAAATAAAACATATTTAGTTTTAATTGCTAATAATGGTGATAAATCTTTTAATGTTTTATTTATATCAAAATTTAAATAAATAAATTTAATTGTATTTGTTATATTATTATTATAAATAATTGGTGGATATGGTATAATATCTTGTATAATTAATATATTTATATTTGGTATAAATTCTAATATACTATCAATTGAATTTTTTAAATCATTTTCATAATTATAAATATTACGAAATATAATTGTTATTGATTTTCTAATATGTTTATTATTATTTATTAATTTTAATTTATTATTATTATTATTATTATTATTTTTATCATTATTTATATTTTGTAAATTATTTGAATTAAATAATGATTGTAATGGCATTGATGATGTTGAATCGAGGACGGTTTTCATTAAAAATATTTTCCATGTATAATAAAATAATATTAAATTACCAAAAACAATTAATAATATAAATAATTTTGCATGTTTTAATCTCATTATTATTATTATTAATTAAAAGATATTTTGATTATTTTATAAATTATGTTTTTTTTTATATAATGTAATTATAAATTTTTATATTTATAATATTTTATGATTATAATTATAAATTTTCTATTGGATTGGGAAAAATCCATTTGTTTTTTTTAATTGCCAATTTATGTTTTATTTATTTTCATATGTTTTTTACCACAATTCAATTTAATAATTGATTTTAATTATTATTATTTTATTAAATTTGATATTTAATTTACACTTTTCAAATTTATATTATTATTTTTTATTTTTATTTATTATTAAAAAGGATTTTCATTATAATATTTTTTTTACGTGTAATGTGTAGGAAAATTCATTTTGACATATCATTCATTTACACATTTTTTTTTATATATATAGAAAGGAAAAGGACCTGTGGGAAAATCAATACCAACTGTTTAGAAATAAAAATTATTTTGGTGAAACTTATACGCAATTTCAACTTTTTGAGAGCTTTTTCTTTGGTGATAAAAGCTTGAAATAACGAAATATTTGAACTGGTAGGAATAATTATTGTTATAGGCTTTTCCATTTACATAATTCATTTTTTTAAAAAATTCTAAATTATTATTACATAAATTTGTTTATTTTATATTTTTATTTTTCATTTAATTTTATATATTAAGTTACTTGGGTAAAAGACTCCCCTAATGATTTCAATTCTCCTTTGTTTCTACCTCTATTTTATCAGTTTCTATCATATATTCGTAATTCGTGTCTAAACTCTTCTTAATACCTAGCTCAATATCATTTTAGTTTTGTTGCTTTAATCGGGTCTGTTAATTTTGTTCTATTTCTTATTTCTTGATTTCTAATTCTGTTATACTTAATGATTTTAAGCAGTTTTCTCTCAATTGATATTTGAAATATTGTTAAATTGACTGCAAATTTGCCAGAAGTTGTACCATGCTTGGCCCCATACATTAGTATTAGAAGAATTTCAGTATCCTTTACATATTTCGTTGTTTCTTGTGAATTATATGTCCATTAGAACTTAGAAGGAATATCTTTTGGTAAATACGTGTTATATCTTTTAATATTTAAATAGCTATTCCATAAATCATGAAAATAATAATAGAAATTTGAAATATTTTGTATAAATATACGTAAAAAGGATAGTAGTTAGTTAGAAAGGGTGATCTCGATCAGAAAGGTTAGGTCATTCTACACTTGTGTAGATCCAACAAGTATATTGGCCATTTTGAATGATGATAGTAAATTACTAATATGATAGCTCTTTCAAACAAAGTAAAGTGAAGTATTTTAATTTATTTAATTTATGAAAAACCTAATCAAAAATTAGGTGTGTAAATGTCGTTATTAAATTATAGATTAGCAAAAAGAATATAATAATATTAGCAACTAAATTCGCAATAGCATTTAGAAAGTAATGCATGTTTTGCAGAAGAAAAATGTAATATTTTCTTAGATTTACTTATCTTCGACTGGTGTTTTGGTAATTTCTTTCAATTTCTATTTTACCTTTTTATAAGCTTTGATTTACTTACATTATTTATACAAAAATAAATAAGTGTTTTGTAATCAGCTTGTTAAGTGTTAAGGTATCAGGGACCATATTCTTCTTCTTTGCCTTGGCCTCCTCAAAGAGGTTTCGTGACTTTCAATTTAAACCTACTAATTTTTTAATGGATTTCGAACCATATGTTTCTATGTTGTTCTACCCAGTTGTAATTTTTTGAAGACTGGGTAAAAAGTTAACGGTTGAAACCATTTGCTGCGAACAAGCTGAGAACATTAGTTCTTAGCAATTATGGTTTCATTTGCTAAGACCCAGTCTTAATATTACAACAACATAACATATTGCAAATTTTATTACTGGTATTCATTTAAACCTGAGTCAAATTAGAGTAACATCAATGTCTCGGCCTGTAGTTGAACCCAGGACCTAATGCATCGCAGCAATAATTTGTTTTGTTGTATTATCGATTTTCTTACATATTATTATTCAAATATTACAACGTTACAAGTATATTCAAGTATTCTGTACGAAAATTACAAATATAACAATAATTCTGAGTTAAAATAGATTCCAGTGATATGGCAGTACTAAAATAGATTCTGAAACAATTGAAATAATAAAAAATTCAAACCAATTAGATATTTTTTACCATTAATTTCTTTATTATATTATCTTATTTAAATCGATTCTAAACCTTTATAAACTCTAATCATTATCAAATTTATTTATATATTTTTATTGTTACTCAATTCCATTTACTAAAAATTTCTTTAATTCGAATTCATTATCAATTATTCAATTTAGCAAAATATAATTGGCTCTAAAAATCACAATTATTTATTTATTTATGTTATGCTTATGTAAAGTAATTTCATTTTTTTTTTTTTGTAAATTAGTAATTGGTAATAAACCCCAATATAGTTTAATATTTAATGCAATCTAAGTCTAAGACCTCTAAACAAATAAAATGATTTTACTTTTAAGCTTTTAAAGAATGTAATTATTATTATTCAAATATTAAATTACCAAATATTTATTAAATACATAAATTTATGTTATATTTATTCTCACATCTTACATGGCTCTTTAACTATATAAACTATAATAAATTTAAAAGCAATTTATATTCCACAAAATCTGATTTTTCCATAATACTAAAATTTATTTTAAATATCACATTCTTAAGAAATTAATATGTAGACATTTTAAAATATTTTGTATAATTTTTTTTTAAAAGATATATTTTGTTACTATATTTATAATAATTATCTTAACACTTTGTTTAAATATACGAATATATTTTGTAATTGATTTAAAAATTCTGAAAATAAGTTTTTTTTACCATTTATTTTAATTATAAATATTATTACGACAATTTAGTCCTTCTCCTTAACTTCTACTAAATTCTTAAAGCGAATAATTAAGTTCTTATACATTTGTAAAAACAGTGGCCTCACTATTTCTTTCGATCGATTTCGTTTGCCACGAATATTAAAAAATTTCATTGACATATACAAATTTTTTAAACACCACACAATAACATTGAAATTTTGTCACCGATACGCTGTGTTGCGGAATTGCTTTGAAAAGTAAAAAAAAAAAGTAGTTATCGCCAGCATTTTCGGTATTTTATTTGAGTGCGATTTTAATATTTGACTGCAAATCAAGTTTGAACATAATATTTATAAATTGATATATGATATAAAGAAAACTATGAGTAAATTACATAATATAATTTAGTTCACTGAAACAACAGCATTATAGACCAGAAGCATACAACAATATTTTGTTAATCATATGTCACAATATCGACAGAAAGTTTAATGTCATAATCGAATGGTTGAATATTGTCTTATACTGTAACGAAAAGACTATCGAAATCAATAGTAAAGCCACAGTTCCATCAAGTATAATCCGAGTTTGGTTAATATAATACCACATTTTAGATTATACAAAAAAAAAATTTAATTTTTATTTACCAATTGCTGGAAATAAAATTGGAAATGGAGTTTCATTATCATGAGTTTTTAATGGTGTTGGTGGTCTTGGATCTGGTTCAGTACATCCAATTAACCAATATGTTGTAACTAATCCTTTACCTTTTAATTCAACTTCACCGCGTAATTCTAATTTAAAAGTACCAAATTTATCAAAAATTTGTTTAGCAGCATCCGAAACATGAATTTTTAATGCTTTAAATAAAAATTAAGAAATTAAATTTTCAAATTATACAAAAAAAAAAATTAAAAACAAAATCAATTTACGTGAACCAGTTGATTCTAAACGAGATGCTGTATTTACAGTATCACCAAATAAACAATAATGTGGCATTTTTTGTCCAACAACACCAGCACAAACTGGTCCTGAATGTATACCAATACGAATTTTCAGTTGACTTTCTGGTTTATGTTTAATTGTAAAACAATTAACAGCATCTAAAATTGCTAATGCCATTAAACCAATTTCTCTAGCATGATCATCAGCATTACGTTCTGGTATACCAGAAACTACCATATAAGCATCACCAATTGTTTCAACCTGGGTTAATTAAATATATATTAGGAAATATTTTTTTTTTTAGTTTAAAACTTTAATCAGTCATTTATTGTTTAATTTACCTTATAAACATCATAAAATCCTATTATTCTATCAAATGTACTGTACAGATCATTTAAAAAATCAACAACTTCCATTGGTCGGCTTTGAGCACAAAGTGCTGTAAAACCAACAATATCACTAAAATATATTGTAACACATTCAAATTGTTCAGGTTGAACCATTTCACCAGCTAATAATTGTATAGCAACTGGACGTGGTAATACTTGAAAAAGTAATTCTTCAGTACGACGTTTTTCCATACTTAATTGTTCAGTTTTTTCTTCAACTAAACTTTCTAAATTATTAGCATACTGTTCCATGCGTCTTAATAAATCATCCATAAGATTTTCACAAAAACCTCTGTAATGAAAATTATCAAATTGTTAACATTAAAATAAGGTATTTTTTTCATATCGGCAGCTCTATTATTGGAATTGTGGCATTACCTAATAATGAAAGTGAACAATGAAAGAATTATTTAATACTTTAACACTTAGAGATCATGGGATTTGAACAATTATTTTAATATACTAAAATTATTTGGTACTACTTTTGACCATATTATATAAATTCAAAAAAATTTGCGAGGTTTTTAAAATTTTGCAATAATACCAAATAAAATTTTGAATATTTTACAATAGACCACGTCAAAATCTTTTACTTCTGTTTGATCTTTCAGAATTACTAATAATTCGGATTAGCTCAGACATCGGATTGGTTTGTCAACGCTTGAAAATCTCAATATTAGAAATCTTTAGACTTCCAATAATGAAAATCCGAATTATTAAAATGAGATACCGATTAGTAAAATAGTAATCTCTAATGTTAGGAGTTACCTGACTGAAATCAAGACACACCACCTCTCTCAACTAACTAACAGTTAGCTAAACTACATATTATTTATTTACTGAGTTTAAATTACATAATCTATTTTTTTATTAACTTACTTCATAATTAATCGTACAGTTGAACGTATTGTTGAAAATGCTGGACGATCATCTGGATTATCAGCCCAACATTTTTCCATTAAATCAACAACATCTGGCGGACAATCATGTTGTTTAACGAATGGACGAAATGGCGGTTGTTCATGACCTTCAACACGACTAATAATTGTTTGAACATCTAAAAATTGTCTGGCCGTATCATATGGTCCGCCACGTACAACAATTTCTTCTAAAATAATTGCAAATGAATAGACATCACCTTTTTGTGTTGCTGGGTTACCAGGTAATATTGTTAATGGTAACAATTCAGGTGCAATCCATAAAAATTCTATAAAACAAAATCAGGAAAATTTAATAATTTCTCAATACAAAATGTACAAATATTTTCTAACTATTAAAATAATTCAGATCCTTGACAAATTCTGATGGTGTTGTTAATGTTTTTAAACCAAAATCAGATATTTTTAATACGAATCGACCATCAATTAAACAATTACATGATCTCAATTTACCATGAACTGAAACATCACTATTATGTAGATATGCCATACCCTGAGGTGATTGTAATACCAAAAAATAAAATATATAATTAACCATAAATTTTCCATTAATTATTTTCGTATTATATAATAATTTTTTTTTTGTTTACCTTGACAATATCATGTATCAATGACATACGAAAATTCCAATCCAATTGTATTGCTTCATTTTCTAGAACATCCTTAAGACTACCTTTTGGACAATATTCTGTTAATATTAATACAGTTGGTCTTGGCAAATCAATACATGCACCAACAAATCGTACAGTATTCTCATGACTAACATCACGTGCTTGTTTAATTTCCCATAAAAGTGTTGATGTAATATCAACTTTTTTCTTTGCAACTTTTTTAATAGCAACTCGTTCACCTTTAAATATACCAATTGTTGTAAAGACTTGTGCTGGTGGTAATGATGTACAGCTAGCTATTGATGCCCGTCCAGAATTCATGCCATATTGTTGGAGTGAAAAATTCTTATGATATTCAAAAAAAATAATGGAAATTAAATGAAAGTCATTAAGGAAAATTTTTATACTTTTATCATACTTCAATATTTAATTTTTGAAGACCAAATTTACTACCAAAAAGTCTACCAACTTCTAATAGAACATCGTCTGGACGAACTCTCCATGACATATTATTTAATTCATTATTTAATCGCATTTGTCTAAATTAAATATAATATTTATATATAATATATTTATAGAATTTGTTATATGTTTAGTGAAATAAATAAATAGGGTGATTATCCCAGTGTTAACGTTGGTTTTAAATTGAGCCCTTTTGGAAATTAAAAGGATTTTGTTAAAACTGATGTTAGATTATATTTTATGAATTAAAATTAAAATTTTGAGAATTAAAATTCAAGTTTTTAAGCAGACCATTTTGTATTATCCGCTCAAAAAAGTGATTTTGAATGATTAAATTAAATACAATCTAATATACTAAGAGCTGGCAACAAATTATATTAATATTTCTAGAGTCATTAAAATGAAGAGGGAGGGCAGACTCTTATAAACATACTAAACATGGAATGGAAATTTTGGAAAAACCTATGCGTCCAATTTTCTAACTCTTAAGGTTTTATAAATGGAGAAGAAGAAATATATTTTGGTTACGTCAACTGACCTGACTTTTAGTACGATAGTAAATGAAGAGGAGGAAATACTACAACATGTCCTCCAGTCACTGCCCTGCGGTAAGATATAAAAGATTTAAAGACTTATAGGGCCCATACACGACACATGCATGAATGCGCAATCACGTGATTCCGCATGCAGATTGATCGTATATGGTGTTGATTGTGTGGTTGCACATGCTGACTGTGTGATTTCAATTTTTTTTGATATTTTTTTATTTGTGCATGCATGCATGTATAATGTGTGGTGAAATAACTCAGTTAAAATTTATTTTCGTGTGGTAAACTAGTAGCTAGTGTGTACGAAAAAATGCCGAAAGTTGTAAACATGAAATTTTGGAACGAATGCTTGGAACTATATAAAAGTTTTCCAGTTTTGTGGAAAGTGAAGGGATTATAAGCGATTATAATAGCAATACACGCAGCGTCTTACATGATTGAAATTTCAAATTAAATGAAGAATGTGCAATTTGCATGTGTCGTGTGTAGAGAAACCATGATTGCGCAATCAATGATTGTACATGCATGCATGTGCGGTATATGGGCCCCATTAATTTTATGACCGACTGCGCGGGCAGTTTACGCTTTCTAGATTAACTGCGTTCAAGAGAGCTATGAATTGGAAAGGTGTCTCGCATGATGCCTAGAATAAGCCATCATACGATGTGTACAAATGAGCCTGGAGGTCTAGTTGCGTGGCGGATTTTGTGATTAATTTTAAAAACTACCTAGTAAGTGTTTAGTGACTTTTTAAAGGTCTGTCTACTTATTCTAATAACTTCAAAAATATCCAAAATAAATCCGTTTTAACATATATTTATATAAATTAAATTTAATAAAAAAAAATCACCCTGTATATCAATTAATCTCTAAATTATAATAGTAATATGATAAAAAATAAACATTACTTGCAAAGTAAATAAGCAACCAATAATGATATTGCTAAAAATATTGTTGAAGCTGATGTTGCGTATATTATTACAATTTCTAGAATTAAATATATAAATAAAACGAATATTAATTAAAACATTTTTATAATTTTGTAAATATTATTTCATATACAAAAAAAAACTTACCATTTCCATGACAATCTGGTGAGTTACCAAGGAATCCACATTTTGGTATATCTGGTGGTGGTCCTTGTTTACCGCCAGGCCAATGAATTTTTTTCCCATGAACAGATGAATAATTTCTGATAATTATTCGGAATTCAATTTAATCTTTTGTATTACTCTAAATAAAAATTATAATTATTTTACCTATGCAATCCATAATAATGTGCTACAACTTCAAATTTTCCAGTTATTGGATCTAAATCTAAAATTGAATAATCAGCATCTCTATCACCATTATCATCAATTCGTACATGACCAGTTATTCCTATATTAAATTAAAAATAAAAATAAATAAAAATAATAAAATTTGATTTAAGTATTTAAATAATAAAAAATCTTTTATAAAATTAAAATGAAATTAAATAATTAATTAACTAATGATGAACTTATATTTGTACTATTAAATAAAGAGCTTCATAAAAATGCAATTATATAGTTGCAGATAATTTCTGGATAATAATTATAAATTATTTATTTAATTCCAAATTATAGACATTGTTTATCGCTGTAATCAAACCAGAATTTTATGAATTTAGTTATAAACTTTAAGTTGAATGTTGATATAGTAATGTAATCTTTGAAATACAAATTAAAATAATTTAATTATTAATTAAATTAAAATTATAAAATAAATTCTATATATTAAATTCTATATTACATAAATTTAAATAAATATTTTTTTATAAACTAACCATGAAAATCTCTATTCCACATTCTTCTTGTTATTGCCATACCATCTCTAATATCTTCACCTTCTGATAATGTTTCATTTAATGCCATACCAAGTAAATAGACACCATCATAAAAAGCACCAATAAAAAAATTTACTTCTTCATCTTTACTAAATGTATAATTATATTCTTGAAATGCTTTATCTTTAACATCATCAGCAAATCCTTGAAATCTTGGACTTGTTGGTTGTAATAATGATACTCTTAATAGAGCCTCATAAGCTTCACGTGCTTTTAAATCATCTGGATCATCTAAACGCCAATCATGATCACCCCAATATGAGCTCTAAATATTTAATTTCATTACTTTACATTTTTATATGTATTTATACAAAATTTATTGTAAATTTTACCTGAAATATTTCAACATCAAGAAATATCCAATCACCTTTAGTCATTTCAAGTTTATGAGCAGCTAACATAAATTTTCTTACAAGCATACCACGTACAGATAATATTACAACTTTTTAATAAATATAATGTTTTTAAAGAAATTTATTTAACAAATATTTTATATAATATTTACCTCTAGCATACATACTAGCATCATTTAAATAATTTTCATAATTTTCATCTTCATTACCATTTAATTCTCGAACAAAACTTAAAAGTCCTTCTTGTCTTAAACCATATTCAAGATTTTTACCTTTCAAAATTATAATATAAATTTCAATAATTGTTTTTAATGTAAATTATAGAAAATTTTAAAATACTTTACCAACAGTTAAAGAAAATAAATCTGAACGATCAATTAATAATGCAACATGTTTCCAGTTAAATTGACGAAATATACTTGCAAATACTAATTTTAATCGACATTGACAATATGACATTCGTGTCAGTGTTGGATATTTTGTTTTATCTTTAAACATTCCCTAATTTTTTTTTAAAAAAATATTATTATAAATACAGAATGTTAATTAGTATATAATTGAATAGTAAAAATTAATTTTTGTATAACACAAATCATAGCTATAATCATAAATATATTATAGTACTAGCTCCTAAGTGGACTTTAGCCTACTCCGTAAAGGTTTCATGACATTTTTACATTATAAGCTTCGTTGTATAGTGAAACATTAATCAATCTAATGGCTTTTAATAGTGAAACATTTTTTATCTGCAAATAATCGCAACAGTTGGCTTTTGTTCCAATTTTAAGGTTTTATAAATACTAGCTTAAAGCTGAGTGAATTTGTATCGATATGAATGCCTCCACCTGGAATTCAATTTGGAACCTAATACGTACACTTGCATAGCCCATTTTTTTAGCTTTCATTTATAATATTATAATAGTAATAACGAATGTCGCCAAGAATATGCCAAATTGACATTTTGATATAAAACAATGCCTTAATCAATTGAGTAAATTTAATTTGTCAAAATTAGCCCGGCCTCCCTATAATAAATATTTTTCTAACATTTCAAATCAAAATTTAGTCTATAGAATAGATGTCACGCTCTTGGTTGGTGGCTGTTCATAGTTTGATATATTGTACTCATTTAGTACTATCATTGAAAATTGTAGCACCACTGGTACTACTATTTTTTTTACAAAAAACTGCCCATAGGTAGGAATATCGTCTTTCTCATATCGTTGAAATTTTGGACTTTCACCAAATAGAAAATGAATTTTACCATTATTTATTACTCTTTAAATTTAGTACTACAAATGAAAAAAAATTGGTAAATCCAATATCTTAGTAAATTATTATCGAATTATAGTTTTAAATGGTGGCTATTTTTGAAGGAAGATTTCTAAGAAGTTCTAATAGAATACTAATGATAAACTACTGTAACCAATTTGAAAAAAGTCTTAATGTTCTTAAACAATTCAAATGGTGACATTTGTTAAAAATTTATCACTGTAATGCAACAAATTATGTTTCTATATTATGTTTATCATAATAAAAAGACAATTATGTTCTTTCATGGATAAAATTACTAATTAAAAAATGGCTTTTATTTAAATTACTTAAAAGTATTTTTTTATATACAGGAAATTATAGTTTAATTGTTAGTTTTGGTTTCTATAAAATTGTTTTAATTTAAATAAATTTTAATGTTATATATATTTAAATTAATTGTAAAATTGGTTCTACTTTCATTCTGTATATAAAAATGTCATTACATTTAAAAATTATGTTTTGATTTTCTATTATATATATATAATAATAAATTTATTTTTTAACCCTGAGTTTAGTAATAATGTCAACAAAATAGTATCTATAAGGATAAGGATAGATATTATACCTACACGTGTAATTGTGTTCGATAATTTTTGAAATGAGATACAGTATAACAAATATTTATTCCATTTATCTTTTTAAACTTTATGACCACACTTTATGGTAAGTATTAAACAGGGTTGGATTTAGATTTCAATAAAAATTGTAAATAGAATTTGTATTTAACCCTTGAGTCGTCCTTTTTTGTTAAATATATATTTTAAATATCATCATAATTCAAAGTTAACGTAACTGAATTCAAAGTTACAAAGTATATGAAAATAGTACTTCAATTTACAATGAAAAATCCGCAACACAACGCAATTGAACTCTAACTAAACTAAAGTAACCCAATTTTCTTTCAAATTTTATAATTATAAAAGCTGTGAAATGCCAAAATAATAAAAGAAAATGTAAAAATGAGATCTCATAATGTGGATTTATGTTGTAATTAATTAATTATAAATAAAGTTGTTAAAAAGTGAAATTATTGACTTAATATTTTATTATTTTATACTTATACTTAAAAATTTATATTTTTCAAAATATTATTACTTTTTGGAAAGTATTGCAGTATGTACATATATGTTACCATTAACTGATTATATATATTTAATGCGTACCATTTTAAATTGTCGTACCGAACATTTTCATAGTTCGCAGTAGAAATGCGTACTAATTTCGAGTGGAAAATATTTAATGAATCCCTCCCTGGATAGAATTTATATTTATGTATTATATTGTAGTCGCCATCGCCATCGCCATAATATTTTATTTCAATGACGATAAACAAAAAAAGATTTGACTTCCTGTCCTTTTAACTCATTAAATGGTTTTGCAATAAAATAAATTTTTAAATGTACATTTAAAACATGATGTTCACATCACCCACAAAATCAAATTTACACAAATATTTTAGATATTTAAAAGGCGAATTGATTTAAATTTAAATTTTGATTTAATTTAATATTTTCTTTTTTGGTCAAAATATTTTTTTTTTTATATAAATTAATGAAAATTGTTAGTACATATAAGAAATTCTCTTTTATTATATAAAATATAAATAATTTATTATATTTTTTTATATGACGAGACATTTCGTCATTACAAATATCAAGGATTGATTGAAAAAATAAAAGGATACCAAATATAAATATTATATTATTGATTAGTATTACACTTGGGATAATAAAAATTTGTATATAAATATTATATTTTTAATAAGAAATAAAAATAAAAAAAAAATTGTTGTAATAATACTTACAGTATCTTCATTTTTCCATTTATGAATTTTTCCTAGAATTCCTGATGTTACTGTTAAATCATCCTCAGTTGGGGGCTGACAAAATCACAAATATAGAAATATTTTTTTTTAATATTTTCTTAAATAACTATATTAATAAATATTGAATTTCATAATTTATCTTCATAAGTTTGATATATATACATATTTAAAGAACATTTTCAACACAAAGTTTTTTGGAAAGTATAGATCCTATGAAATTGTAAAATTACCTTCATATAAATCTCTATAGAAGATCCCGGTTAGGACTACCTAGGACTCCAAGTAGAGTTTTAGAAACCATTTTGGTGTTCTCATGAAATCTAGCATGGATGAGATTATTTTAGGGTTAAGGAAATATACGTTATCTGTGGGCTGACTAGATCGTTTGTTTAAAGGATGTAGTTACTTAAAGTGTAATATCTGGCCATGTAAATGAAATACTGGGATACATACAGCTATGACTTCTGTTTTAAACATACCGAACTATCAACGACTTTAATCATAAGGGACAATATATTTTTTTTTCTAAGTTCCGAGTCTACTCCTTCTATAATTGATAAAGTAAAAATGTATTTTTGTGACAAACCCACCTGTACCATATAAAACTGAAGAATACTTTAAATAAATTTATTTATTAATTATGTATTACTTAATAAATGGAATCAATATCAAAGTTAATGTTATTATAATCATAATATTGTAAATATTTTTTTTTTTAATTAATTTGTGTTACGCAAAAATTACATTTTGCGATCTATTTTCTTTATTTTAACTACGACATCATTTTAATTATTTAATATTCATTTTATATTAACACAAAGATGACATATAATCTAATAATATTTTCCAGATGTTTCAGAAATATAATAATTTAATTTAACACAGGTTATAACCAAATTAAAAATAAATTACTTTATTAACCCAAAAACCTTTAAATTAAAAAATGTGTGTTAATTTTTAATTATAATATTTTAAATCTTAAATAAATTATTTTCCCGCGCGCGCTCTTATTCAAAAATAAATTACATACCTAAAGGTCAAGTATATATAATTTTTTTTTTTCTGAAGGTACTACATTTACAAAAAGTTTCTTCCCTTTTCTTTTTTTTTTTGTTGGTTATATGTAAAATTAAAGTATATATCTACAAATCCCTAAACAAATTCCAGACACCCAAAAATAAAAATAAAGAAATCTTCTTAAGAAATGATTTCGTTACATTTTGTTGTAGACAAAATTAATAATGTCTTCATTACCATTAAACAACACTTTTAATTACTGAGATTACTCATTTCTAATTGTACTTCTTTTCAATATAAAAGGTTTACTTTATTTCAGTCTAGGGATTTTCATTTTATTGTCGTTGTTTAATTTAATTTAATTATTTATCTCTTAACTGAAATTATAATATGATTTCCTAAAAATAATTATTTTATATAAATTGTTTGAAATTGGTCTGCTGGTTGTGATGTGCCGCCTTTTGGACACAAATTAAATAGTAATTTTAAAAGCTTAAGAAATTATAAATGGAACTCAGCAATGACTATTTAAAATTTATTTATATTTATTCTAATGTCCTTGATATGTAATATAAAAAAAGAACGTATTTTATCGAGAAAAATCCTGGTTTTTCATAATTTTCTTAGTAATTTTTTTGACATACTGAATATTGTTATAATCTATTAGCCTATTAGTAATTTTTATTTTGAATTTTAGGTAATTTCTTTTTTTATTATAAACTCAGAACAGAAATGAATATGAGTGTTATAGGTGTCGGTGAGCATTCGTCCTGTATTCGTCCTTATTTTTTAACATGTTGTTTTCCTTGACATTTTTTTCAAATACGGGAACAAAATCACTTATTTTCTAATTTGTTGTATGTTCTCTTTTCGCATAAAAATATAATTTGAATCCATTTTTCAACAATATTTTAACACAAATGTCACTAAATTCAATGAAAGCATATTTGTGATTTGTCACACGTTGGAATCATGGCAATATCAAAATTTGTACCATATTAATTCGATAGTTTCTACTAAATAAAAGACTTCAAATTAAGATTTTGAATGTTATAGAACTTATTAGAGAAACTTCAGACATTATTTCAAAATATCTGCAAGTGCAAGAGACTTTTGAAACAAATAATCAATTAACGTTATCAGTTTTGTTGAGACAGCACCGATAATTTTGGTGGTACATCAAGAAAAGGTCAGAATAAAATATCTTTCAGAAAATACAAGACATTATTGCAAACAGTAAATTGTAAATTTTTCTTTCATTGGTAATATTAGGAGACATTATCCTGTAAAAAAACCTCTAATTAACAAAGCAATAATATATGCAAAAATAAACCAAAATTTTTGCATATTAATTTATAATTTACATATGTATTTATAGAGGCATCCTTAATGTTGATGGGTGTGAAATTATAATTTGAATTGCTTTACATTTGGGTTGGTCCAAATATTATAATGAGGACCCTTACGAATGTATAATTAATTGTATATATATAAAGATTATATGAACAAATTAACACTTCTATCTCCACAAAATTATTAATATTTTGTATCGTAAAATTGATTATATAGATCAGTAATTGCTAATTGATACATAACATTTGGTATTGCATACTTATAGGCGAAAAATGTTTTTTTTTTAAAGAAGGGTTACAAAATAATAGAATTTTAAACTGTTAGCCAATTAATGTTTAGATATTGGTATTGATTTAATATTTATAAATTTTGATTCATCAAACATTGTTTTAATACTTAGCATATTCTCTGATTCTATCACAATTCTGCTTATTGAAGTAAATTTGTAATTTAAAACCATAATATCGAGCCAGTAAAGCACTGGATCGATTCAGATTTCGTTACTTTGAATACGATTTTATTGACCCGATGAAACTATCGTCATATCCACTCAAAAACCTGCTGTACTTCTTTGAAAGTATTGATTTTGGGACGGGGCTATAATTATAACACGCCTAACGTAAAACGTGACTCCATTTGTTAAAAATGTTTCAATGATTAGAAAGATTAAAAGGTTATTAGCAGTTTATGATCACAATGTGAGAGTTTTTCTGAGAGTCTTGTGAGCAACATTTCAAGCTTTAAATATTTTTATATTTATTCCAAAAATATTTGTTTGTCAGAATTTTTCAAAATTGTAATTTGAGATAAACCAATATTTTTAATCATAGTTCTTTTATGTTCTTTTATTTCAACAAACTCTATTCAATTCAAACATATTGAATCAAGAACTATTCAATCTATAACATAATAATATATAGAGAAAATATCGTCATACTTAGAAGCAACAAGGAAAATAGAAGCAACAAGTGAACTTTAACTTTCCTTTTTTTATTAGCTATATAGAAAAATTATGAGCTGTAAGAGATTAAAGGTTGTACAACATATAATGTCATTTAGATATTTCTATAATAGAAAGTTTTATATTACAAGGAAATATTTTTATATACTATCTATTTATATAAAGTTTATGTTTATTTGTTTTATATAGCATGAAGATCAAGACATAAATGTTTATATGTACTATATTAGTAGCATTATTATCATTGAAATATAAAAAATATCTTATAGATTTATTATATGTTTTCATAAATTTTTATTGATACAATCTTGAATAAAAATAAAAATATTTTTTTTTGTTGGCAAAAAAAAGAAAATTTTCATATTTTTGTTATGGATATGATTAATATTTTTATTATATATATACAAAATAAAAATATTGAATTTGTAAGGCAGGACAGGACGAACAATATTCAATCACGTGTGAATTTAATCAATAATATTTTTTTTTTGGTATTGAAACTTTTCGAAATCTTTTTAATTCGTTATTACTAAATAAAATTGTATTCAATGTTCTAAAGGGAACGAACTCTTCAATATTTATATACTAATTTTCTAATAATGATAAAATTTGTCAGAAGACTAAAAAAAATATATATTATATTACAAAAAAATAAAATTAACTTTTAGTAGTCGTGGTTACTTATTCACCAAGAAATTTATCTATGATTTCAAAAAAAAAAAGTGTAGAAAAATACTAAAATATTTTCTTCTGTATTAATTGTATTTTAAAAAAATAAAAAAATATTAAATCCGATAGATATAAGATAAAATTGAATTTAGTAAAGAGCTTCTAAGAAAATTGAATATACAAAACATTTGAAGTTCGTTTATATTTGATAATAAAAATAAAGTATTTTCAACAATAGCTAAATAAGACTTTGAAGTTTATCCTATATATTTAAACAGAAATTTAATGTGACAGTTTACAGATTTACAGACAGATTCAAGTTCCAGCTATCAATAATACAATTTTGTGTTAAATCCTTCAACGAATTTGTATATCAGTCGTAGAAGGATAAAACTTAAATTTTAACTGGAAAACTCATGAAAATAAATAATTGAAAATAGTTTATTATTATAGTTAAATTTATTTTCCTGAAGATTTTAATAAAATAATTTATTTGGGGTATTTTTTGGACCAATCTAGGTAAATAGCCAGTACATATATTCTAAAATATTAATTGTTGCGGATTTTAGAATAAATATACCTGTCCAGTGATAGTTATATAATAAAACATTAAGCTGTGCAAATTGTAGGAATCCTCATTACTGAATCGTTATGCGTAGTTTGTGAAAACAATTAGATTAATCATAGAAAGAAAGCCAGAAAGTAAAAGGTTTCAATAAAAAAAAAAAATAAGGTTATTTGACGGTGTAGAAGAATATCAACCAAGTTTATAGTGTCAATGAATTCACTCAGGTTACCAAAGAAAATGATTACGCATAACGTATTATATTTTTTTTTGGGTTATTATGCTGGAAGATAAAATAGCAATGAGATTTGGTATTACGACAAATATAATGATTGCAAGTATATTGCAGGAAGGAATACCAGAAATAAAAATATTATGCACTAAATCTAGGAGGTAATTTGATAGTTTCGATAAGCAAATCCCTTTCACAAAATGAAAATCCTCTTAATTTGTTCTAATAAATTATGGTAACAGGACAATAATCTCGCCATGCATAAAACCATTTGGACAAAAATAAGATAGGTATTATTAAATTAATGGGATTATTTATAGTACCAAAATATTGACATAGTTAAGTGTCACCCGACTACAACAAATGACACAATTTCTTAAAGGAATTTATATTCTTTTAAAATCTTATATATTTTTAAATATAGAATTTGGATACCCAAATTTAAGAAAGTTTTTATTAAATTCCTAGATTTTATATTATTTCCATTAGATTTTCTTATATATAGGTCTCTAAAGCAACATTATTATAATATGTACTAATAAAATAGATATTATTTAAATCGTTAAAATATTATTATCATGATAAATTTGGTTTAAATTTTATACATAAACCAATAAAAATATTGAATATCCAAATTTTGTTAAAGGATATTTGATAAAATAAGAACATTGAATTAATTGATGAAAAGGCTAAAGTGTATATAAAAATAATATTAAATTTTCAAATTACCTGATCACCCATACCAGTTATTATTGGTGTATTCCAATATGCTGCTAATCTAGCTACAGGTTCTAAAGCAAATGCACAAGCTGGTCCAATAAATGCAATAACATCATCCTTAAAATGCATATCAGCTGCTAATCCTGGTGCTTTAGCTCCCGAACAAGAAGGATAACTATATATAAATATATTAAAGAGATTAAATTTACCCAAAAATAAATAAATTGATATTGTAAATAAAAATATATCTTAAATAAAATTTTAATTATTTTCTTCAAATATGATATCTTTAATAACAAAAACATTTCATAAGATTTCTATTATGAAAAAAACAAGATTTAAATTGTCATGAATTTATAATAAACTGTTTTAAAAACCTTAGAAGACTTAAAAATATTCATATAACATTATTTCCACATTATTAATTTTCTAACTGATTACATAAAAACAAATTTAGAATTTTCTTTTATATTTCACTTATTGTATAATTCTAGAAAATTATCATTTAAATTTGAAAATATATCACACAACACACCCTAGCCATTATTTCTATAATAATATTTTGAATGATATTTAAGAAATTATTGAAGAAAATAATTTAAATAAATATACAAAATAAAGCAAAAGAAAATTCTACTAAATTAATTATTTTAAAATTAAATATTATTAATATAAAAACCTTGCTTGAACTTTTTTCAATGTAATATTATGTGGATTTAAAAATTCAGAATTTATAACATTTAATGCAATATCAACAGCTGGACCACATCTTTCTAAATCAAATGGTGAATCTATACAAAAATATAATAATTATATTTATTTATTGTAATAAATAATTATATATTTATTTATTTTAATTTACCTAAATGTGAAGCCATTAATACACCAACATTAAATACTCTTAAACCAAAATCATTAATTTCATAAATAATATCTCGTTTTGTATGATGTGAATTTTTATCAAATATTTCACCACTTGAACCAAAATATGTTGTTGTTGTTGTTGAATTATCTTTTGTTGGTAAATCCTCCCAATATCCTTCATCCACAAATATCCTTTTCATATCATAGGCATTTATTAATGTTCGTATTGCAAATATTATAAACCAACCAATAATAGTTAATAATTTTATTTGCATTATATAAAATTTAAATTTTGATTTCTTTACACACCACAAAGTTTTGTGATTTTATGTTTTTGTGATTAAGAAGTTCTCAAAATTGTTTTTGTATATTTAAAGATGTAAATTTTTGTAGTTTTTCTATATTATAAATTCATTGTTTCTGTATAATTAAATTAATATAAAGTTAAACAGAATTTATTTTTTTATAGTATTATTAAATGTAATAACAAAATAACAATTTTTTGATCTAGTAAATTTTAGAATGTTAAAAAATATTTATTAAAATAAAAAATTGGTATATCTTCAAATTACAAATTCAAATATTAAAACTGGAAAAAATATAATAATAATTAACATTTAGAACGTACATTTACCGATGAAAATTATCATATATAATTCAATAATTACCACGATGAAGTGAGTATCGATTTAATGATAATCGATTAAATGAAATTCACCCATCCTAAATACTAAAATTATTTTAGGCAAAATTAATAATTGGAAATATCAAATGTTAAAAAACTATATTTTAAAAATCAATTTTAATAAAATACGTGATTTTATCAAAATTAACGTATTTTTTTTTAGAAGATTAAGAATTAATATTGAAATATTTCTGAACAATTATAAAGAATTATATTTAAGATTTATGAAAATTACTGAACTGGATAATTTAAAGTGTAAAAACTTTAATACAAGATTATTACTAGAAAAAATGATTCAGCATTAAGGAAAATATAATATTGAAAATATTGTGTTCTACTTAAATTAGAATTAAAAGTATTAAAAAATTGTTTGTTCAATTATTGAATGAAGAAATGAAATTTTAATATAATTTTAATTTTAAATTAATATGTATAAAATATAAATCATTCTCAAGAAGTCGTTATGGAAATATGCTTGGAGCAGGCAATTGTGACGGATTTCCATCAATTTGTAATAATTTGTCCCAATTTATGTAATATACGATTTATTATTATTAACTTGTAAGAAAATATATTTGTTCAACAGGTACCCTTGGCTACTGAAATATAAAATATTTTTTGGCAACAAAATTAAATTATTTTTTTATGAAAATGTAAATGATTCGCTTAGTAGGTATCAATTATATATACAGTGGTCTAAATCTCTAAATACATACATTGTAACTGGAAATTCTGTGGTTTCGTATTTTTTTTTTTTTTGAAAATTATATGAATAATCATTTTTCGTACCTTAAATTTTAGATCCTAACTTGATTTAATTGGTTTTTTATTAAAATTGTAAGAGTTTTATATTAAATTTTAAGTGAAAACCCTTATAAATAATCAAAATTCTTATTGCTACTTTCAATATTCTATAAAATTCTAAAAGAATTGTCCTTAATGGTTTCATCATATTTGATATTATAATGTTATATAAAATCTACAAAAAGGTATTAACATTTTTGTTTAGTTCATTAAAATTGATTTATTGTATTGATTATAAAAATCTCTGATATGAATACTAATTTTCAATTAATTTTCTACAAATAAATTAATAATTTTTAAATAATAATATTAAATTTTATTGAAATAGAATACAATAATAATGATGATGAGACAATATTGTTAACTAATTAATATTCCAATAAGTAAAATAATTCTATAGTAGCTCCAAAACCACAATATACCCATAATTTTAACAGTATATTCCTGACACCCTTTAGGGATTCTATTAGATTAATTGAAAAAGGATATTTATTATATATATACTCATTGATTAACTAAAATAAATCACTTTTAATTATTCACAGATTTTCTATTAGTATAGTTATATAGTTTAATTTGATATAAATTCATTTTGTTAATATAAAAGAGAGCAGTAAATTTTCCAGTAAATTATTAATAAATAATTTTCTATTTATTTATTAATTTTTTAAGAAAATGAAAAAAAATATATTAAAAAAATTCTCATAATCTTAACTAAAAAAAAGTTATAAGAAAATTATAAAACTCATAGAAAATGTTGTAGTTCTGGTCATAAAATTTAACTAATATCCGAAAATTTAAGAAAATCATAGAGTTTTTTTTTTTTTTCAAATTTTAAAAGTAAAAAATAAAATATAAATTTTCACTTTCAAAGTATTTCTTTTTTTTTTTTTTATTTTAATTAAATTGAAGAAATCAATTGAAGGAAAAATAATATATTTCCGCTTGGATTATGTCCGAAATTGTTGTACATATATATTTATTTTTGGTTGAATGAAAATTCTTTATTGAAACAGTAGAAATGAAATTGGTTTTTAGTAAATTTGAAAAGTTTTACATTATCACATTAACAATAAAATCACCAGTAACAAAAAATTCCTTTACATAGTATTTACGATTTGTTGAAATTTTTTTATGTTCACTACTTTTGACCACAATTTTTTTTGATAATATTTAAATTTATTTATATTATAATTTATCTTAAATTTTAAACAATTATTAATTCACTATAAATTCACTTTTTATAAAAAAAAAAAATATTAAAAACACTTTTAACTAACTGAATTCGTTAAAAATTTAATAATTTTCTTTTTTTACCCAAATTTAAAATATTGAATTCTTTAAAAAAAAAATACTTTTTATATACAGGACTATTTGAATATCCCTTTTTTGTCCAGAACAAATACAAAGTATAAAACAATAATAATAATTTGTATAATTCAGTTGAACATCCAGTTAAAGAATGATCTGAATTATTCAAAATCAGTTCCATTTAAAGCTTTTCACAAGTTCATGGTAATATGAAATCCTTTTTGTAAAAGGATATAAATATATATAGTAATATATATAAATAGATGCGTAGCAGAGTATTATAAATGAAAGAAGTTAATTATTTAGATTGCACTAGATTTTATTTCTCTTTCTACTATTTATTATTATAATTTTTCAATTTAAAATAAAAGATTTTAAATTTACTTTTATTATATAGCTAGAGATACATTTATTGTATATCACCTTATATAATTATACGTTAGCCGTGATTTAAATTTGTAACAGCTATAATTGTACATTGTATAAAAGTATATAGTTATATATTTAGTTGTCGTTAAATATTACAAATATATTCACAATTTATTATGCTCTTATACAAAATAAATATAGAATATAAATAATAAAATTGTGAAACAATTAAATACTAAACTAATACTTCTGTTATACTACTAAACATAATTTCAATGTTTTTATAACAAACTATATACTGATAATATGAAGTTACATGCGAGAGCTATAGTACAAAGATTTCGTAAGTCTACCACTATACTGCCAATAAAAAAGAATTGATTCAACTGATTTCAAAACAATAAATATTTAGAAAATCAGAAAATGAGAAAATTTATCTAGAAAAACAATTGCAGTTGCGCAAAAAAAAAAATATGAAGAGAATTTTCATCAATTGGATTGTATAAAATACTAAATATAAGATTCTATATAATGATGATTCTAATATAAAGGTATAAAAGGACTTAACGTGCTATATATATTTTTATATTGTTATGTATTCTACTTGTTGATTGTTTATAATGGTATCATTCATAAATAGAAAGGAAAATTAATTAATGAGTTCAATACTCAAAAATATTGTTCTTCAAATTGTTGAGTATCTCTAACCTATGTAGTATTTCATTAATTATGTGACTTTTTCATGAAAATTTCATATTTTTAATATAGTTTGTAATTAATTATATTATAAAAGGCGACACGTGCTAGTTTATTTACGTTTTTTTATTCATATAAAGTAGCTATATATTAACATTTTGATATTTGTTATATATGTGGAAATGACTATTTAAATTCCTTTAAGTTCAAGTTATGTCGAAAATTTGTCTACAATTTTAATATTCTTATTTCTTGTATGTATTAAAAGAAATATTATAAACTTCGGTATATACTCATAATTGAATTAAACATTTATTTATATCGAAACAATTAATTTTATTATATGTATATAAATTACAATTTTTTTCTAACTATATTATACGTATACATTGTAACGAACAAAGTTTTTAAATATCAACTCACATAAATTCTGCTGTACCAAATTTAAACAATTATTAACATAATTTTTATTTTTTAAAATTGTATTTTGATTTTTACAATGTATACATATTAAAAAAATTCCATAAATTATTGGGAGATTTCGTATAACAAGATTTTCTAATAATTTGTAAGATTTTTTAATAATTTAACAA
This sequence comes from Rhamphomyia laevipes, assembly GCA_963920725.1. Taxonomy (NCBI): domain Eukaryota; kingdom Metazoa; phylum Arthropoda; class Insecta; order Diptera; family Empididae; genus Rhamphomyia; species Rhamphomyia laevipes. The sequence goes on from OY987259.1 coordinate 37,210,616, forward strand.
AAAAATTTAAATATGTTATTTAGATTCAAGGTAATAATTAAAGTTTATATTGAGTTTGTTTACAACAAGTAAAAAACTATAATACGTATTAAAAATCAGATTCGACTACTTTTATACGAATATTTACAATTCTACCAGACTATAAGACACACAAACTTACTAAATATTCAAAATAAAAAATATATTTTGAATACCAGCGTTTACGACTTAAACTTAATATGCTTGTAATTTTGGTACGCTACGTTTCAATTACAAATATCGTATTGGTTTAATATATCATTGTTTATACTGCAACCAAGCGCTTGAATCAGGTAATAAACAATCGTTGTAAAGTAGCTCATTAATTTAGCGAATATTTTTTATAATTGTTTGTTACAATATTGTATTTACAAAATATTTATTTAAATTACAATTATAATACCGTATAATCTTTTATTTGAATAAATTAAATTACTTCCTTTTTATTCCACTTAATGTTTTAAGACCAGTAATTGTAGGTACTTGAGAAGCTATTTTTTTTACTTCTTCAATTGCAATTAATACTTTTCGTGGTTCAGTTAAAAACCATATCCATAATAATTGACTGTAACGCCAGAGTTTATCAGAATTCTAAATTAATTAAAATATATATTTAATTATTAATATATTTATATTTTATATATATTTAATATTTACCATTCGTACTGATATCTTTTCATGAAATTCATTACGTAATTGTCGAATTGTTTTTTCAATATTTTGTTCATTCATTTTTGATTCGAAAATTGGTTTTAAATATTGTATATTTTCAAACATTGGTTTCCTTATTGGACCATCATAAACATAAGATTTTAAAATGTTTTCTATTGGATTTCTAAAAAAAAAAAAAAAAGTTAATTTTTTATAATTACACTTATAAAAAAAATCTTACAAATCATTTATGAAATCTATAATTTGTGTATATTTATGTTTACTTGAAATACTTTTCAATGTATTTCCATAGATTAAATTCAATTTTTCATATTCTTGAAGACATTTTTTTGCTGAATTCTGTGTTTTAATATTGAAATCTTTTAATAGAATTTCTGATAATCTTGATATAAATATTTCACTTTTTAAATTTGGTGATAATATTTGATATTGACGTAATATATCAATACGTTTATGACAAAGTATATCTGCTCGTTGTAATTGTTCGGTATTATCAATTCGATTTTTTATTTTATCCGAATCTAATTGCATTAAAATCCACAGTAATTCAGTGTTTGAAAGAGCATCTGATATTATTTTCGATAAAAATTGTACATGATCATTACGTTTAGATGCCATTTCTAGTTTTTGTTTAGTATTTTGATATAAAGCTAATTCAACTTGTTGCTGTGAATACAGTTCCAAATATAATTTTAAATCATTCATTAGTGTGTCACGAGTTATTTCATAATTATTATTAACAATTGTAAGATCTCTTATTTCTTTTCTAATAAAAAAATAAATTAAAAAAAAATTAATTTCTGTATTTTTTTTTTTTAAAACAGAATATTTACTTTAGTTCAGTTATATTAGTTACATGAATTTTATTTCGATCAAATTCACCAGTCATATATTTCAAAGATAATAGCTGTGCTTTAGCTACAATATATTTCTCATTGTAATAGCAAATTCTAAAATAAAAATAAATATTATAATATATTGTATATTGCAAACATTTAAATGAAATTAATTGCAGTACAATTTATCCGCAGTAATTCATAGTGTTTTAATAAACTCAGCTAGGGTAAACAAATCGCGTCAGACTTTACGTGTGATAAACTTACTGTTACGATGAATTACTTGCAAAGTATTATTTGTTGCGATAAACTACGAGACTAACAAATTACTTTATTAATTTTAGTTTTCAAACTTACTGTTTTTTAATATTTTCCAATTGATTAGTTGGATCTTCAATTTCAGGTTCCGGTGTATTTTCCTAAAAAAAAAGTTTAGCAAAAATAAAAAATTAATTAAAATTTTAATTTTACCTGAAATTTGAAATTTTTCTGTAAATATAATGTCAAATATTGCATAAAGGAATCGCATTTAAGTAAATACTCATGGAGTGGTAATTCATGTGCAAAAATTGCTGGAGAATGCTGAAAAAAAAATTTTACTTGAATTATAATGCCTATTATACAAATAGTAATTTATTTACAGATTGTGTAAAACATGTATTTAATTCTGCACATAGTTTTTTATTTTTCTTCTGAAGTTCTTGTAGTTCTTTCGATTTTTGTAAACAAGAATTATAAACAGTTTCAATTTGATTTTCATATTCTGTTATGGTACTATCCAATACATGTAATTCCTGATTTAAATTAATTTTCGTAGTTCTAATAATGAGAAAGACACAAATATTTAATTTTTTTTTATACTTTTATACTAATTATATTTAAAACTAACTGCATTTTATTTCCTAGATTTTCATACATATCACAAAATTGCTTTGTTTGTTGTACTTCCGTTTGGAGCTTGACTATATCATTATCAGTATAGTCTAATATCGATGGATAATCTTTGTTCAATTTTGCTAATTTATCTTTTAAGTAATCTGATTCTAAAAATTGATTACGATATTTCATATCCTTTTCTCTAAATTAGAATAGTTAGATTTGTAAATATTATAAAAATTAACAATAAATAAAACTTGTTTCGGGACGGTTATAGAAAATCAACCCGAAACGATTTTAAGTATAATATAAATTATTGATATTTCATACTCTAAAACTTCATTATCAGTTAAAATATTTTCATCTGTAATATTATCAGACATCCAATTGAAGAATTTTTGAAAAGAATCATCATAAAGAATCCATTGATTAGAACTATCGAAACCTAATTTCTTAAAAATGGTATTGTTCTATGAAAAAATACAAATATCATTTGCATGACTATATTAACACTATATTATAAAAATATTTTAATACCTCGAACATATCACACATCTTTTCTAGTATTCTTTTTTTATAAATTAAAATAAACTTATTAGAATTAATTCTGTAAGTATAAATAGAAATATTAAACTGTTTAAATCTTAGGTTTAAATCTGAACAAATTTGTGGTTTTTGGTTTTTTGTATTTGAAATATGACAGCTAGAGCTGCCGTATCTGCCGAATTAATAAAAAACTCAAGTAGAAAAAGTAAACTCAAATGCTTACGATACCAATTATAATGCTTTCATTATACTTCCTTTTTTTTACGATAATAGCCCGAGCAGAATCAACGCAGAATACATAACGCAACCTACCAACTTAAACTTTTTCCGTAAGCAGCGGTGGTAATATCAGGTACAAAAATGTTGTTAGTGTATATTGTTAGGTAGAAAAAAAATTTCGCAGCGAAAGTACTTTTGATTGTGTTCGATAAATATTTTTGGCTGCGTATTCTTTATGTATTCTGCGTTGATTCTGCTCGGGATATAAATCTAAACCGGGAATACAAAAATAAGATCTGCCGTCATTTATAAAAAAAATCTGATGTCAGAATAAATATAAATTTTTCAACGAATTTAAAAAATATTAAGGTAAATTTTTAATATTTTCAAAATTACTTATTTTAAATTATATTTTTTCAGTTCCCTCAAAAATTTGTATTTATTTTCAGAAATGTGAAAAAAAAAGTTTCTACGCAGGCTAAAAAGAATATGCATATAGTATTGGATTATTTTTCTTTTTTGTCGCGCTTACTTTACGATAAATCCGAAATTGGTAACAAATTTGTAGCTTATATTTACGATAAAACTTTGATAAAGAGTTTATATCAAGGTGTATCACTCACTCCAAAGTAATTTTTAAGTGATGTTTTTTTTCTCTTTCTAAATCCATAGAAAGATGGACAACTATCTAGCTTGAAAAAGCAAGTGTAATAATAGCACTAAAATCAAAACCACATCCCAAATAAAATCCACATTCCATTAAAACCAAAAAGGAAAACCAAAACTTCTTTTTAAACAAAAACATAATATTTTTTTTTATTTTGATTAATAAAAATTGCGCAATACCATTTCCGAATTCTCGTTGAATGTTAATTGGAAACCCAATTTTAATAAAACCATGTTATAATAACCCAAAACCAAAATTTAAATTTTAAGTTATCATCGTGAAGATATTACATAATTGAGAAAGAAAAACGATATATGTGTTTCTTGGGTATAATTAATTTTTTTTTTTTTACGACCTACCTAAGCTGTCAATGTCATCTCATTGCAGATTGACGCACACAAACACACGAAGTTTGTTTCAAAAAGAAAAATCTGAATTCTGAAATTAAAATCGCAAACAATAAAGAAAGTAAAGTGATTCATTTGCATAGTTTGTCAAAATTGTAATAAAGCATAAAAACTATTAAAAAATTATAATGGCTTCACAAAAAGGTATAAATATTTTCTGTTATGTAGCGTATATATATAATAAATACAACGAAGTTTTTAATTTTTCATTTAATTTGTAAAAAAAATAATTATTTCTTTTTATTTACATTATTTTGAATATCAATAAAATTGGGTAAATTTAAACTACATTTTTATAGTGTAAGTATAAAAAAATTAATAAATTATATATAAAAAAATATCTAATATATTTTAAAATATTAGATTGTTATTATCAGCCCTACTTGTTTGTCTCGGTATGACATTGGTGATATTAGCCTGTGCAGTACCTGAACACAAAGTATTTTGGCCATTCTTTGTATTTCTGTTTTATGGAATGTCTGTTTGTCCAATGCTTATAGCAAAAAAACGTAACACTGATTATACAGGTGCCAGTCTTAATACATGTATTGAAGTTGCCCTATTTCTAACAGCTGGTATTGTATTAAGTACATTTGCATTACCAATTGTTTTAGCCAAAAGTGGAGCTGTAAGTAATTTCTATAATATGTTAAAACAAAAGCTTATAATTTATTTCTATTACAGATATCTGTTTTAGCTTGTTATTTGACAATAGCTGGAAATGTTGTAATATATTTAACTATTTTTGGTCATGCAATGAGAGAAACAGATGAAGGATATGGTGGAATGTTTTAAAAATATGAATTTAAACAAGTATATAAAATATAAATCATAATGTAAACAAAAACATTTGTATATGTAAAATTAAATAATCAACATTTTAACAATTTAAGCATAGAATATTTCGTAATAAGTAAAATATAAAAATATATATTATATATAAAAAAAAAAGAACAATTAATACAATAATTATAACTTGAATTAGAAATTAATTTGTTTTGTAATATTTCATAAGTTTTTTATTTAACGATTTTGCTACAATCATTTTATTTATGTTCGTTACTGGGTCAATGCTTAATTTATAAATAAATAAAAATTCAACAGAAAATGTTTCTTTTTTCTTTATAAATAGGTATATAAAAAATATTTATAATTGAATATCTCCTGGTTTAAGAAATAATTTCGGTATTTTCATAACAATTGTAGATGCTGGTATTTGTATTAATGGTGCACTTTTCATTAACAATTGTGCTGTTATACCATTTGGTGAGCTTTTTATTGTTGTTTTTGTCAAATCACAATTTTGATGTGTATTTAAAATTTCCTGTAGTTGTTTTAATTTTGATTTCAATTCTAAATTTTCAGCTAATAATTCCGAATTACGTTTCTGCAAATCACATTGCTGAATATGTTTCCTTTTTCGATAACGAACTGCTGCAGCTCTACGTCTTTCTAAACTATCAGCTGTTTGTCTTTTTGTTACTCTTTCAGGTTGTTTATTTATTTTACTAGTTTGTATATGTTGTTCATTATTTTCATTTGATTCATGTATGTTATCATTATTCTTAATAATTGCTTTCAATCTTTCTTTAACTGAAATTTCAATATCTTTTTCATGTGGATTATTTGATGTGTTGCTCACTGTTGTTGCTTTTGGTAATATCAACTTTTTTGTTGGTTGCCATGTGATGTTATGTGGTTGAATTAAATTAATAATATTCGGTAAAATTGGACTAGTTTTTGCAGATGTTGGCATTAATATACGTTCTGTAACAGAGCGTACAGGTTGTGATGTTTTTGTATTTTTAGTAGCATTTGACTTTAAAACTAATTCGGTTAAAGATTTTTGTCTTTTAGTTGATTTATTGGAATTTTCATCGAATTGTTTAATAGATGGTTTTCTCTTTTTATCTAAATTTGTTGATAAAATCATTTTTTCTTTGTCAATTCGGAAATCATGGCAATTGCTATGCGCTTCATCTGTTTGATTTGGAAATACTTGAGGTGTATGTAATGTGTCTTCATTTAAAAGCAAAATTTTGTGTTCTGCGTCATGGTTTGAATTATTGTTATTATTTAAATTCGTTTTAGTTTCAACAGCTCGACGAAATGTTTCTTCAAATGGATTAACATTTCGTAAATCATCAAAGAGACCAACTTCTTCACAGTTTTTTATTAATTTTGTTGGAGTCGGTGTTTGATCAACTATAAATTTAAAAAAAATCAATAATAATGTTCTAATATAAGAATAATCAGTACCTAGAAATACATTGGATCCTTTATTCTCTAAAGTTAGAATCATTTCGTGCTTTTTTTCATGCATACTTAAGTGATCTTCATTGGTAAAACTTAAATTACATTCAGTTGATTTGCAAGATAATGGTTTTTGGAGAGTGGATTCTATTATTTATTATGTATCATTATATGTTTTTTTATTACTAATTGGAAAAAATAATTAAATAAATAATTTTTGTAAACAATAACAATAAAAATGTTATTAAGTCGAAACGTCAAGTGGAAAATTTATTATTTTATATAAATATTACTAACCAACAAGCAATTCTTACCAAGTACTATATCCCTCTAAGACATATAGTTAGTTTCGACAATTCCATCTATAAAATGGCACATAAACGAGCTGAAAGCAATAAAACTATTCGTTTTGGCGGAATGAAAAGGAGCCTTCAGAGCAGCAAGAAAACTCCACATACAGTTTATTTTTGTAAAGAAATTTTAAACATGGGTCGCTATAATTTTAAAACAAAATAAATTTAACAGGCTAAACTAAAGTTTTCGATTTCAGGTAAAAATATTATAATTACATTAAGGCGGTTTGCTTAATTTAGTGCCGACTAGGCGGTTTATTTCAGTGTTTACTCGACCATGTAAAAGCTCAAAGCGGTTAAATTTAGAGTTTATATATATACTGATATCTTTGTACTGCTGCATTGCATCGGAGTCGACTCATTTCCACCTTTTACTTGATTAGAGCCTCTTTACACTAAAAGATTTTTCAGACGATTTTTCAGATGACTACCTAGTATAAATTTATACTGGCCGTATGAAAAATCGTCTGAAAAATCTTTTTGTGTAAAAAGAGTCTTTTAAAATTCAAACCGATTGGAATATAAAAAGAACTCTCTGGCAACCCCAAGGTTGTGTTTGTCAAATTTGAAGTTTAAACTTTCGGTGGTTTTTTGTTGTTATAAACAAAACATAACCTTGATAAATTTACAGAATTGGAATTGGATGGAATGGAATTGAAATCTTAAAGTTGATATAAACTGGAGATTTCATGTATTATTAACATATTTAAATTAAGAAAATTGCTAAAATAATTAATTAAAATGTATCCACAAAGTTCTCAAAAAAAGTTTTGGACATTTAGTTCAGAACAAAAATTAAATAGTTTACGTGCACAACAAAATCAAGAATTTATTGAGAAACATTCAGCAGGAATTATTGATGTAAGTTGCTCGCTCTTTTAAATAAATTTATAATACATAGCTACGTAGATTATTTAAAATAAAATAAAAGTTTTTTTTGTTATTTAAAGGATCAACAAAAATTACAATTTTTTTTAACACCTGATGAAGAACGCTTATTATTGAAACAATATGAACTGCATATGAGGGAATTTTGTAAAAGGTTTGAACCACCAATGCCAAAAACAATTGTTGGTACAGCTCATCAATATTTTAAGCGATTTTATTTATATAATTCACCAATGGATTTTCATCCAAAAGAAATATTGTACCTATGTCTGAAACTTCTTTTTTTATAACTAATTTATAATTTATATTTTTTTAATATATAATAGAGCAACTTGTGTTTATCTAGCATGTAAAGTAGAAGAATTTAATGTTTCAATAGGTCAATTTGTAAGTAATGTTAAAGGTGATCGATTAAAAGCAACTGATATTATTCTCTCCAATGAAATGTTATTAATGCGTCAACTTAATTATTATCTTACAATTCATAATCCTTACAGACCAATTGAAGGTTTCCTTATAGATATTAAGGTAAATTAAAACTATATAATATTTAGAAAAATATGTTATTTTTTATTTAATTAAAATTTCATATAAATATAATAATTTAAGACAAGAACATCAATGGTCAATCCAGAACGTTTAAGGCAAGGAATTGATGAATTTATTGATAAAACATTCCTCACAGATGCATGTCTATTGTATGCTCCATCACAGGTAATTTTTGTATATATGTTAACAATATTTTTAAATAATTATTTATTTTAATTTTTTAGATTGCTTTGGCAGCTGTTTTACATGCAGCTAGTAAAGCACAAGAAAATTTGGATAGTTATGTTACTGAAAGTCTTTTTATGAATGCAAAAGATAAATTAGCAATTCTTATTGATTCAGTTCGAAGTAAAAAAATAACTTTTATTTAAAGAAAAAATCATTTATATAGAAATATATTTACAGAAATTCGTGGCATGGTAAAAAATCTTGAACTACCACCCAAAGATAAAGTTAAATTAATAGAAAAAAAATTGGAAAAATGTAGAAACCAAGAAAATAATCCGGATAGTTTAATGTAAATTTATTAATTGAAATGAAAATATGTGAAATATTAATATTTATTTTATATTTGTAGCTATAAACAGAAAATGAAGAAATTATTGGATGATGATGATGTGGAAATTATTGATGTGTCTTATAATATTGCCGATTCTAGTGCAGATGTTTCAATGTTAAATACAACCCAATAACTATTGATTACTATTTTGATTTTTTATAGATAAAATTAAAAATTTTGATCAAAAGTATAAATAATTTGTTGTTTAATTATAAGCTTGAGATTTTTCTTTGAAAACAATTTTAATTCCATGTCATATCTTAACTATCTTAAGTTCATAGAATTGTATTTACTGAGAGTTTAAGCTGGAGCAGTTAAAAGATTTTATCAATTAGTTAATACATATATATATTATTTTATTTGCACATTGCGAAATGGCCATTAGGATTAATCAAATAAGTTATTAATTTAGTAAAGTTATAACTAATTTATTTAAACTAAAAACCAAAACCAAAACTAATTCTATTTTCAAAACTTTTTTTATTTTCATAATTTATTTTAGATCGCTTTAATTCAAAATAATAATTATAAAAGTGTTTAAAATATAAGAATACTGCCATATTTATACATAATGTAATCTTGCCGCTTTCTGATGCACGCTTACTAAGGAGTCTTTAATTACTTTAGCTTTCTGGATAATCTAATTTTTTTTTTAAATATTTTTATTTTCACGAATCTTATTAAAAGACAAAATGGCTAGTTTGAACTTTATATTTACTATGTTATTACTTTATATAGAAATTGTAGGTTTGAGTACGTAAAATCAAAATCTGCTAGTATAAAATCTCCTTTTTTAAAATAATTTATTTATTAGAAAAATAATCCTATCGATTTAATTAAAAGCTTTAATTATTTATATAGAATATTTTAAAGTTCAATTCAAAATTGAATTGAAACACCGCCTAGAAATAATCATGTTCATGTAATAATTTAAATATTATTAAAACTAGAGTCTGAATTTGAGAAATAATTAATACGTGAATATCAGCTAATTTTATTGTTTTTTTTATTTAACAAATAATGCTACAATTCAATATGAACATGTATAATATCATAATATTTAATTGAATGAATATAATTAAAGTTCTGCTTCACTACCCAGTTGACGTTTTACAGCTGGCAAAGAAAATAAACAAAAAGGTTAAGTAACGGTGCAACAATTGACCAAAGAATTAAATTATTTATAATGGGATTCCATTATTTCGAACCATGAACTAAATTCTAAATACTAAAACTAAACAAAGAAGTGTGAACAACCAAAATAATGGAATCATTCAGTTTTTTTTAAAAAGATTAAGACGAACAATTCTTTCAATAATTCACATCTCATCATCGTCTTTAATAAAATAAAACTGGTGGATATTTATAATTAAATTGTGATTTTATAGAATTAAATGGGATAGCGAAATCTACAGTAGAGAAGGTAATAGAAAATTTTATTCTGTGACCCTTATGCCATCTAGTACAAGAGTAATACTTACTATTTTTTTCGGGGAAATTAATTTTCAGTTTTTCTGTATCCAGAATGCATAATGCTATATTGAGATTTTTTAATAGCAGTATTATGGATAATGGAGGACAATGATATAGTAAATATGTTGTATACTCTTCTGTTGAAGATTTAAATTTAAACTGTTTGAATACTGTTGATGATTTACCAGTATATGTATATATATAAAAATCCTGGTAGTACCGAGGAGTCTGATTGATTAGTACCAAGTTTCAATTGTTCAATACATAATTAAAAACTAATATAAATAGGGCAACTTGGTGGGAAGTCATAGGTAACAATACGGGTTATTGGATGTTCAGTAGACACGGTGATTACGTCTGAGTTCCAATGATGAATCTTTGTCCCTGTGGTGACGAAACCATAGAAGCTATACTCAAACATTTGGTGTGTAAATGTTATAGTCTTGCACGATCCAGTATACTTGATTATTTATCGACATGTGCGAAACTACCTTTATAATATAATGGAGCATGGAGGATCGGATTCTATAATACATAGAGGAACTGGGCTATAAATCTATGTTGTGTCAACGATTTTCTCATACTGAAGAGTTTTCTCATATACTGTATTTTCCCATACTGTAGAAGTGTAGAAGTATATGATTTTCTCGATTCGGTGCTAACTGCCCACACGAAAAATGCATACACGAAAATTGCCCACAGACAATTTTTTGCTTTGCACACATGATTAATGCCCACACAGTATAGTGCCCACAAGGAAAAATGCACACACGTAATTTGCACACGAAAAATTCAACTAAATTGAATTCTATATAATTATATATATATTAAGGGTGCAGCTGGTAGAAATACGCTGTTCTCTATTGATTTGTGGAATCATTATGATTCAGCTTTGGAGAAATCACCGAAAAGAACAAATTGCTGTGAGGGATTTCATTGTTGATAAATTTTAATATATTATTGTTAATCACTAATGATTATCGCCTAGATAGAATATAATTTTTGATTTTGGCTCTATTTATTTTAATTTAGTTAAATTTTTCGTGTGCAAACTGCAAATTTCGTGTGCGCATTTTTCAATGTGGGCATTTTTACTTGTGGACATTATTCTGTGTAGCGTGTAGGCATTAATCATGTGTGGAAAATACTGTCTGTGGGCAATTTTCGTGTGGGCAATAATCCGATCACTACAGATTTTCTCATACTTCTGGTGAATGGTCTAACATTTAATAAATCTATAAAAATGATATAGATATCTAAAATATTGAACTAAAAAATAATCTTCATATTCTTTATAATGTATATATATAATAATTAATTTATTAAAATAAAATAAATTATTAAACAACGGCAATTTTTTAATATAATATATAATTATATTGATATTTAATATAACATATATTATTTTCTTTCATTTTTTTTTTGTTTTTTTCATTTATTACATATAATGTTTTTCATAATTATTATTCTTTAAATGCATATAATTTTTAATAATTATAACATACTTTTTTTCAATACAATAATTTTATTTTATTATTTTACGAATTGTATTTTTTATTTTGTTTATGCTGTTTTTAATCATAATTTGTAATTTTTTTGCTTTTAGATTTTTTTTTTTTTTTGGCTATTTATATTTATTATTTATTTATTTTTTGGCTTAACAACTTTTTTTTTTAATTGAATTTTATAATTTTTTTTTTTAATTTTTTATATTTTATACTATAATAATATATTTTTATTTTTTCTATATTTTGATTAAATTTATTTATAATTTTATTTTTTATTCTGTAATATTATTATTTTTTTTTTTTTGGATTTTTGTTAAGCATATTTTAATTATTATTGTAAATGAATTTTTTGTTTTTTTTTTTTATTTAAAAAAAAATTGATTTGATAAAAATAATAAATTTTTATTAATTTTTTTATTTTAATTATATTTTGATTCTTTTTTGTTTTTTTTTGTTAATTTCAAATTTTGCGACGTTAAAAACAATAAAAATAATTATTTATAATTAAATATTTGTTTGTTTTATATTTAAAATAAATGGCTTATAAGTTGAATTTAATGGTATTTAATACTCTATTTTTTTTTTAATACTTTTATAATAATACTTTTAATTATTTTTATGTTTTTATTTTTATTTTATTAATTTTATTTTTATTTAAATAAATTGTTATTTTTTTTTTTTTTTTGTTACTTTTTATTAGAAAGTAATTACATTATTTAATTTTTTTTATTAAAATTTTATATTTATTTAAAATTGTATTTTATTTATTTATATAGTTATATAATAATATTTTATAATTTTTTTTTTAATTACATAATAATTAATTATTTATTTAATATAATATTTGTTTTTTCGGTTGTTGTTTTGATGTTCTAACAATTGTGAAGACAGTTTTTTATTTGGATTTTTAAATTGTAGTTTTTTAAGTTTTTGTTTCTTTTCAATAATAATTAATAATATATATTTGAATAATTCTATAATGTAAATATAATTTTAATATTTAATTTAATTAATTTCTTTTATACAGATAATTATTTTTTTTTCTTTTTGTTTTATTTAACAAATTAATTTTTGTATATTACAATATTAAAAATATATAATGTGAAAAATTGATGTAATTATTTTTCGGAAAAATTTAAAGATGTAAGAAAAACTTTTCAAAAAAAAAAAAAAAAAAAACCGCATTTTTGTTGGTGTTGTTATTTTGTTGGGAAACTGATCAGGGGGCCTTATTTTTTTTTTTTATTTTTTAGAATTTATTTTTAATATTTGTAATATAGAAAAATTTATTGTAAATTGTTTTTTTATTTTATATTTTTCATCTGTAATTTGAGTAATTTTATTTACGATTTTTTTATTATTTTTTTTTTTTATAAATTTAAAATATAATTTACTTAAAATTTAATTTATTATTAATAAATTTTTATTTTTTGTTTTATCTTACATTCGATTTAATGACTAAAATCTAATTTTTTTTTTCTGTTTTTTTAATTTATAAATAATTTGAAAATATTTAAATACAAAAAATTTTTGTTGTTAGTTTTTTATATTAATTTATTTTAAAAATTGATGTTGTTATTTTTTGGAAAAATTACGATGGTATTTAATTTTAAGTTACAAATTTTTTATTTAGAGAGAGACGAAGGTTTTGTGTTGTTGTTGTTGTTTTTTATTTAAATTAATTAATTATTTTTTGTATTTAAAATATTTTTAAATTATTTATAATTTATATGTTTTTTTTTTTATTATAATTATTATCCGATTTTTTTTTATTTTATTTGTATATTTTTAATAATATTGGACATAAGTAATTTTTTTTTATATTTATAATATTTATAATTAATAACTTTATCTTCTTATTATTAATAATCAAGTTTACCTAAGTTAAAAAAAAAAAAATTAAATATTTTTAAATATTTTTTGTTTTTATTTGTATAATTTTTTATTTTTATTTTAATTTTGTTTTTTTTTTAGACAGACATTAATGATAATTTTGTTGTTGGATATAGGAATTATGTTTATATATATTATTAGAAAAATTGATTTGAGATCGATTGATGTTAATTAATTTTATATATGAATAATTTTTCTAGAGAATTTTTAAGATATTATTTAAAATTTTCATTAAAAAAAAAATTGTTTTTTTTTGGTGTTGTTTTAAAAAAAACCGAGTAAGAACGAGAAGGAGGTTTTTTTTTAATTACTATTTATTTTTTAATTTAATATATATAGTCATAATTATCATTAATATCAGTCAAAAAAAAAAAAGATTTTTTTTATTAATTTTAAAAATTTTCGATTTTTAATAATTGTTTGTTTCTAAATTTATATGATAATTTTGCATTTTATAATAATATTTGTCATCATTTTAATTTTTAAATATTTATAATTTTCTATTTAATATATATTATTATTACTAAAAAATTTTATTGTAATAGATTCATTTTTGCGGTCCTGTTGAGATTGTAGTTCGTTATTCCCAGGTGGACAAATTATTTTTGGTGACCATTTTTCTAATGTGTATTTATTATTAAAAAATATTATTTGTAGTTCTTTAAGAACAGCGTTTTTTTTTGTAGATATATAAATATTTTTGTTGTTTTGTTTTTTTGTTAATTTAACATTTAATATTATATTTTATAATAATTTTTATATATTTTAAATAATTTTTTTTATATTTTTAAGGATTTTTATTGTTTTAATTGTATTTATGTTTTTTAAATTTTATTAAAAACTAAGAAACATTATCAAGGTACACGATGAAAAAATTAGACCAGACAGTGGTTCATATGTGAAAAAGCACTTCCTAGTTAAAAGAAACAAGCTTTTGGGAGCTAAGAATTTCTTAAAACCAAATTTTTTTTATTTTTCTTCAAATTTTATAAATTTTCATTTAGATTTCATATTTTATTAATTTTTTTTTTGTTTTTTGGAATTTTTTATTTTGTGATTTTTATTGTGATAATGAAAATATCAGTAGTAAGAGTAGAGTAGAATTTATGCTGTTCGACAACGATTTTTGCCCAGTTATATTAAATTTAAACATATTTTCATTTTCATAACAATTCACAATAATATAAAATGCATTTTTCGATTTATATATAATTTTTTGTGGTTGGATTTTTTAATAACAAAATCATAAATAATAAAAATAGCAAAGATTGCATATTTTTATAGTGCTTTTTATTATTGTGAGGAATATATATATTTTTTATTTTTTTAATTAATTTTTGGTATAATTTAAAATTTTATATATTTAATTTTTAAATAAAGCAAATTTGTTCTAAAAAAATTTTAAATTTTTATGGAAATTTATATTTTATATACAATAATTAAGAAAATAACGATTTTTTGTTCTACTATTTTTAATAATATAATTTTTTTTTTTAATTAATTTTTAGACCAATTATAAATATATACTTTGTATATAACTATTATTTTTTATATATATATATAATATATATAAAGATTCGCTGTTCTATATAATATCAATGGCTCATTTTTAATGAAGTATAAGTAATAAATTATGGTTTTATTTTGGAAATTTTATTTATTATTATTAATAAATATAGGAAGCAGGATTATATTTTAAATATTTTATATTCAGAATAATAAAATTTTCATAAATATATTTTAGACATAATAATAATTAATAAAGTTTTTTTATCGGGAAGGGAAGACTTGTGGATTTATAAAAATTTTGATTGATTGGTTAAAAATTATATTACAAAAAATTAATAATTATACTTTAAAAAAAGGTTATATAAAAATGTGTTCATTTTCTTTATGGTTTTTGTTAACATAAAATGAAAACAATTAAGTAATTATAATTTATGTAAATTTATGTGTAAACTTTTATTATATAAAAGTGTACGAAAATAGTTTCATTAGTTTACAATTCAATGAAAGGTTTTTTAATCCTTCTTTTAACATTGAATACTATATAAGTACTAAATTTAATCTGAGACTAGTACCATGATAAATAATAAAGAGGGATTTCAATTTATTTGTAAATGGCTATCAGTAGGTTGATGGCTATCATCTTACAGATTTGACTTAATTCAAATTGAACCAATCACAT
The DNA here is from genome assembly GCA_963920725.1 of Rhamphomyia laevipes. Classification (NCBI taxonomy): domain Eukaryota; kingdom Metazoa; phylum Arthropoda; class Insecta; order Diptera; family Empididae; genus Rhamphomyia; species Rhamphomyia laevipes. The sequence goes on from OY987259.1 coordinate 37,226,521, forward strand.
TCAATATGGTATGATAACTTGATAGATTTTCTATATATTATCAAAAAGCATATATAGGAAGAGATCAAACTCTACATAAAAGATTTAATCTGAATTTTTTTTTTGTAGATTAAATCCCACAAGAATGAAAGCTTTTTTCATATTACATATAAGTAATTTGTGGATTTTTCAAGTGTGTATATTTGAAAAAGCTTTATACTTCTGGGTTGTGGAATTTAATATTGAAATGTTGTAATTAAATTCCACAATAAAAACTTTTATATGAGTTTTGATCTCTTTATATAAATTCTTTTTGATATTATACATATTAATAAGATCTACATATCATTTGAACGAATTACATTACCAATCATATTATGATATTATGATTCAATTATGATAAATAAGTTCTGAATAAACATTATTTGTATTGTAGAACTTAATCATTTAATAGGGGCTGAATTGTTTAGCCAATAAAAATTTGTGCTTCATGACTTTTTTTCCAAATTATATATACTTTTAAGATATAAAATTCTTATAAAAAGTCGAAATCATGAATTGTTACTGGACCCTTGATCTAAAGACGACACTGATATTTATAGGGTACACAATTATATTTTTGTGAAATACATTTGAAATTAGGGAATATTCAAAAAAAAAAAAAGAAATGATTAAAACTCTGTGTTCTGATTGAATGTGTACAAAATTTTAAATAATAATATCGAATCAAACAAATATAAAAAATCAAAATATTCAATTAAATTTAAAATAATTTTTGTTTCAATTTTTTTTGTTGTTTTATTTGTATTGTAAGTGTGCAAAATTATGGTGCAATTTTAAATTTATCGCATGCAATAAAAAAAAAAAACTATATTTTTTATTATTTTGTATATATTTTTGTTTTCAGACAAATTTCTAATTATTATTTTCGTTTATTATATACAACATTACTAAATTATATTTGTAATTATTATTAACATAGAATTTCTGAACATTATCACAAACCAAATAAAAAAAAAAACGTTCTCTAAGATGTTTTGAAATAATTCTATATATTTAATTAAAAAATTGAAATTTCTTCGTAACAGTCTTCCTAAAAAATTTCTAAAAATAAATAAAGTATGTAATTAGAAAAAACAAAATCATTTCTAGAGAGAGCCTGAAAATAAATTATAGAAAATCATTAATTTTTAATAAATTTTATATTAAAATATATAATGAAATAAAAATATTATCATGCCATGCAATCATAATTAAAATTGACATTTTATTTGAGATTTAAATTTTTTATTGATATTATTTTGTAAGTTTTTTATATTAATTATAGTTTTTGTTCTGTTTGTCCAAAATTAAAGAAAACTTTTAAATTTTTATCAGGGCCGGTTTTGACTATTAATTTAAATTTTTTGCTTTAGGCAATTTTTGTACAGTGCATATATTTTTAGATTTTTTAGGTAATATTTTATTTCCATCTTGTAATTTAATTGTTATGAACCCCTAAGTTTTGGTCTTTTGTAATTAAGTCCGAAAAACTGATTTATTCTATAATATTTTGGGTCGGTCGTGGAGTAATGATTAATGGAGTTCTGAATAATTTTTCATAAAAACAACTTTTTGTAGCAAAAAAAAAGAAAATTATTCGAATCACCCTGTTTTTTATATATATATAATATTTATCAAGAAAATAAATTTAATTTAAAGAACAAAATAGAAATTTATAAAAAAAAAAATGGTTAGTAATTTATTTTCAAAGGAGCTTCACGAAAATTTCTTATTCCTCCCAGAAAAAAAAAAACAAGATAAACATAAAAAAGATAACATAAAAAAACTTTTTAGATAAATTTTAAAAGTCAACTTTAAAATATATGATAATAAAAATATGTGTACTAAAGGCCCAATCTAAATGTGAGCGCAAATCGATAGCTCCTATCTGTAGATATTCTGTAGAAAATTATTCATTTTTGGAATGCCATACATTAGATATTATAAAAATTATCAAAACGGCGGTTACGTTACGAGTTGCATGAAAAATTTGTAAAACTTTGACTACTGTATTGAAATTTTCTGGCACTGGCGGTTAATTATTCAATACAATATTGTTCAATCTCGTCGGTAGTAGCTTTATTTCTTCTTGTCGGTTTACCGCGAGCATTGCGTTTGCTTTCATTGTTTTCCATATGTTTATAACATTTTTCAAAAGTAGCGCTATCGGATTGTGCTTACATTACGTATGTGCCTTAATTAATTGAAATTTACAACAAAGATTTATATTTAAATGAAAATGATTAACAGTCTTAATAATTCAAAGAATTTACTTATAATAAAAATGTTTTTAGACAAATTATTCTGTTAAAAAGTATTTATCCAATTAAATTTACAAAAAAAAAAAAATTAATATTTAAATATTTAAGAATTTTTTATTTTTAAGATAATCATTTTTCATTATTTCATATGAAAAACAAAAATAATTTAAACATATTTTTTTTTTTTTAATAGAAAATATGAAATGAAAAATTTATGTTGGTATTATAATATATAAGTAATTTTCCAAAAGGAAATTCAATATCCTTTTTTCTAAGAAATAATATAAATATAATATACTTATAAATATATATATACATTCGTCATAAGAATATTTTTTATATATATATATTATATAAAAAATAAAATAATTCGTATTTTTTATACAGAGTGATTCTAATGGATGGTCAAAACGAAAATGATTGTAATAGTCAGTGGCGGTACGAATTTAACAATAGTGATGGGGGACAGTTATATTATATTACTGAGTCCCTGGCTCTCCTATATAAAATCGACTCCACGCAGAGATTTATAAATTAAATTATATAAAATAAATATAAAGAAAAATATAAAAGAAATAAACATAGAATTAGGAACAATTTCAAAACGAAACAGTTTTGAATAATAATAATGAAAAATAAATACAATATTTTAGTTTTTATGAATATTATTATAATTATTGTATAAAATAATTATAATTATTTAATGTTTAAATAAAATTTTGTCCACCCTTAATATTTGCAAATTCATTTATCGCCAGCGGTAATGATTTGGTTATATATTCACAAAATTGTTAAAAAAAATTTAATAGTTTAAATTTGAAGGACTTATTTTAAATTTAAAGTGAAATGCTTAAACATTTCATAATTGTACACAACTGTTCTGAATTGACCAGAACTGTTTAAAACACTAACCTTCATTAGCTTATATAGATAGATCCGCCTCTGATGTGACAGTACTATTTTAAATATCTTAAAAGTTCAATACTTATTGTATTCATATATTGCATATTGCAAATGTCATTTTTTGAAGGTTTCTTCAATATTATTAACACATGAATTTCATATATGTGTATCGCTTTATTGTCAGTAAATTAAACGTAGTTTTCATATTCTGACAGAATCAACCTGTATTTTTATTTACTTGTTTATATGGGGAATTTTATGTTTCGAGATTACTTTTTTTTCGGTTTCAATATAAATCTTCTCCCCAAATAAAGTCATTTTGTATGATATTTAACTAAAATATTTGGAAGATAATATAGTATATAGATATGATATTATTATATTTTATATCCTGATATAATAAATTAAATATATAATTTTTATACAAGGTACACAATTTTATATACTTATATAAATATTTATACAACGACGACGATATGTTTTTTTTGTTTGTAAAATATTCGTATATATATTTTTTAGATGTAACTAATCATAATTTAATATATAAAAATAAAATTTTAATAAAAATATAAATTATATACTTAAAATTTATGTTAAAACTATTATATATAATAATTATATTCCGTGTTTTTTTAGAGCCTTTTTATATATTACTGAGATGATGTCAATTTTGTAGTTAGGGATTCTTTCATTAATTACATAAGAATTTATAATTTTGATAAATTGATTTTTTTTTAATTATATATTAATTACACCCTCTGTAATTTACAATCAATTGTAAAGAAGACAAAACTTAATTAAATGAAATATTTCATTTAACAATTTTTATGGTTATCATTTATATTTCAATTTTCATCTAGCCGCACACAATAAAATTATGAATATACTTTTTTGTATCTTTGAGTAGCTCAAAACTTTGGTACTCTAGTTCTAACCGAATAATTATTTTTGTATCAATACAACAAAATCCTATAGATAAGGTCCAGGTTAAAACCGACCGATTAAAAGTTTTGCTTAAATAAAGTAATAATACAATTAATTCTCTTCACCTGGAATATCAGGCAATACACAAAATTTAATGTATATCACTTAGGTCGTGGTCGTGGTGTTAGAAGGTATATACTTGTGTCTTAACAATCTTTACATAATATTAATCAATCACAGTCGAATTCCGAGACAAAATTTCAATAATAAATTAATTATTATTGGACAGAGGGGCAGTAATTTTATATTTAGAAATTTGTCAACATAAAAGTTAAAACAATAAAATGAATTTTGTTAATAACTTGCAAATATATACAGCATATTTTTTTCGATTCCCAAGAATACATTAAAAAATTGCTGCAGTTAAAGAATGTGGGACTACACTGTTGCCAAGTTTCAATTTGAATTATATTTTTTTTGGATTCCCAAGAAGTACCTTAAAAAATTGCTGCATTTAATGAATTTCGGACTACACTGTTGCCAAGTTTCAATTTGAATCATATTTTTTTTTTTTTGGTTTTCCAAGAAGTACCAAAAAATACCCTGCAATCAAAGAATGGGTGGTACAACACTGTTGCCAAATTTTAATTTGAATCATAATTATTATTATTTTTCAAAAATTTATAAGTTTTATCGAAAAACGCATGAAATTTGAAATTTTAGTAATTTTTTGACTAGGGTTACCAAATCTAAATATATTTTCTAAGGGTCATAAAATTTAACAGATAATTTTTGTTTTTAATTATAAATTATTTATTATATTATTTAATTTATTTTTAATTATTTATATAATTTTATTATTTTACTTATTTAAATTTAATTTATTTCATTTTTAAATGGACGTGTTTGTTTGTTAAAAAATTTTTTATTTTTATATTGTTTCTTTGTTATTTTTGTAATTCGTTTCTGTTCTTTTTTAATTTTTAATTTTTTTTATTTGTTTTTCTTTTTTTAAAATTTTTTGTTTTTATTTTTATTTATTTGTTGTTTTGTCAGTATATAAAATATATTTACATAAAAAAAGCATTTGCAAACGAAATTTTTTGGTATATAATTTATTTTTTTTTTCAATATATATTATTATTAATATATATATAAGAATTATTATAAGAAAAAGTGGCGGGTTAAATTTATTTTTTGTCTTAATGTCTTTTTGTATAATTTTTTTTTTTGTAATAAATATTTCATAGATTTTGTTTGTCAAAAAAGAAAAATCATATTTATATACAGCGCGAAAAAAAGGCATAAATTCATTAATAAATTTTATATTTTTTTTAATTAATTATTGTTTGCTTTTAAAAAGTAGAATTTATCAAAAAACACTAAATTAATTTTTTTTTTTGTACTGATGAGATAATTGGTTTGTCTTTATTATTTTGTTTTTATTTATTTTAGTTATTAGAAAGGAAGGACTACAACAAACAAGAGAAATCAAAATATGTATTTCAGAAATTTAGGATTTTATATATATTTCTACAAATACGGTATATACACAAAATACAGATTGTTCATATAACTCAATGTCTAAGTGAGTAGAAATACAATTTCCATAAAATAAATAAATTATGATTTTATATATAATTTGGGATCCATGCAGTTTAAATTGGTTTGTCAATAAGTATATATAGAGGAGAGAGATCAAAACTTATATGAAATTACAAAAACATGAAAGCTTTTCATATTAATATATTTTATAATAAATATAAAATTATTTTATACTAAAATATTGCGATTATATTCCACAATAAAAACTTTTATATGAGTTTTGTTCTCTTTATTCAGATTCGTCAATAGCACTAATATACTCGTAATTAGTGTTAAACCATTCTCTGTTATTTAATTCTACAATATTTGTGTAATTTTTGTTAAATGATGTTCTACCCCTAATTCTTATACATCTTCTTAAACTTGTCCTTTAACATATATTTTTATTTTTAGATCTGGATCTGAGCATATATCTAGACAATTCAGAAAGAAATCTTAAAACTTTATCGTCAAATTGTAGAATTTTCTAATATGATCAGATAGTATAAATTCAACAATGTATGGCTGAGTTTTTTGAACAATCTGTATAATAATTTGATTTCGGAAATTTGCCTGAGAATTATTTAGTGCTGACATTATAAATAAAATTTAAAGAAATTTTATAAACATACCATTTTTAAATTTAAGATTTGTAATAAAAATAAAAGAATTAAAATTCAATTTTTGAATTTCATAAATAATTATTTAATTAAATTTTTTTTTAATGCATATTTTATTTAGCAAAAATAAATATTCTATTTTAAAAAGCTATTAGAAAAAAAAATATTTAGATTTCTATACTGATTTACCATACCAAATTTCATTATTTTAAATATAAATTAAATAAAAATTGGAGTTAAATATAAAAGTTTAAAAAAAAAATCATAATGAAAATATATAATTTTTTTTTATTAGTATTTGATTTACTATTCACTAGCCAATTTTTAATTAAAATAAATAATAATATTAATAAAAAATTACAATTCGAGTACTTCGTGTATGTACTTAAATATTTACTAAATACTAATTACAAATCTGACTTTTTTGATTTAAAGACTTTTAGTATTTGGAATCTAATAGAAAATATAGATTTGAATTATACTATTTATATTGATACTATCTAATTATATTAATTTTTAAAATAAATAAAATAATTTATATATTAAAATTATAAATTAAAAATCTTGAAATTTATTAATTATTTTAATTATTATATAATTGCAAATTTTTTAATTTAACAACAAAATAAAAAATAATAAAAAAAATATATTAAGGAAATTGAAGAAGAAAAATTAATAATTAAAATTTATTTATTTAAAAATGTGCAAAATTTTCTAATTGATTTTCTCAAGCGTATCTAATTTTAATTGAAAAAAAAAAATGGTTACATTTTTTTTGTAATTAATATATAAGTATTCATAAAAATAAGTTTTTAATTTTATTTATTTAAATATAATATGTAAAATGCATAGATAAAGCGTATTTTTTGTTTAATTTTTTTTTTTTATAATAATTAATTTATTTATTTATTTAATTTTTTGGTAGATAATGATTAAAAAAAAAAAAAGATAAAGGAGAAAATTTACTTAAGAAAAACTATTAAACAAAAATGTATGAAAAGTTATGTAAAAATTATTTTTTATTAAAGTCCTTCGTTTTAGGTCCGAAATATAATAAATGCGATTGCGAGTGCGTCACTATTTATGATACAATATTGTACATTTATTATTCATTAAATTAGTTTTAGAAAGTAATTTATTAATACTGTAAAAACCGACTTTTAAGCTTTGAAAACAAATATTATTAGGATTGATATAATATTTTTCTTCTAATTTGTCATTCTATATATTTATATACTCTATGTTATGAGTTTTATGACAGACTGGTCGAAATACAATTCGATTGCATATTTTTCGATCAAAATGTCATGTTTATTGAATTATCTTAGTTACATTTTACGAGCAAAAAACTTAAAATATCAAACGCCTGTTTTTGAAAAATGAAAATTGTGAGCAGTGTTGTAAAATTTCATTCGCATCACATATAATTCGGCCTTTACACAATTTTAATTTAAAATATAAAAATATTAATATTTTTTTCAATGAAAAACTTTTTTAATTTAATTTCATAATTTTTAATTTAATTTTTATTTTATTTTTAATAATAATAATTAATAAATTTATATATAAAAAATTAATTCTTTATGAAATAAAGAATAAAAAAATAAATGAAATGAAAATTAAATTAGAAAATTATTAATTTTTGTATAATTTATTAATATTTTTATATTTATTAATATTATTTTATTTTCTTTATTTATAATTAAATTTTAAATATTATAAAGCTTTTCTTATAGTCTCCTTGCATAAGGTTTTTTTTTTTTTATTTATATTTATTTAATTTTAATTATTTTTTATATTTTTCTTTTTTCTTTTTATTGTTTTTTGTTGTGTTTTGTGAAATGTTTATGTTTTTTAGATGAATTTTTAATTAATTTTAGTTTAAATTTACAAATAAAAAAACAAGCTTTATTAATTTTTTTTTGGTCGAATTTGGAATTTTCTTAATAATTTCTTTTTTATTATTTATTATTTATAAAATTTTTGTTATTTCTGCTTAAAATGAGTATTTTTTGTTTGTTGAGTTTATTTAAGAGTTTAAATATTTATGTTGTCATTTGTGTGTTTATGTTAATATGTAAAGATATTTTTACTTTTAATGTTGTTTAAAATTTTGTTAGTAATAATTGTTAAAAATTTGTTATTCGCGATTATTGCATTTTTTTTTTCTATTTATTTATGGTAGAGAAAAGATTTTTTTATTATTTTTATTTAATAATTTATTTTATTTTAAAATCAAATTAATTTTTTTTTATAGCAATATTTTCTGTTCTTTGTTTATTTATTTGTAGATTATGTTAATTTATTTATGTATTTAAAAAAAAAAAAATACTTTAAAGTGTCATTAGAATTGTTGTTATTGTGTTAAAATGACAGTTTGTTCTTTTTTTGAATTTATTTATTATAATAATATTTATTTTTATTTAATAGCCTTTGGTTTTGGTTTTTTTATTTTTAAATTATTCATTTATTTATTTTTTAGTATTTTGTATTTAATTTAACGAAATTTTGTAGCCAGTCGTAGAGTATTTGTTTTAGGTTTTATAGGTTTTTAATAAATTTGTATATTTATTTATAAATTATTGTATATAATATTTTAATATTTATTTAATTTAATTAATTATTAACCTTAAATTTCTAATCAGATTTAAGCAGTTTTTTTTAATTATTTTCTGATGTGTTTTTTTTTTTAGTGTAATTTGTTTTTATTATGTTCTAATAAGTTTTGTTGAAAATATTTTTTATGAAGTTTTTTATTTTTGTTAATTTAGTCTAATTAATTATAGTATACAACTTACTAAAAACAAAAAAATTAAATAATAAATATCTACGTATTAAGTGAAGGTTATAATTATTATTTATTAAGTTTACTATTTTTTACTAAAAAAAAAAAACCAAAAATAAAAATGTAAATTTGAATTTCCTTTTCTACTATATTTATTTGCTACCAGTGGCGTTTCATCACTGCACACACTGCACACCCTAATCTACTTATTATAAATTTTTTTAATTTAGGGAAGGTATATTTATGACAACCAGACAGAAGTTTTATATAATTATTAATTAAAATATATAATTAAATAATTAATTTCTTTATTTTTCAATTATGAAAAATATATCTTATTAAAAACCGGTACTTTTTAATTAAAATATATTTTTCATAAATTTAAAAAAAAAAAAACTTCTTATTTAATTTAATATTTAATATTTAATTTACTAATTTTTTTTTAAATCAAAGAGCTGGTCTAAGAGATACAGTGTTTTTTTAGATGTGTATAAAAATTATTATATAAATTTAACTATTTAAATAAAAAAAAAGTGTTGTTTTAATTTGCATTTTATTATCGTAATTAATTACTTTATTTTTGTTAGTTTGTTTTTAATGTAATGATAGTACGAAGAGTAATTAATTAATAATTTTTTACCTATTTATTTTTAAATACATTTCTCGTAAATCTACACATTTGATGGCAATATCAAAAATGATAAATATTAAAATATTTTATATTTTTTTGCAATTAATATTTATTCAATGCGATTAATAATAAATTTTTGTTGTTATACTTTTTATTACCTAATTAGAGTTAAAGGGAATTTCCTAAAACAAAATAAAATTTAATTTTTATTATTAAATATTTCACTAAACTTTTTTGAAATATTTCACTAAAATATTTCACTGTGTTGTGTTTACTTATTAGAATATTAGAAAATGGCATTTTAATTTTAAATATTTTCTCTATATATAATAATTATAATAATAATAATAATTTGAATATAATAATTATTTTTTAAGTTTTTTTTTTGACTACTATTTTATTTAAATTACAAGGATAAATAATTTTTGTAATATAATTGTTTAAAAAAACAAAAAATAAAAAATCTTCATTTTAACTTAGCCAAGTTAAGAAATTTTAATAATCTTTTTTTTTCTAATTAATTAAATTTATATAATTTTTATATTATGTAATTTGAAAATTACGAAATTAAATTTTTTTTTTAAAATAATTTTTGTATTTTTACTAATATTTTTAATTAGAGAAGAGTGAATAAAAAAATATTCAATAATTTAATTTAATTTTAATATTTATAGTTTTATATTTGCAGTTTATTGAGAAAAATTAATAATTTTCTAAGAATTTTCGTATTTATTATTTGGAAAAATATTTTAGGATAATTATTTAGTCATAATTCGAGATAAAACTGAAAATTTACTATAATTTCAAAAATTTACTAACCAGGCAGTTTTAAAATATTTTTTAGAATTTTGATATATTTAAATATGTAGAAAATATGAGAAATTTTAGTTAAATTTTATCTAAATGTTTCTAATAATTTTTTTATGGAAAAATTTAAAAATTATTGTTTTTTTAAGAATGAATTTTAAAAATAATTTATTTTTTAATACTATCAAAAAATTCAAATTAAACTTTAATTCAAAATTTATGTAATATAAATTTTATGTTTTTTTTTTGTATTATAATTAATTTTTCTAATTTAGAAAAATTAATTTTTTGTTCGTTTCGGTCCTGTATTGCTCAAATAAAAATATAAAAAAAAAAAATAATATAAAATATTAAAAATAATAAATTTTTTATAATTTTTATATTTATTTATTTATTATTATTATATATTTTTTTTTTTTTAATTATTTTATATTTTAAATTTAAAACAATTTCATATATTTTTTTAAATTTATATACTACATGTTAAAACCGATTCAATTAAATTAATTAATCGATTAAATATTAAATATTTTTTATAAATTTTAGCGCATTCGTTTTTTTTTTTATTATTTAAATATTAAAGTATATAATATAAATTTAAATACAATGTTTTTTAATTTTATAATTATATTTATTATTTCGGTTTTTATGATTCTTTTTTTTTTTAATTTATATTTAAATTTAATTATTATATAATATAAATTTTTGTTACTTTTAAAAAATAATTTCTATAAATCCTTAATTATCATGATATGAATCGTAATTTAATGCATAATTTAATGTTTGTTTGTATTTTGTATGTTTTAAAAACTACAAAATGAAAAATTCTAATTTACTAAAAATAAATTTAAAAGGATAAAGGATTATGTTTTTTTTTTTAACAAAATTTTTTATTTCAATTCTCCTTTAAATAATATTTAAATTAAATAACATTAAATATAAAAAATATTAAAAAGAAAAAAAAAGAATTGTATATTAAAAACTGGATGATTATTAATTTTTTATAATTCTATTTATGGACAATTATTTTATTAATTATTTATTTTTTTAAAAAAAATAAAAATCATCCTGTTTAAATATTTAATATAGTATAATTAAAAAGATTTAATAAAACAACCTGTTTTTTATTTATTTATTTATAAAGTTATTAAAATATAAAACATATTTTGTTTTTTATAATTATAGTAATTGAAAAGAAATATTATGCTTAAAAATCAGAGTTAAATAATAAAAAAAAATATTATAATTATTTAAATTTTATATTAACAAGAAAATGTATTTTTTTTAAATTATTTATTTAATAAATAAAAAAGAAATGTCTACAATATTGTAATATAAAATTATTTATTTTGTATTTTCAATAAACTATTTAATAACATTAAGTAATATCAAAAATAATTAATATAACATGCTTCAAAACATCATGCAATTTAATAGTTTTATTTATAAACTTTAATTTTTCTATAAAAAAAAAATAATATTTTAAATTGTAATAATATTAACAAAATTATATAATAATTTAAATAGTTTTTATTTTTGAGTATTTATTGATTTCCAAACAAATATTTGTCCAAAATAAAAATAATAATTGATTGATATCAATAGTGTAATTTTAAAAAATATTTAATTTTTTACAGTGTATTTCCATTAAAATGGTTTACATTAATATCATTAAATTTTGTAATATCTATTTATGCAAATTGTATGTTACTTTATTTACACATTTTTTGTGTTTGATTGATTTAAACAATTGTTTTATAAAATTACCATTTTTTTTGTTCTAATTTGTCAATCTATATAAATATATACTCTTTGATATCATATATAATGATATTAAATATGGGAAAAATAATGTGACAAAGTTGCATAGACGCAAAATTTATTAACTTGAATTATTTTTCAATTTAACAAGATATTAACAATATGCTAAATGCTGTTATATATTAGAATTAGGCAGTAGTGTTTATATGGACAAGTTAATTGCAAACTCCAAAACTATTTAAATTATTAAGAATAAACAATTTTATTTTATAAAGTAAATTATTGAAATAATTATTTCTCATGTTCTAAAAATGTGTTAATTTAATGATTTTATATTTAATAATTATTATATATTAAAAAATTTATATAAATAAATAAAAACATCTACAAACAAAAATATTTATCGAAATTTTTTAATTCGTATATAAAACAGAAAATAAATAATTAAAATTAAAATTATTTTTCATATTAGAAAAAAAATGTAATATAAATATTTAAAAAATAAAATTAATATTAAAAATAATTGTTTTTAGAATAAAAATCTATAATTTTGGTGCTTTAATAATATCAAAATTGTAAAATATAAAATTTTATAATTAAAATCAATTAAATATTTATATAATTTAGATTCTATATTAACTTGTTAAATGAAAAATTAAAACATTTTTTTTTTGTTTAATTATGTTAAAAAATTAAAAAAATTAATAAAAAAATTAAAATTAAAATTATTTTTGTTTGTTTATTTGTTTTTTTGTTTTTTTTTCTCTGTTTATATTATGTGTAGATGTAAGAGTTTTTGAAATTGGGCAATAGCATATATTAAAAATGTAATAAATATTGGTAATTTATAACCATTGATATTATTATTATGAAATAATAAGCGTTTACTAGAATTACACATATCTTCCTCACAAAAACACATATGTCCATTGCCTGAACTTTCCATCATGCACACATGATCGACCATAAATAAATTAATTTGTAATTGCGATGTACACATTCGACGTACGACTTCATATGCTGTAAAAATGTTTAAATAAATATTTTTTTTTTTAATTGATAAAATGTAAATAATTTTATGCGGTGGATTTATGTAATTTTTTGTTTATAAAATAGTTTGTGTCAAAGGAGATCTATTATGATTATCTTATCGAATTTAATAAATCAGATTACGATAGTAATGTCTGAATTCATAGACTCGACTTAATTTTCGGTTAATCGCGGATTTATCTGAGAACGGAAATTATTTTGAACCAATTTCATTTCTCAACTACAATAATTATTTTAAAAAGTATCATATTCAATAAAAAGATAAGATCCATTTATGAATTCGGCATACTTGTTTGACAGATGACAGGAAATGAAAATTCCGATATAAATTTTTATTTTTATAACATTTTCTTCAATTTGCAAGTTAATAGTTTTTTTTTTTTTTTGGTTAAAAAATGTTAGAAAAAGTTAGCTGCTCTGAAATGTTAGTAGTTTTACCAAATAAAAAAACTTTTAATACAATGTCCACTTGACAGGTCTGTGAACGTGAACCTAATTTATATTTATTATTATTACTTTTTCTTAACTATTTATTCAATTTTAACATTTAATATGCTTACATTGGAAATTTATCTAATAAAACATTTTTATATCGAAAATTAAATTGAAAATACGATAATTATTCATAATAGTTCTCCCAGTTATTAATTGGATAGATGCATTGTTGATATAGTTTCGTTTTAATGTTACTGGATGGATTTAATATATTTTAATTATTCATTTTATTCAAAGATTAATTGGCTATATTGAATATTATATAATTTATAGATAAAATTTTAATATATGCTCTTGTTTAGGTTATGTTAGGTTATAGTGACCACTGACCACACTGCATCCATAGAGGTACCACTTTCATGGCTAACTAACGTGGAGTATCATGTGTCCAGTAAGTCGAAGGATTTAGAATTTACAGCAAACTTGAAGAGTTTTCTGATTCTGCAAATCGCGAACCCTTTTAAGAGCTCGATAATCAGGTTCTTCTAGAATAATAGTTCTACGTCTATGTTGTTAGAATTCTTATGTAGTTTCTACGAATTAATTAATATTTAATTATAAAATAATGTAAATTCTAATAATTTTATACCAAATTTTGTTTCATTTTCAATTAAACTAATCAAATCAGAAAATTTCCACCAATCGGAAATATTTTTAATTAGAAAACGAGAATTGATAAAACATTTATATATCGAATTTTTCCGGAAAATTTGGTTGATTCACTTGAAACCTATGATAATATTTGTCATAATATTACATCAACGAGATTCCTTGATATCAGAAAATTTCGATATAAAATTAATTGTTTTATCAATACTGGGTTTCCTAATTTAAAATTTCCGATTGGTGGAATTTTTTGATTTGATTCATGTAGAAATAAATATGGTTTTGTAAATTGTATTGTATATTTAAGTGGATTCAAAATTGGAGTTAAGCGCTGATTTGATTTGAAAATTGATTTTTTACAACCCTGTAATATAATATCGCTTTGTTCAAAAATAATAGCATTTATCATATTAAAGTAATTAAATCATAATATAATTTACTATTACATAATAAACTCATCCAGTAACACCAAAAAAATTCACCAATATAATAAAGTGTTAACATTTTTGAAACATTTATAAAATAATAAATCAAAAACTTTAAATTTATAAACATTTAAAATATTAATTTTGTATTTTTGTTTTGGCATAATAACAAAATTATAATCATTTAAAAAATTACAAATAAATATTGAAAAATTTCATTCACAAATTAATTTTTTTTTTATTAAATTTTAAATCACTTACGAGATTTTGAATGTCGAACCATTTTTACACAACATCCATTACATGTCATTAATGGTGGTTGATCTCTTGGCAATGCTGTATAATTAAATGGATCCTTACATCTGGCATCTGTCCATGAATCACATTCATAACAATAAATTGAACGAGCTAATATGAAGAATTTGTTTAATGGGAAAGAGAGAAAGGAAAACGAAAATATTATTTACAACATTTAAATAAATTTAAATAAAATTAAAATAAAAATAAATAAATTTAATTTAATTTCATTCATTTTTAAATACAAAATAATTTTTTATTTTAAAAAAGAAATAAAAAAATTTTTATATCCACTTGATTTCAATATTAAGATAAAAATAAGCAAATGAAATATGGATATAGAAACTTATTTAAAAATTTGAATTTTATAGGTAAACTTTAATCGGACGTCCAGCCTTTGATGAGCCTTTCCAATTCCATATATTCGTACATGCTATGATTAATTACTAATAGTATATGCAATAGAATTTACTATTTTTCAAACAAACCTTGGTTAAATTTAGTACCAAATTTATTTCATAATTCTTCGTGCGAGTACACTAGATTTTTTTCAATTTAAATTATTCCGCTTGTAGCATTACAGGTGAGTTGCGAATAAGTGAATCATAATCAAATTCGATAAATTTTTGGTTATGAAAATATAATTGCTATAAATCTTAGTCGAGGTCAACCAAAGAACACGTGTAGTGTAGTCGGACAATACTCCGAGAAGTAGGAAAATGTAATCATACATGGAAAGGCGCAAAAACTGCAGTGGCAAACTGGAATAAGATGGAGATGCCAAATGGAAGCTTTATGTGCCCAAGATGAGTAATGAAACAATTTAAATTGAGGAACGACTTTTGTAGATTACTTTTTCCAGAAAAAAGTCGTAGAATCCAACAAAAAAAGTGGTTGTATCCGACAAAAACTGTTGTACCCAAAAAAAAGCTTTTTGAACGTACTGTTCAACAATCTTGAAACATATAGAATTATAACGAGAAAAGTTAACCGCGTTCTTCTGCGGAAAAGTGCGCTCCAATTCCGTTCTGTCGCTTTGAAATGTCAAGTATAAGTTTACATGCTGTATGTATTCATTTTCTCTAGAAAATCACTTTTAAAAAGACTAGTATTACAACTTTTAAAAAGACTAGTGTGGAGCGTGGCTTGTTTTCTATTTTCATTTAAAGGTTCTGCCAAAACCAATCAAAAAAATTATTTAAATTTAATTAAATTTTCATGTTTTTTATCCTTTTATTGAATTTAGTGGATATAATATTTTTATTTTTTAATTATTATGTATTTTTTTATGTACTATATATAAATTTATGATAATTTTACAATTTATATTTTTCTTTATATATAATTTTAAAAAGCACTTATTGGTGAATTAGTTAATATATAATAAAGCTAATTATAATTAATTTTTTTTTATTTAAATTTATTTCAATGCGTACTAAAATATAGTTTAATAAATTATTTTTTTTTTGTGTTTTTTTACAATTTATTACTTATTATTTTATGTATTTTATAGCCAGCTAAAAAGCTTTTATATGTTTTTTTTTATGTAATTAAACTCTAAAACATAAATGTACACACCAGTTAATTAATAATAAATTTTGCAGAGTTTTGATCCGATTTAGTCAATGAAAATATTTTGTTTTTTAGTATACTAGAGCCATAAAATAATGCATGATATTTTGAGGAATTATAAGGAAAAAATTATTCAAATTGATTTTAAATGAAATATTCATAAATAGAAATTGAATTGGATTTGTAATTAATTATAATTATGTATTTCTTGCGTTGTTAGAAAATTGTAGTAGTAGTAGAGCCTCGTTTGACATTAACGTTTTCAATTGAACTTTTAAAGCAGTTACATTTATGCGAATTTCAGTGTAAATTAGATTAAATAATCAATTAGACTAGATATCACTAAAATGCATTAAAGCAATTAAAATAAATTGAAATGATAGATAATATCAATCACTGGTACAATACCACCTTAAGATCAACAATGGCCGTAATAGAAGAAGATCCATCTAAGCGAAGCTAATTTATAAGCTACATTTCGGTCAATTTTGTATAGTATATTGGTAATATCATGGTTGGTAAACCGTACCTAATGATCATCTTTTAAACATGTTCTACAAAAAATCTGGATTAATCTTGCCATTTGTTAATTAACTTCAATTTACTTGTAATACTATTTTGCATTTGGTGCTAATTACACGATTTTCATTAACGCGCCAGTATTTCTATTCTATAAATTTACTTCCAACAGCAAATTAATTTAAATTGTTCAGTGAATACCATTTACATTACTCTGGGGACAAATGTATATTTCCATTAAAATTATCCCAAATCGTACAATACAGATACATATACTTTTAATCGTAGTCCTTTATGACCTGAAAACATACTATAGAATAGATCTTAATAATATGATCTGGCATGCTGTCAAATTCATTACCAAAAAAAAAAAAAATATAAAATAATTTTGGAGAACTTATTATGCTTACAGATGTAAACAATTTATATTTTTGAAATTAGTTTTTAATTTTTGATAATAATTTTATAACCATACATTTCAATTTATTTAAATAATCATGAAATCAATTGTACTGACTGACATTCTAAGTTTTTAAGTGATTAATTCCTCAAGACACGATTACAATTACATTGCATTGCAGCAAGTCCAATCGATTCACTTACACTGAGGTTAACAATTCTACTAGGTATAATTCTAGTTGAGTTGAGGTAATGGTCGGTTTTTTTGGCGCACGTAGATGTGGTCTGCTGCTTGCATTGAGACTAAATGGACTATAAGTTAAATTGTGCCGAGTGGAATTGTTCCCGTGAAATAGTTCTCACTTGGAATTGTTCTCACTTGGAACAGAATTGTTCTATAGTGGAATCGGTCGGTTACCATAAAAACATATTTTATTAAAAAAATGTAAGGTTATACTTTAAATTGACAAAATTATGAGGATTTGGAAAAACTTTAACATTTTGCATTTCTATATTTAATTATTAATACCGAAATCTGATATTATTTATTTCATCTGAAATTCAATTAAATTATTTTTTTCAAATAAAATTGTGTTATGAATTTGAAATAAATTGAGAATTTTTTTAATTATTATTATAATTTATTTATTTGAAAATCACAAAACTTCAATTTCCATGTAAATAAATTTAATTGGAAATGCAATTTTTTATTTTGATCCTATTTTCCAATTTCAATTCAATATTTTGCATATAATATATCAAATTTATAATTCAAATTCGATTAAATATGAATTTTAATTAAATTTTGTTATTATTGTGACAATCCGGATTTGATTTTCACAGAAAATCTGATTAAAATGAAATTCATTTTAAATACAATCATAAATAATATTATTAAAACCTCAACTAGCATGTCTTTTGGCAATGATTTAATTTTAATCCATTTTGAACACCTCAACAAAAACTTTTCACTGACAATTATTGGACCAAAAACTCTGCTTCACTAAACTATGACATGTTATATAAAATGTAAAATATATAATATGATTAATATTTATATGGTATAATAATGACAGTGTGATAAATGGTAATTATATGAAAAATATACAATTTATAAAATATTAATTTAATAATCTAATTAAAATCAATAATTAAATTTCAAAAACACATAGTATGAGTCACTCAAATGTTAAATGTTTCAATGAAAAAAAAAATGAATAAAATATTAAACAGAAAAAGAAATTATAAAAATATTAACTAAATATGAATTAATTTTGAAATATATTTAAAATAAACTATTAATTATTTGTTAATTGTTGTTAAAAATAAAATCAATAGTGCTTCTCCCGAGCAAGTGGATATTAGGTATATAATATATAATATCTTAATTGTATTTTGTTATTTTAATTATATATTTTATTTATATCCAAAGTTCTGTCAAAATTTCAAAACCATGAGAATATTATACACACAATATACAAAGGACATTCATAATTACTAAAAGTCCTTTCACAAATGTCACCATGAAATCTATCTATCGGTTATAACAACTTTTCATTCGATATATCAAAATGTTGTAAAACATCGAATGAAAATACAACAATTTGTGAAAGTATAGATTGACAGTTGTATGCGATATATCCAATGAAAATTCAACTGTTGCTATTTTGATTTGACTTTTATAAAACATTTTGATACTTCGAATGAAAACTTTTACAACCGATTGTGATATAATGTGAAGAGACTTTAATATTTTCATTTTTCTATGTAGTATTGCCATAGTTAGTTGAGTTACAACTTCATATCTCCAGCTTATCTGCAGGATATTCTGGATATTAATAATCAAAATATTCCAATTAACCACCGGTTCAAGCGAAGCACTAATATAGAAACAAAATTCGAAATAATAATTGATGTGTTTTCTTTACATGCGCTCTGGAAATTTTCATTCTTTAGTGATTTTTTGAAATTGGTGAAAATTTATTTTTTATTATGAATTTTTTTTTATTATAATTTTTAAGTTTTCATTTTTTTTTATATATATTTATATAATATTTTAACGGCCCTTTTAAGCTTGCGAAGCTCCTCATTATATTTCCTTCAAAATGTTGATTTTACCATTTTTTATATACTTTCTCATTAAACTTTGTGATATATATTGTTTTTTATTTCAAAAAAATTAAAAAAATAATTTTACACTGTTGAACCTATTTCTAAAGCCTAGATAGAACTTTATATTTACCTGTAATAAATATTATCTTTGTTTGCCATTTTTTTTAAAAAATAAAACAATTAAAATTATAATTATCGTGCAATTATTAATTTAGAATAATTCATTTTCGAATAATGTAATTAAAAAAAAAAACTAATCTAAAACTATAATCTAAAAATATTTAGTATAAGAATAGAACTACTAAGACTAAGTAATTCATTGAAGTTATTATAGAAGTAAACTACAAGAGAAACTGTACACGCTTCTGTAAAATAGTAACAAAGCTAAAGTAAAATTTTATTGTCATGATTATTTTTTTTTTACAGTGAAGAAAGAAGAAGTAAAACGGCAGGCATACGGCAGGCAATACCAAGAAGAACAGAAGAAGTAAACGGAATTAGAATGCTCTAAATATTTGATCTCCGAACACCACACGCAAATATAATCTACTGACTTCCCAGGGCACACTCTACCACAGGTCCTGCAAGTCTAGTATGTATATTACTACTGTTTCCGTGCTGATTTGAACTCGATTTAAATGCGAGTTAGCATACAAAGAAACACAAGTTGAGTTGAATCATCGTAAATTCCCATTTCAAGTTTAAAAAACTGGTTAGATTGAGTAAAAATTTTGTTTTGTATATAAACTGACATTTTAAAGTTAAGGTAGGTGGCACTGGCAGAAATAAATTTAAGCTTTATACTGAAGTTAGTTTCATCGCCTACAGTTCTGTGAACTGTCAAAAAAGGATTAAATTAAATATGAAATTATATATGAAATCAGTTGGAATAATCAATAATTTTACCATAAAAGTTGGAATAATCAATAATTTGTACATTGACGGCATTGTTAAGGACTACAGGGCATGAGAATGTCTCCCCAGCTGTAGAAACAAGAGGAATTATAATTTTTGTGATAAAAAATATGTCAAACATTAATTTCTTTTATATATTTAGAAGAAAAATAATTAAGTTTCTGTTAAAACTTTTAATTTAACTCATTCATTTTTTGTTTTTACTTTCACATGTAGGTTGAAATTAAAGGACTAAATGTGAATTCCTTAAACTCAACTATAACTAAATTCAAACTCCAATACATGTCACAAGACATAAAAATAAAAGCTTCATATTTAAATTAGTTTTAATTTATCATCATTTGTCTCGAAAATCAATCTCCAATTCAATTATTCTTTACTTCCTATGGTACTCTTCATAATCTATTTATTTGTAAACCAGGTTTCACCATTTCAAATGTCGGACAGCGACACCATAAAGTGTTCCTTATATTTCTCATATGGTTTTCACTTGCTCTGGTGTCATGAAATCACCATTTGGAGTGCTCCACACAAGTTTCAGTATAAGAAAATGAATTTTGTTAAAGCAGTGCTATAGAATACTAGAAACTGCTTGTACAAATTTGGTTGTGTTCATGTTCTTTCTTTTACTCAGACTTTGACTGCCCCCAAATCTGTTTTATTTATAATTATATTTTAATAATATTGTAATACATGACAATAAAATATTTCTATACTAATCGTAATTATGAATTTATTTACTAATGACATTTTATAAATGGAAAGATTTTATTATTCTGTTTCTAATATAATATAAAAAAAATTGTGCTTTGAAGGAAATATTTATATATAATAATTATAAAATTAAATTCAAAATTGCCGTTTATGCTAAATAAAATAATATTTTTTGTTGTGTAAAAAGATTGTACTAAGAAAAAACATAAATTTGCAAGAGAGTGAACAAGTAGAGTAGCTGAAAAATCAAACTTGGAAATCATTAAAAATTAAAATACGAATTAATATAACAAAATTAATGTACAATAAAGTTGAAAAAATAATTTAAAAAAAATGTTTTTTTAAATAAACTTCATAAATTTAACTTAGAAATTAAAAAAAAAATAAACTGAGTTTTAAAATTATAAAAATTATTTAATTTTATATTAATTTTTTATAATTTACTTTTAATTATTTATGTAGACATACAAAATGAATGCAACGGATAAGTTATAAAACGTATCGGAGTATGAGTGGAAGTTATTAAGTATTGAATCTTTGTTTGACATCTGGATGGGTTAGTGTCAGATCCATCAATTAAAATATTTGGAGTAATTGAATAAGACTTAAGGCTTAGAAAAATATACTCTAACGAATTGATGTGTAACTTTTTAAAACTAGTTAAAATTTAAATAATTAATAACAACTTTAATTGTCGTTTTCTAGTAGCCTTAACTCCATAACTGCCTTTTTAGTACTCAAAGAGATTACAAGTAATATTTTGGATATCATTGTCCTTTTTGGATCAGTTTTTGGCATCTATAATTTTTTTTCTTAGTTGAACTTTACTTGTTTTGTGAGATTGATTTATAAAACACAGAGAAAACTCTTAGTATTTTTCTTCTAGCAATAATATTTCTTTTTAGCTTAGATATGAGATATGAGTCTACAGCCTATAGTCCTCCTCTTTCTAATGAAATTCATTACTGACATTCTATTGCCACTTGAATTTATACTAATTAATTTTATATGAATTCCGAAAGCTTTTAACAAATAATAGCTTTTAATTGCCTCTTTAAATTATGTAAATTTTTTTTATGATTTATCCATGATAATCTTAATTATTTAAATAATCATACATTGTTAAATCATGGGGGGAATTAAACCCTCAGTAGACATATTTCCGTACCCCACTGCTTCAAATCAATTATTATAATAACCACCAGTTCCGTACGACATTGCATCAAGCAAATTTCATTACTGCGGTATTCATTTAAAGCAGAATCAACCTAGAGCGACATTGATGTATCAGCCTGGAAACGAATCCGTCACTGACACACTACCAGCTCAATTATTGTATATATAGAACGGCTATAGTTTTTTAGTAACGAAAAGGATCTTGATATTTGTAAATTACGAGCCTTGAAACATTTACCAGCGCCATTTAATTTTAGATTGTCATAATTTTATAATGTTTAATATTTATCAATTGAATTACTAAACCCTATTGAACTTACTAGAAAAACTTGAAAACCCTGGTGAACTGAAGCCTGAGAAAGTGAAGTTTTTCCACTCCTTTAAAAATAAACAACCAACCAAACTCTACTAAACGCAAATAATAATTTATTTCAAACTTTTACGTTGCACTTTTTGGTCATTCTGTGTCAAAATTAATGATGTCTTTACTTAATTGGAATATTATGCTTTACATTAAACATAAAAGTATGTATAATATTTAAAAATCAAATTAATTAAAAAGTGTATTAATTAAACATTCTTTGTGAGAAGTATATTTAAAAAAAAATATATTATTTATAAATTAAATAAAAAATTTAAATTAAATTATATAATTAAATTAAAAAAAAAATATTGTGTGCGCGCATTTCCACAAATAAAAGAATTTAAAATTAATTAATAATTTACAATATTAATTTGCGCATTAATTTTATAAATATATAATAATTAATATATAATATATATAATATATATATAAATATAAATATAGTAATTAAATAATCCGAATTACATTAATAATAACAACAATTATAATATTGAATTTTTTAATAAAATTTATAAAAAAATAATTAAATAAATTAAAATTAATTTAGTATTAAATAAAAATTATATTTATATAATAATTATTTTCTTGTTTTATATTAATATATATAAAGTATATATAAAATATATATATAGATAAAAATATTTAATATTTTCATATTCTTTTTTTGGGTTCATACTTTGGCATTCGGCTGACACTTGTGGAATCCAAAGCCAAAATAGCATTCCAAATGTTGCTGCAATTATAAAAAAGAGAAATAGAAAACAAGAAAATGGGGAGAAAATATTTTTCAATCATAATTTTCTTATTATTAAATTTTTAGATTTCGAAGAAATTTTCATTTTTTTTTTTTTATCTTTATTAAAGGGAAAAATTTCTTTTTCAAGTAATTTTTTATATAATTTATAATGGTTTAGATAAAATTGCTTAGTGAAAAGTTTCATATTTGCATAAACTCTATACGAGAAATTTAGCTTAGCAATAAAGCTGTCACTGTCATATGAATTTTTTCAAAACAAAAAACTATAAATTCCATTTGTAATTAGCATTAAAATTCAAGAATGATCAAAGAATAACATTAAGCTGTTAGTTTCATAGCTGTCAGTTCTGTGAACTGTCAAAAAAAAACTTGAAATTGGGTATGTTTTCGTAAAATTTGAATTGACAGTGTCGTTAGGGCATAACTGCGATGGTCTCCAGTACTCCAGTGTTATAGGAAAAATTATTTATATTTTCATCAATATTGAAATATTTCATTTTGAGGTGAATAATTTTGGGTAAAAGCATATTTTTATGGCAGACTGTAAGCTTGAAAACGTAATTATCGAGATTTCTACTTTAATTGTTATAAGCTGTAAAATATGTACTCAAAAATTGCGAACCAAAATTTACTTTATTCAATCAAGTTCGCATAAATTTTCAAAATGGCAAAAAGTGTTCAATTTTGGAAGACAATGCACTGCGAGTGTAAGAACCAATCGCACAGAACTAAATTAGTATTTGATTTGATTTCTTTCTGTTAATCAAATTTACTAATCAACGTGTAGTACGGACGGTAGGGTTATAATTACATGAATTTGTCATGTAAACATCTTTAATATGTCAAATTTTCCAAACTTTTTGATTTAATACAAATTTTCATTTTCATAGAGCATATAATAAAAAAAATATATTTAAGCAAACTCGAGTCGCTTTTAATACTGATTTTATTAGAAACCAAACTTTTAGTTAATGCCATTTTATAAAGTGTTACATTTAAATATTTTACAAAAAGAACAAAAATGATGAATTTTACTAAGATTTAAAATGCTCTGTTTTATTTAATAAACTTTTGAAATTTAATACGAAATAATAATTCAATTCATTTCACTAAGCAATTTTTTGTTAATAATTTCTATTTCTATATCGAAATTAATAATTTTTGTTATTTATATTGAAATACTATTACACTATTACAAATTTGATATTACAATTTCTTCTTATATTTATATTCGACTTCATTTCTCCCTTTCTAATTTTCAATATAAAATATATCGATTTAACCTAAAATATAATAATTTTAAAAATATTAATTTAACGGATGTGAAAATATTAAAAATAAAAGAAAATTAATAATAAGTCAATTATAAAAATTAAATAATAAAATTATATAAAAATAATAAATGAAATTAAAAATATACGAAAATTTTAAATTAGTGAATTTTTATTAGTATTTTTTTTTTTTTTTTGATTTTTAATAAAATTGAATTTAGTTATATTGGTGAGAAAAACCCAAAACACAAAATATGAAAGCAGTAATTTAAATTTGAATTTTTGAAAATGTTCTCTAATATTGCAAATATTGATGAAAAATTTCAACGTTTTTTTGAAAATCCAAATACAAAATGATAATATAGCAACAAGAAAATGCTTGTAATAAAAACGATTTTTTTTTTATTGGTGAATTGTTGAAAATATGAATTATTAACAAGAATTTAAATTAAATAAGAGTTTTGTTTTTTTTTGCTAATTTAGTAATGATAATTAATGATGACATGCTAATTATATTTTGTTCAACTAAGTTTAACATTTTTTATTGGTTATAATTTTACTTTTTGAAATATTGAAATTAGTTTTTTTTTTTAAATTTATATTAAAATGGCAACACAGCATTATTTATTGATTTCGATGACTTTCGATTTGAATTAATAAATGTAATTTAATACATAAATATAAACTCAGATATAATATTAAATACGAAATTAAGCAATCGATTTTAGGCTATTTCAACGTCAGACTCTACTCATAAATGACCACACACAGATAGAGACAAGATGAGACACCCACAAAAATAAAAATAAAAAGATGCAACAATAATAAAACAAGTATGATCAGAAGACCAATGAACCACTTTATAATATTATACAGTCCGAAAAATCAAGTTTCTCTTATTCTTTAGAAAATGCTAAAAATGGAAAAAATTGCTTCATCATTGGAAGAACGATGTAACACAGCATTCATCGGTATTTTATCCTTATGTTTTTTTGCCAATTATATATTGGATGCTATTGGCATTATGAGTGTCCATCGTCTATAGATGAAATGTAAGAACAATATTTTATAAACTGATCCAAATTCATTTTCTCAGAATAATTTGTGGTTGTCAACAGGACACTTTTGCAGAAACATGTTTTTTCTGACAACCACCAAATTGAAATTTTCATTTTGACTTCCCCTAGAAAATATCTTGAGGTGGCATAAGTCCCTACTCATATAACTACAAAAATTTTTATCGAAAATGATTTTTATTGCACAATAATGATTTTTAATGGCAAAAATATCCTGCCACTTGGACGGTGCATCATAATGCAAATATTACTCATAATGCAAATATTAATTTTAAATAAGAATTAAACGATGATCATTTTTTATAAGCCATATTGTCAATAAGTTTCAACTATTGGTAATAAAATTAATATAAAACTATACTGCTTGCTAGTTGGCACAAGTACTTCTGGTACAGGGAAACGTTTTTTTCAATTTGGTTGTTAAAATATGAAAATTAACATTATTTTATTAAAATATTAGTTTTTCGAATTTTACGACATCTACCAAGAACATTACGCAAAAGTATTTGAATTAAAATAATACCGATAACATAATAATCGAAAGTAATCGAAATTCATTAGAGTAAAGCTACGATCTTTTGATATTAATGACATCACATTGCTCAAGTTATATTTATTGATCAATTTTGTTAATTTCAATATTCCATAATTTCAAGAAAAATTACGAAAAAAATATATTTAATTACCAATAAAAAAATTAAATTTTGCATAATATATGAAAATGTTAAAATTGTAAATTTATAAAAAAAATGATTTTCAAAATTTAATTATATAATATAATTATAAAAATAAATATGAGCACCAAAATAACTAAACTTTAACTCATAAACAAATTTTATAATTAACTTCTAAAAAGTTAATTTACTTTTAATTTTTACCTATAAATATAATTATAAAACTAATTTTGAAAATATATAATTTTTTTTTTAATAAACAAAATAAATATAAATTTAAATTATATAAAAGTAAACTAAAACTATTATAAACTTTGAACATTTTTTTGGTTTTGTAAATATACAATAATATAAAAATAAAAAATATATTAAATTATAATTAAATTATTTTAAAGTGTTTTTAAAATAAATTTGCACTTACATGGAAAACAGTTGTCGGCCATTGATAATTTCGTACAGAACAGCAAAATAACTTTATAATATAAAAAATATAAAATTTGAATTATTATTATTATTATTAAATAAATAAAGAATAAATATGATTTTAAAATTACTATATATAAAAAAAATCGGCTGAAACTTTGGGTTATCTCAAATCTCGGAGTTTGTAAAAAAAGCATTCATGTAAAAAACAAATTCAAGAATATGTACATATACATATACAAAGTTTCAGATACCAATTATTATATCTCCATCGGCTATTAATTATTATACCCTAAATTACACGTAAAATAATTCAGAATTTATAGAATGAACTCACTGAAATTACCAACCTGTAATCAATTATTAATTAGAATTAGAGCATTACACCAAGCTGTTTACCAAATTTCAATCAAATCGGATAAGATAAGAAACTTCTATGAGATCATTTAGTTTATAAACAAAGAAAAATTTAGTTGAATCAATTTTTTCTAATTTTTCAGTCCATCACAATAAATTTTATACTACTTCTTCTATTCGTAATTCGTAATATAAGATCATAAACAGAATTGTGAAAATTTCATTTAATATTTAACTAAGCACAGTACATAGTAGCATTTGTCATAAGACCATATGTCACAAAACTAAATTTCGTCAAAATGTAATTTTATAAACATTTTGAAGAATGTGTTAAAAGTTGTAATATTGTCAAGATGTCACATTGTAAACTATAAAGCGATGTAAAAAAAGTAACACGCGTGTCAGGATATGTTTTGGTCATACAATAAAGAAATTCTTGTTTCAATCTTGTGGATTGGAATTTATTCGAAATATGAATAAATAATAAGAACTCCGGCCCGAGACATCAATTTCGATCTAAGTCGAATCAGCTTTAAATGAGTAACCAGTAAAAAAAAATTTGCATTATGTAATTGTGATTCTAAGACTAGGAAAAATGTCTAACTATTAAAAAGCCATTAGCTTGTTCCAATTAAGAAACTTGTGATTCGGAATCCATTTAAAATTAGTAGATCCAAATTGCAATAAACATTACGAAATGATGAGACAAAAGTTTGATTTCGGCTATAGCGATTTTAAAAGCAAGTAGGGTTAGTTGCTTTTCGGTATATTTATTTCTAGTAAGAGATCTTATAAACGGAAATTATTATGTCAGAAGCGTTTACAGAATTATATAGGGATTAATTGCAGGTTTGAGATTGAGACAGAATTTCTGTTCAGATTTCATAGTTCGTAGGTTTGAAGTTTTTTTTACACAGAAGCTCGAGGTAACCATTATTATTAAGTTTCTATACATTATGGTATGCTGATCATAAATTCAAGCTCTGTTCTAAATTTTTATAAAACAGAATGACATAATTTTTACAAAAATAAAATTACATTTTGATTCAACAAAATGTTTATGAAATAAATTGACTATCGTACAATGTTCAAAAATAACCTAACAACATTTTGTAAATGTTATGTGAAAATAATATTTATGTGAACATAATAAAATTCAAAATTAAATGATTATGTAATGACATCATAAATAATTTTTATTGATTTTTTATATTTTGTAAACAGAATTTGTAATTTTCATTTTAAATAGCAACCTAGCAGAACCATCCTTCAGAAGTATGTAATTTTTTGTTAATAGAAATGTACAATAGTACTTTGGGAGAAATAATTGGCCATTAGGATGGGAACTAAATGAGAAGCCGGAAGGCATTAACACTAAAATTTTTTATATTGTTTCTAAATTTAACAAAATTTACTCTAAATTTAACAAAAAGAATGACTTTTTTGCAGTTTATACAATTTGGAGCTTGAGTCAATACAAAAATTGGAGCTTTCGTTACGTTTCAATATAAATTATGGAATTATCGAATAATAACAATAAACTATATTAAATTTACAATAAAATTCTATAGGAGAAAATGGGTCATTTAAGAAAAATTAAAGACATTTAAAAACTCAAGTTTTATTATTTTGAGGAGCCTTAATAGGTCAATAGGAACGAACGCACAAATAAACTATAATAAAATAAAAATCTATCAAAGAAATTATATTTTACGATATATAAGAATTAATTACTTTCTATCAATAAATATGGCTATAAAGTATGAATAAAACGTTTTCAGGATTTCTATTTTTCTAAGACGTTTCTTGAATAAACAATTGAATTTACCGTCTGCTATTTTATAGCTATATAAAATTTTCAAATATCTACAACTCTGGTTGACAAGATTTAATAATAAAACTTAAAATAAAATATTTGCTTAATTTTGAAATAAAGAATGTTGCAGAATTTATTACCAATTCAAATATTTAAATAATTTAGTTTCATCTCAAATTCTTATATATATTAGGTTCTATGTATTTTATAAAGCTTACTTGCTTTCTACATAACAAAAATTGATTTTAAAATCTTAAATTTTTGATAATTTTATAAATACTTATGTCCAGTTTCACAGTACGAGCTTAAGTCAAGTTTAACTTAACTGATTGTGTTTAACACTACAGCGTACAGCTTAAACACACATTTTGTTTATAAATCAAAATTTGCTCTAAGCTTACCCAAACCGAGTATTGTGAATGAGTGAGTTATTGTGAATGATAAATATAATCAATGAAAATGAATCAATTATTGCCTAATTATAGCAGAAATTTTTTATTTTATTTATTTTTACAGTGAAATATTTACTTACCAATTTTTCACACTGAAGGTTGAGTTTAAATTTATACCCTATATTATAAGCTTAAACTCTACTCATCTGTCTGTCCTTAAGTTACCATAATTTTCTGACAAAAACTTGAGCTAGTACTGTGAAACTGTTTATTAATACTGCTGTGAAATATGTTTATTTTCAATTTAAGGTTTTAACATTTTGGAAAAGGATATTTATATTCCGGGATTAGTAAACTGTACTGGAAGATCGCGAATCCTAGAAAAATTAACAAAGCTATGGGAAATTCTAGAAAACATGCGGCAAGGTTAATATTAACTACTATCTTTAGAGATGTGAGGAGTACTAGTCAGTGGATCATCTACTGTGTGGCACTGTTCCTCGACCCAATAAAAAATGTTTAGAATTTAGGGAATTTTTTGCTGAATAACTTGAAGGAAGCCTAAGGCTGGATTAGTTTAGTGATTAATTTCATTAGAGAAGTGGTGGTTCGACACGCTATAATAAAGAAAAAGGTAGTCGACTGCAGAGTACAACCGAACTTTTAATAAGGTATCAGGGCATGGGGGAAACTATCTTCCTATCTCTTAAAACTAACCAACAATATTAGGGTCTAATTTTATATGAATTTACTATAATTTTTTAATAAATTTGTATTATAGATTTAAAAATTTTCATAAAACTTATCAGTTAGCAAACTAATTATAAATATTTTGACATTTTATTATGATAAAAGAGTTTATAAATATAAACTTTTTAAAATGGTATACATAATAATAAATAAAATGAATATTTATGTAATTTAATGAACTAAATAAAATTTCGATAAAGTTTTACACACGATACAATTTTAATAGTTTCTACTCTCTATAATAACATGGAAATTTTATCTATTTCTAGAATATATAGGAAAATCCAAAAAAAATTGATAAAACTTCTAAATTTATTCTAATGGAATTAATTTAAACAGTCTTTAAATTAAGAGATTTAATAAAATTACATACACTTAAAATAAATTTTAGATCAAATTTTCATTTAAAATTGATTATATATCCAGTAATTTAACTTCAAATATATTTTTATCGATAGAGGTTTATATATAACTTCAGTTTGTACTTCAGTTTTATTATCTGAATTACTAAAATAATTTATGTGAAATATTCATAAATTTAATTTTAATTAAAGATGGAAATTAATTAAATAAACATTTTATTATTGTGTAAGAACCTAGCGATCTAAATTAACAATAATTTTTTTTGTCATTTGGTATATTCGAGTTATTAAAACATTGTCATGAAAATGGAGTGCATTTTATGATATTAATTTAGTAATTTAGGTCTATTTGTAATTTGCACAAACAAATAATTTAGGTAATAATTTAGGTCTATTTTACAAACCATAGGTACTTCAATTACATATTCCATATATACTAATAGAACTGAATAAGTAATTTAAATGTACGTGTAAAATCAACTTATAATATATAAATCAGTCTAATGCTTCAGAACGTCTCACCATTCGCACCGTTGCCGATGACTGTTTCAAGTATCACACAACGCTGGTGCCGCTGAAGATGACTAAGATCTTTAAAGTATTTAAAGTTATGTTTTTGAAATAAAATCCTAAACGAAATATAATAAAAACCACCAAAAGTTTATACTGTCTTTCTTTTAAAGATGAAGAAAAATCGAAAAGTATGAAAAATTTTTACGAATTCAAACTTCATATTTTAAATTATATTGTATTAATGGAACACCTCAAAAATAAAAGAATAAATTTATATACTATTAAGTTTTTAGAACAGTGTCGTTTCTTGTTCTTTCTATTTTCACATTTTTGTACTGTATTACCCTATACAC
This sequence comes from Rhamphomyia laevipes, assembly GCA_963920725.1. NCBI lineage: Eukaryota > Metazoa > Arthropoda > Insecta > Diptera > Empididae > Rhamphomyia > Rhamphomyia laevipes. The sequence goes on from OY987259.1 coordinate 37,258,206, forward strand.
AACGTGAATCGTGATATTTTACCCTTTACATTTTAAACCATATTCCAATTTTAATTTTTTGATATTTCAATAATTGAAAAATATACAGTCTGTCTGGTCCGTATATTCTAGATTTGACATAAGTGCTTTATATAAATCTAGGACTTGTGATCAGAGTAATAAAATATATGTCAAAAGTGAAGGTTAAGCTCTCCCATCTGCGGCTTAAGTCCTTTAAGGAAAACTTATTTGCACTGAGAAACTAGAAAATAAATCAAATCGATGTTTAAGTTCTGACAAAGGTTTAAGTTATCACTGTGAAATCAACCATAAGTGTTTATACATATAAATATGTATTTTAAATGTCCTAAATTTAGTCAATGCGAGTATGATATTATGCATGCTAAACTGCTAGCAATTATATCTGAAACTTTAAGTACTGCCATATGGATGAAAACCAAATTGGGAAAAGCGAAGAAACTTTTGAATATTGTTTTGAAAATAAAAGGAACACAATTTTTAATCATACGTTCCCATATTTATGAAAATGACTTCTACTTCAACTTTAGTATATATACTAAAAAACAAAGTGGGAACCGATTGAAATAGTAAGATAATGTGGAACCGATTGAGATAGTAAGATCATTGTTGTTAAATGGACCTTAATTTTTTTGTTTAAATGGAAGCAGTATTTTCAGAACAATATTTTCAAAATATGCAAATATTTATTTAGTAAGCCGTCACATAATGCCAAGGATATGGAAAGTATATTTTCACTCATGGAACGTCAGTGGACCAGACAAACGAAATCGATTCCAGTCAGACAAGACAAGACACAGTATAGAAGGAATCGTTAACCTGTTTAAAAATAAATTTTGAAGTTTTATCTACTTTAATTAAAAGTATTTTTCTATGTGTCCCGGTTTGTCGCGGGCAAAATCTCACCCAGGTAAATTGTTGTACAAAGGTATTCCGGATAACACGACACGTCTACAAAAATGATTTTAAATATTTATTATAAAAAAAATCTCAAATGACTTTGTACGATATTTTTGAAGCTAAAGACATTTTACATGCTGCCAAAGCTCAAATGTCAATAAATGTAAAAAAGAAAATAACATAAAATTTATAATCTAATGTAAATTGAAATTGGAAAATTGGAAAAATCTATAATATTTTTTTTTTTTTTTACAATTGGATTATTAGTAATAAATTTAGTTTTTTCTTTTCCATTTCTTTTCGAGAATATTCAATTTGTTAATATTTTTTTTACACTTTTTTACTAAATATAATATTTTAATATTTGTAAAATTGGATTTATTTTTTTATGATGGGAAAATTTTCGATTGAAAATATCGCGAGGAAAATACCTTTTTCAATGAAAAGCAAAGTTATATGCCAACAACAAAAAAAATGTTAAATGATTTTCTGGAATAGCAAAGAGCAAATTACATTTTTATAACTGTGTATACATACATATTATATATACAGCTAAATACAATGTTATACGAAAAACCATTTTTTTTTTCTTGTTGTTGCATAAATTATTTTTCCTTTAAATAATGAAAATTCAATTTGGTTTTTTTTTTTTTAAATAAGAAAATTATTTGCGCTTCATTAACACCAAATAGAATTTGTATGTTGTTATATGTAAGAGAGATTAAAATTGATTATGTAATCAAAAGAAGGACACCAACTAAAAGTTAATTTAAATTATTTACACAGCATTGATTAAATGTTTTATGTATTTAAGGCTTCATGTAATTTTATTGATAGTAAAGTAATTATTAGTCAAAATAGATTGTTTAAAAAAAAAGAAATCATTGAAAATCTAATGATATAACAAATATAATTTAATTTACTATCGCTATTTACAATAACTGCAATCAGATCAAATTTCAAAAATGTAATGCCCAGTTGCACAGTTCAAGCTTAAGCAATAACTAGAGTTTATGATGGTTGCTCGCTTGGTTTGAGTGACATACCCCAGACAGACTGTCCTGGCCTTGAAATTGATTTTTAACTAATATGGATTAGGTTACTTGTCGTAGCGTTTAGCGTTAAGGAAATGTAAGGTTTACGTAGACTATAAACGATCGAGTTAAGGTGGTAGTTATTAGTTAATAATAGAGCAATGCTAGGTACTTGCAAATAAAATTTTTTCAATGTTGACATGCTTAACTGCGCGGTGTGCTCGGTGATCAGTAATACCCCGTATACACGTCGGGACGCGATATATTTAGGAGTTTTTCTGTTTTGTTTTTCGTGTACAGCAGCCACATTTTTACTTCGGTTTAAATTGAATGTTGGTTTCTCTGTACAAGCTGTAGTGAAAATAAAATTTAACTTAACAGGACAAGAAGATTAGAACTTAAGGTTATCAAAAATAAAATTGAAACTGTAAGTAATGTAAAAATTGAGTAATGTCAAAAAAGGAACTATAAAAATAAATAAATTAAAAAAATAACAGATATGAACAATTTTTGTCAGGATGATGATTCATTTTCATTCAGTAGCTGCATTTAATTCATAAAGAAACGTCAGAAATTTATCATTAACAATATTAATCATTCTAATTTAAATACTTTAATCCATCTTTTAAGGGAGTAAATTGCTACTTTTTCTTCCAAGTGAATTGTAAGTTAATTTTCCTTCCTGAGTGATTAAAATTTCCACTTCACAAAATCATTGCGTAAACTTTATTTTGCATTTTAGTGAGCTGTGGTCAGGGTCACATCACCGCCTAAATCAATATAATTAGCTCAACTTAAATTAAACTTTTTCACTCGAGATGATAACACGCTCAGTAACTCCTTGTAATACACAAATTTATTGTGTACTAGGAATTTTTTGATGAAAATAATTAATTTCTTGATTGTTTCAAAATAGCTATTAAAATTTCTCAGTTTTTTTTACATTTTATAAATGCATTAACTCTAAAATTATGTGCCAAAACAAATGACAAATAAAAAAATTCTCGAACAAGCCAAAAAAATCAATTAAGATTATTTCTATTTAACTATAAATATATTTATACATATTTATTTTTTCGGTAATATAAAACCCAAAGACAAATTTTGGCAAAAAGCCTATTATTAAATTGAAACATAATCAATTTAGAAAAATCCGCAGGGCGTTTCTACACCTGTCCTGATTTATTTAATCGATACACAAGAAAAAAAATGGTTTAAGGACGACAAATTAATTCAGGTAGAAGTATATAAAACTGTACAAAAGAATTTTGGTTTCAATTTCAGAAAATTACTGATCCACATTTGGCAAATACTGCAGTATAATATTTAGATTGAAAATTAACATAATCAGAAAATTATTAATTTTAAATTGCGAAGAAATCTAAATATTTTTGTTAAATTTTTACTAAAACTAATGCTTGAAAAGTAGATATGGATTTAACTATGATGATTGTGACATTACTACTAGTATTGCAGAAGGATTCGAACAAATAGGCAACTAAAATCATTATCTTAATCAATAAAATTTTAAAAATTAGTAATTGGAAGGATGATATAAACCGCTCAACCGTTGAAATGATTTTGTGTTAACCTTTTCGCGGATGATGATTACTTCTTTTGGTTTAAATGCTTTAAGCTTGAATTGATTGAGACGCTTTTGTTCACACCTTAATGGCGCGCAGATATGCCTTGTTTATAGCTGGTTTATGGATTTGATTAAAATTTTCGGTTTTTAGAATATGATTGACCTATATTTTTTTATTGTGATTTCCAACAAATTGTGAATAACTATGGAAATTAACACATTCTATTAAAATTCAGATTTTTTTTTGCAATACGTACAGCTATGTCAATTAGCTTCGTGGACGTGGAGTTTTAAATATTCCAGAATGGGAAATATTATTTTCCAAACTATATCTTTAAAAGAGAATATTTGCTAAAATTATTCCAAATTTGATGACTAAGATTATATAAAAATGTAATAGCAGAACTAGAAAGTTACTCCTAGGCGTCCCGAACCAATTTATTACCAAAAAAATATCCGCAGCGAGTTAAAAACTACAGTTAAATAGGCAAAAAGACTCATCGACTCATCACTACGGAATTAAGCATTCAAATAAAAAAAAAACGTTGTGGTACTGAAGTCGATCTAATATCGTCTGTGTGTCATGCATCGCCGCCATAAATATTTTAGTTTTTACTTCATAGAGAAGAGTTTGATTCAATCAACTGTCACTTCACTATTACCTGTTTTACATAAAGTAAAGAGTTTTGAAAAATAAAATATACGAAATTTTGACTTGAGTTTATTAATCTTTCGTGGATTCGTCATTCGTCCAACTCGATATGAATTTTTCAGGTTATATATACAAAAATTGTTAATAATATATTAAATTATTGATTTTTTCATGATGAAAATAATTTTAGCTAAAAACTTAATTAAAAATTTATTCAATTATTATAAATGTTTCCTCCAAATTGCTTTGATTTAAACAACAACATGCTAAAAAAAATGACTGTTTTCGTTAATACCGGAATACTTCCAGTATAATAACCCTCATAAATTACAAAATTTAATCAATATACTATACAAAACAAAAAATTTAGAACACAACACACTAACCTGTAATGATAAAAATCCACTTAGTTGAAAATATATCGCCTATTGCATTAAATCCATTAATTCCATTGCCACCACCATAGCCACTCCAACTTAAACCAAGAATACCCTTGCCTGAGGTCATGGTATTTTTATATGCGTGTTTTTTTCTTTTTTTATAAATCTTGTATTTTTATTTTTGATTGTAGAATATTATAATCCTTAAATCCTTGGATGGTAATAGATTTGTCTATGTTTCTATTTTAGTTATGGCCTTGTTAATGTTGGGTTATTATATGTACGATTACTATATATAATAACAACTCCTTAAGTGTTTTTTTTTTTTTATTTCAGGAACAGAAATAGCCACAAAATTTTTTGCAAAAAATAAAATTTAACAAAAAAATTAAAATTAAATAAAAACTATATTTAAAACTAATCTAAGAAAAATAAAAAACGATTTTTATATTAAATATACAATAAAAAAATATATATAAAAAAATAAAAATAAAACGCTCCTTCTTTTTAATTGCTCGTGCGGTTATTTTATTTTTAATTTGCTGCAAATTTTTTACACTTTTAATTCAAGTAATTTTCGTTTTTTATATGGAAAATGTTTAATTAAAATCATTTTAAAAATAATATTTTTCTTTTTCACTTGTTTTTGTACATTTTTCATAATTTTTTCTTTTTATTATTTTTTGTTTTAATGTAGTAATTTAATTTGAAGTTTTTAGTATTTATTTTATTAATATATTCATAATTTTTTTAACTACATTTTGTAAAAAAGTTGTTAATTTTACACTCTTGTTTTTAAAAGTGTAAATTTATTTTCGGTTTTAAATTTTATGGAAATCTAATAAATAAAAATTTTCAATTTAAATTATTTCATTTTTTTGTATGGTTTCTTTTCAATTATGGTAATTTTTCTTTAAATTTTATTAATTGTCATTTTAATCTAATAAAATAATAATATATTTATTATAGAAGTTTAAAAATTTTAATCCAATAAAATAAATTTAATATTTGCCTTAAAAATGGATGATATTTTATGATACCAAAACATATAAAAGGTAATTGACGTGAGCTATGAATCGTAACAAAGCCGTATAAATAAGGAAATAATAATTAGTTACATGATTAACAAACTTAATTAGGAATAGAAGTGTAATTACATAATCTTATAAAGATGTGTATATGTGCTTTAAGCCATGAGTGTACAACGAGTCTGGTAAGTGAATTCTGTGCTATGTATTTCCGGTCCATCTCCTTACGAACCTACGAACCAACTAAATTGTAGGAATTGCAGATAACTAATATTTATATTAAAAAAAGTTGAAATTCTGGTCAATATAATAGCGAAATTGAGGTCAATGTAGTTAGAAAAGTTTTATTGTTAACTACTGGATTCATTCACCATAAAACTGGCTCCATTCAAAATAAATTTTAAGAACTATTATATTAGAATTTAATTGATGACTGAAGTACTACAGAGGTAATAAATCGAAAGATAATATTGTATAACTTTCTGAGATGAAAAATAGATAAAGATAAATTTAATGTACCTTAGTTTTTTTTTTCACATGCAGTTTTAATAGTCACATTTCCTGGAATATATTCAGGATGAATGAGCTCATAAATTAAAACCATTAAAACCAATCTTCTTAATTCTAAGCGTACAATTAGATAGAGCTCAGTAAATTAAATACGAAATGTAGTTTTGGATAGGAAATTTAACATCATGAGCTACTAAACAATCTTACTAAGAAGTGACACGTAACGTACTAAGAAATAAGCTATAAGGAAAAGGAAAGTCAAACTCTATTCCGATGCCAGTGTACTGACAACAAGAATTAAAACTTGTAGTTTAATAGAAGGAAATCACTCACAAACTACTAAAGGATTATTTCATACTGCTTCATTAGGGGTTTATTTTTTGATTCCTCAAGGATATATATATAATGCTTCATTTAGTGTTGCTGATACTGTATATGGTTCAATACTTTATATGGCTATAGGATTCCAAGCACTAAATGTTAGTTATTGGAACAACTTTTTAATTAATAAGCTGATAATTACGACATTGCAAAATAACGCGATAAACTACGAGTACCGAACCAATCGGAAACTGCAATAAGTGAAATTATTGCCATATTGCGTTATTTCTAAATGGCCTTATTTCATATTTCAAATTATTAATAATAACTAATATTATCGACAGAATGTCACTGATCAATTTTCTTACAGATTTTCGAATTTATTAATAAATATGAATTTATTGATTTTTCGCTAATCCAATTTAAGTTAAATTTGAAACTCAAATTATTTAAATGTTTAGTTATATAACTGATTTCTAAACGTTAAATAATTTATCAAACATAAAAAAATAAAAAAAATAAATACAATTAAATTAAAGGTTAATTGTTTATATTTAAGTTCTGGAAGGGCTAATTTTTATAAATTACTCTGTAAAATGGAGACATAATTATTTAAAGTGTTGTTTTTTTTTCTTGTTGTTTTGACTCGATTTAGACATGAAAAGCTTTTAAAAGTTAGTGTTTTTTTTTTGTTGTTGTTGTATATAATGTAATAATGTAAAGGTTTGTTATCGTTTTGTGCTAAAACTAATTATTATTAACACGCAATGTTCCACTTTTATATACATAATTATTTTTATATTTATTTATATAACTGAATTATATACACATACAATATATTACGCAAATTATATAATAATAATGTAAAAATTTGATTGACATATCAATGTCTAATCCGGGCACTTTTTCTATATTTCTTTCAAATACTTTCAGTTTCAGTACACGATCATTTATTTTGTAACTGAAAAACAATATTTTTGGAACATCTCTTCTTTATGAAACGCTTTGGTAAAGTATTACTAAATTTTTCGATTTCAAATTAAAAATCAATTAAATCGGTGATGACCTGTCTCTGCCTCATCCCAAGATCAATGAAAAATAATTAAATTCGAAAATGAAAACTAAGATTGAATTCTGGCATTTTAGTTAATTTTCAGTTGGTGATGACCGATCCATAAGTCTAATCCCAAGTTTAATTCAAAATATTTAATTTTGAACATGAATCCTTCCAAAGATAATCGGTGACTATATAGCATCTCTGTTAATATTATAGTTAATTTTATGAGGACTTATGTCCTTTCTTTTAAAGTACCAAGGATTCGTACATTAAAATCTGGGAGACTTTTATTTTTCCGTTTTAGTTTGAAGTTTTAAGAGTTCTTTTAAATAAACAGCGAACAGACAATACGAAATCTGTGGAAGCACTTTATACTGGTATAAAAGTACTTATAAATGTAAATTGTTGTTTGCTGTAAGTTGTAATAAATATATTAAGATAACACTTTCAGGTTTTTAGTTTTAATAGCTGAAATTTATATTTAAATAATAAAAAAAACGTCAATAAATTTTTTCGAGTATCGCTTATAAATATTATGTTTAATCAATATTAAACTTTGAAAATATCTATAAATAATGGAAAAACTTTTGTAAAATTACTGATAACAAAATATTGAGAACATTTTAATATATAGGTTAACAATTTCAATTTGTTGCTAATCATTTTCAAGTTGGAATGTTACCAATAATTCAATTACATATAAAATTATCGGGTTATATCAAAATAAAAGTTTCCAACATATTGACAAGCATTTTACGATTGACAAATTGGTTTTAGAAATATTAAAATATATTAATTTAATTATAATAAATAACTATAATAACATAACATGTAATAACATGTGTTTTTGACATATAACGTTAATAAATGTCATTTTGGTTGTAAAACTTACAACCATTAACCATAAATTAAAATATTTTAAAATTACTTTAACCGATTTATGAACCATCGAATTGGTTATTATCAACGTGTTGTAAGCTTGTCCTTAACCACAAACGATACTAATTGACAAAATCGGAGTCGTCAACATGTTGATAAATGTGTTGTATAATGTAAGGGCATCTTTATAATTTTTGTAGTATTATATTTAAGATTTTGTTTTACGTTTACCCTTAACAGAGACCCAAATGTTGTCTCAAAAATATTTACATTTATATTAATAATTATAAAAAACGAATCCAGTTGGGTGAATGATATAAGAACACATATTTTTTTAAGTAATTGAAACTATAGATAATCAGTCTTTAATCATCTTGGACTATAACTTTATCTTCTAAAACTATTGTCGACCTCATTTAAGGATATAATCACGCTTCTTCAAAATTAAAAGTCTGAGACAGAACTTTAATTAATTACATGTTAAATATAAGAAACATGAGAGCTTAATCCATTGCTGATAGTAAATTATTTCTCAGCATGTGAGAAAGTGCAAGAAATCAAGCTTAAGGATAAAAAGATAATTTCTTTCTATATATATGTTTCTCTTTAACATAACATACTAACTAACATTATCTCTCCTTATGCTTGTTTTCGCTGATCCAAACAAATTATCGGTCACTTTTTTTCGGGCCCCATTTTATTGGTAACTAGAAGATGGAGCTTGGCTCTGAGATTGATAAGGATTAGATACTTCATTACTAATTACTAACTAAATCTCCCGGTGACTAGGAATATTGTTATCCAGCTCATTATATTCTTATCTAATCTAATCAATCATATTTTAAAAATGTAATTAAAATAATTATACTAAAGCTGTAAAAGATATTTTCCTATTAAATTATATGCCAACATAAATTTAATTTTTTACTTTATTAAATTTTATATTATTAGCTCTGCGAATTAGCTATTATTAAAATTCTTTATATGTAATATATTTTTATAGCACCCAAATTAAAATTACAACATTTTATGATTCAAAATTTGATATGACAATTAAAAAGACTATAAAATTAAATTCCATTTACTTAATTGACTTCTATTTTCATATTTTAGTAAATAAAAATGAATGAAAATTACTAAGTAATCAAAAAGAATTTAAAAATATATTATGTAATATTAACAAAAATAATAATTAATTAAATAATTAAAATGAAATGGATATTCATCTTTTTTGAAGTTAGTAATATGATTTCTCATGAGATATTTTTTAGCTAGCTATATGAATATTAATTTATATATGAATGACTATATTCATTTTTCCAATTCTCTAAATTTAATTAAATTATTTATGAAAGTGGACAAGAAGTTTAAATTTATGAACAGCTAAGTAAAACAAAAAGTAATTGAATAAATTTTAGAGTAGTTAGTAATATGGACTGGACATCTAGTTTTGATCACTTTTACTCAAAACTTAATATATACAACAACCAGCAAGTAAGAAACGCTAATGAATTAACTTTTGAGAATAATCAGTAAAATATTTATTTAACTGCCGTATTCATGAACTTAAATGCAACGAATACTGCTAGTTTAGCGAGAAATGTAGCATCCTCCACTCAATGCAGATTACACCCAACAATATGCCACTTTTTGACCGATAAATTATTATTATTATACAATCGTCGCTGGACTTATACTGAATTATAATAGAATACACAAGCTCACTAAGTAATATTACATTAATTTTTATGGTACTAGTTCATTTAGAATATCATTAATTCAAATTATCACTATAATTCACATTTTTAGTTTAGCTAAGCATAATTTTGATTCAGAAACCCAGTGAGCTTAAGTTGTAATCTTAAGCTACACAATCGGTTTAGTTAAGCTTAAATTTAGAAATCCACTGCGAAATCGACCATTATTACTGCCAATGAAAACCATACGATACAACTTGATTATTGCTTCCAATGTAAGTTTCTGAATCGTTTTTCAGTTTTCTAAAGAAATTATTATATCAATTCTGTATGAATTGAAACTGTCCTAAACTGATATTTCATTTAATGAGAATGCCAAAGTCTAAATTATAATTTTTGTTTAAATTAAATATTAAATGTCAATACAAATTTATCCATCTTATAATCACCCCAACAAAATTTTATAATTAATTTTATGAATTGATGGACAAAGTTTAAATGGAATTTATTTATATAATATTTATTATTATCAAAAATATTCTTTATATTTTTTCTTGGCATATTTCCAATTGTGCATAGTATAATAATTATTCACAAGAGGGTTAAAGTTTATTAGAAAAAAGATCTATTTTATAAGAGTATTTTTAGTGGTGAAGAAAATATGTAAATAGATTGATACTTAAGTATTACTTTAAAGGAAAAACCCTCATTTTTTGTTTAGAATTTTCTTTTATATATATATAAAATATAAATTATTTAAATAAAAAAAATTACAGAAAAGGAGGTCAGGATGTTATAGTGTTGTTATACACTGAGCACTGACAGATATTATACATAAATTTTTTGTATTATTTAAGTAAAAGTTTTATTTACTTTAAAAAATAATTTAAAAATTTTCGTTTGAAATTTATATTTTTATATTGATAAAATTTAAAAATTTATAGTCTCTAGATAGATTCTGAAAATGCCAAATGATTTTGGTGATGTGATGTTTTGCCATGCTTGTATTACCACGTATTATTGTATAATGTTTTAAATTTTTAACAAATTATCAAAAATTTTATTTCCATGAATTATCAAAAGTCATTACGTAACAATCACATTTCAATGCGGCAATGAGTCAAAAAGTTAAACTAGAACCAAACTTTTTAGCAGTACAAGTGTCACCAACATTATGACTACGGCTACTTGAACAATCTTCATATATTTTTTTAAAATTTCAAAACTTCTGCGCCAGAAGCTAGACTAAATCTAGGGTTACAATTCTGATTAAAATTAATTCAATATTATTTAATAATTATTGTTTTTCATTTGATGTTAATAAGAGGAAAACTGAGAAAGGAAAATTGACAGAGTAATTATTAAAAGCTTCAATGAATTTGGAAGTCGATCACAATTCTACCATAGAATTAGGAGATTACAGACTAAGTATTAAGAAGAATATGAGAACATCACCATTCGACTCAAAGGACTTTTTGACTAGTTCAATTACACTTAGAAATACATAAATTAAAATGACATAGTCATAACTTAAAAATTTAATATAATTGAAATTCTTTATAAAAAAGCATCTATTGCTAAGCAGATTGATTAATAGTTTATTACTAGCACTAGAAGTAAAACTTTACCATCTGCTGCAGAAAAAATCGCTGCAGAAAAAAATGGTGATGCGATACAAAAATTAAATACATCTTGGAAAAAACGCTGCAAAATCGTACGATATCAGTGTTGGTTTTTGGTACATCCATACAATAATGTTATTCAAATTTGCAAATAATTCGCTTCGCTGCGAAAAAAGGCTTTATTTGAGGAATATTGTAGTTATTGAATTTCTAATCGAAAATTAATTGAAAATAGAGGGTTGCTTTGTAATCGAAAACGATCAAATAAGATCTTTTGAGTGAACCAATTATCAGTATGGATTAGTGAGAACAAATAGAAGTATATCCATTTCTCGTCCTTAATGCACTTTCTCTATCCACTTTCACAATCTGCAATGGATTAAGCTCAATACAAATAGGCATACATTAAACTGGTAGGAAAACATATTATTATAAATTTCATATACATATGAACATTTCGTCATTAATAATTTATTGAAAATATCCTTAAAATATCTTTAATGTATGACGAAAGAAATAGTAAAAAAAAAAAAATTTCTACAAATTTTTATTTCTGAATAAAATCCTTAAAAATTTATAAACCAAAACGGTAAAAAAAATGTATATATCATATACATATATACATTTATAATTATGGTGTATAAGTACATAGGACAAATATCCTATCTTCTACATAAATAATGCGCTTTTGTTCTGACGTATGTACTTGCAATAATCAGCAAAAAAAAAATATTATCCTGTTTTTTTTTTTTTTTTTTTACTTATAGGGAGCTTTAAAAGTTTACTGTGCTGTAGTGTTTTAAGTCATCGTAGTAGTAGAGATTAGAAACTTAAGAGTAATTTATTCGGTAACCTGATTTCTTTTTTTTTTATATATGGCATCATTTTTATATTATTTGAATTCTTATAATTTTGGTGCATTGTATAAAAATGCATAAAAAACATAATATTTTTTATGTATATATATATGTTTTTTTTAGTATATAAGTGACGCATAAGATTTAATTAAAATATAAGCATATCCTTAAACATGTTAACCTAAATATAAGGAAAGGAAATAATTTTTATAAATTTAGTTTTTTATTTGTATATTGGACCAGTTAGAACAAATTAATTCAAGAAATTTAGAAAATTCTGATGGTATATTTGAAAAACGTCTTTATTTTGAATTAGTAATTCATTAAATTAAGTTAAAAGTTCAAATTTTTATATGTAAATTTTAGATAATTAATATGCCCAGTTTTACAAAGATTTACCTAGAGTTTTCTTCGATTTAAATATTAAACTTTGATTGATTTTATAGAGGGAAACGGCTACGGTATAAATTATCTATTATTTATATATTAATAAATAATGGAATTTTTAAAATTTACAATTTAAATAGTTTTATAAATGTAAATAGACTAAACTTAGACTATAATTAGGCCTATTGTACCATTCGTTCTCTTCATATTACAAAATACCGTGGCTAACAATTCTATCGACCGACGTAAAGTATGGATTTCCAAACTCAAAACTCGTGATTCATACGTAGTAAGAAACAACAGTTAATTATAGACAGTGATAGTGACATAAACATTGCTAAATCGTCTAGCGTTCATATCCGCTACCTCGAATGGTATTATTTTATTTTAAAGGCATGATCTCTCAGTAGTGACTGATTCATTTTCATGCAGAATTCTATTTATTACTAATTACTTATTGAAATCAATTGAAAGATAGACTAAAGTTATAGAAAATAAAGCTTCAGAATTATGGTAATACCAATATAGCCACAAAATTGCGGGAAATTAAACCTGAAATAACTCTTGTGGAAACTCGAAGTTAGGGTAAACTTAGATTTACCTTTAAGTTTTGTCTTAGTGGATAATAACCAATCCAATCACAAATGCAGAAAAGTTTATAGTTCGTATAGAAAAGAAAATAATATTTTCACAAAATCTTTTATTATGAAGAAAATATTTAAATTTTTTTGGAAAATATAAAGATAGTATGGGAAATTACGATCCAAACCCCGTTTCTTATGAAACTCTGAATTCGACATATAAAACTAACTTAGCGATTACTGGATAAATGAAAATCTATACAAAAAAAGTAAATAATATTACCAATTGCAATATTGGTTAAATATATCCTTCTAAGATTTCTGTAAGTAAATTCTAAATCTCAAATGTAGCAGTTATTAATGCTGCGGTAAGAATCAGAATGAATTACTCAAAATATGTATACAGACCAATATTTTATAAAGATTTTAGTTTGTTATTGGTTTGTTCAAGTGGCGAACCCCAGATGGATTTTCCAGGACTCCAAGTAACGCTTTAGCTACATTCTTCTACCACACATTAAAACATGATGTGAATCCTAGAATGAATGAGATTATTTTAGATTCATCTAATGGATTTATTCAAATGTATGACTTCAGAAGGCCATTGAATATCGTGTAATTCGTTAAAGTATTGTAAGTTGCCAAAAGAGCGTTTTAAAATAAATTCAAATTTATTGAAAATCCAGTTTTAAATAATCAATATTGATAGATATTGAAAAAACGAACTTAAGAGCACTTTAAAAAGCGAACCGTTTTCTTAATTGCTAATGATAAGAACTATGAGAGTAAAATTTAAATGTTCTTATCATTTTCGAGTTTATTACCAATAATTATTTTCTAATAATCGATTAAATACATTATTATTAAAAAAAATAATTATATATGATTTATTAAATGGTTATAAATTATATATCAGATTTGTGTTTTCCTATGCATTTAAATTAAATCGTATCTTTCGTAAATTCAAATGAACAAATCAATTATTTTAATATCAAAATTATACCAAGAAAAATTGAAAAATTTACCAAAAATTTAAATTGCTGAAGTATAGAAAAAAATAATATTATGAAGTTATTAATGAATTATTAGTAAATTAATAATAACTACAGTACAGCGGCTAATTGGATGTAATGTTCTTTAAAAAGAACCTGTTCCGACTCAGCCCTGGTCTTATTTCTCAATTGTTAAAACCAGAAAGCAACTAGCTATATCAAAGATTTCTATATTTATATATAATTTTTAGTAAATACAATATTGAAATTTAGATAAATGTAATTTTGAATAATTATAGTTAATTTTTGAATTAATAACCTTATTACAAATTTACTTTTAAACAAACTCTCATAATTTTCTAATAAACTTAACAAATTATCGATTTATTTATTATTTCTTGTATTTATATACATATCTCTAAATTGCAGCATAAAATAACAAAAATAATCGCATTACATTTTATGTACCAAAAAAAAAAAAAATCCTCATTGACCAACATTAAATGCAGACAGTTTGTCGCCTAAAATTTTTCCTTTTTTTTTTTTTTAATCTTTATAAATGTTTGATTCATAATCATTTTCGTAATTACCAATACAAATATAAGGTATATATACATATAAAAGTATATACTGCAATCAAAATGTATATACAAAAAAAAATTATATATACCTTTAAACAAAAAATATGTTATGTAGGTCGTTGAATATAACAAGAACAGGACGAACAGGACATTCCAAAATAAAGAAAACAAACATTTTCTACAAACAAATATATATGTACATATAAATATATATATACTAACATAAAAAAAGCAGCATTTTCATAATAATAAAAAAAAAATTGTATAAAAAAGGATATGCGCTAGTTTAATTTTCATATGATACGCATAGTAAAATACACTATGGTTTTTACTCTGATATACGAAAATGGAATTGGGGGAAATAAAAGCTTTTGAAAAACCGCGAAGCTTTTTTTTCGTACAATTTTTTCCAAAATTAAAAAAAGAAAAAAAAAAAACAGAAGATCCTTTATCAAAATATATATTTATATATGTATCTTAATGCTCCAATTGCTCTCAATATTCACAATGGTAACGCGATTCCACGCGATGTCAAACAAAGTTTAATCCTATTATAAACCGTATCGGATTTAGATAAAATCAACAATCATAAATCAGAAAGTATGAAAAATTGAAAAAATTGAAGATAAAATCAGTCACAACGCAAAAATTTGACAGTTCAAATTCAAAAATTACATAAAATATAATTGTAATTTGCTAAATAAATTAAATTATGTCTTCGTTTGAAGATAAATTAATGAATTAAGTTCAAGAAAATTGTATTTTTTATATGATAAATATTGTAGAAGCTGTAAAAATATTTAAAAATCAAGCTGAAATATTAGGAGCAACCGATAAATAATTATTTATACAATGTTGTTTTATGTCATTATAACGTCAATAACTTAACTTTAAAAGTGCCTATAACGTCGTTGTAAATATTGCGTTCAATCGCGTTGCTGTTGTGAATGTTGACAGTAACTGGAGGGGGAAGTACATATACATATATATAGATTTTTATACAATATAGCGAAAAAAAAACCATAATTTAAATAACAAATTTCTATCCTTCCTCTATCTATAAAATTAATATTTATGGCGCGTGTAAGAATTTCTACCAAGAATAATTGCTCATATCCTATTTTCATTTATATATATACAACATTTTATCTATACAATTCCTAAAAAAAATCATTAGTCTCCTCTATATCTAAGATACCAAATAAAAAATTATCATCCTTTTAAACGCGCATATAAATTTGTTGTGAATATATAAAAATAATTTCCGTTGAAACAAAATTTTTGGTATTCCAATATACGAAAGTAAAAAATTTTCATTTTGGTTTTTCTTTTTTCTTTTTTTGGTAACAAATGAAAATGATAGGAAATAATTAAAGTCGTTAAAATATACAAAATTTATATATATTTGTAACACCCACACAATTTTATTATAACAAATATTTATAATATATAAATGAAAAACGAAATATATAAATTTCATATCGTGTGAATATAATTTTCGGTGAAAAATCAATAAAATGAAAAGGACCATTTGTTGCTGGTTCAGGATAATTTCGCTATTTTCTAAATATATATTTTACATATATAAATTTTCATTTTTTTTCCAGTATTTTTGTTTTTTATGCTTATTTTTGTTGTCAAAATTATAATCTTAATATTTAATCTTTGGAGTAGAAAGAAAATTGTATATTTGTATATAATTTAAATATATATATATAAATTTGTATATGTATTTGTTTCCGAATTATGTCTAAGAGTAAATTTAGTCAGTTCAGTTCTTTAATGTTACAACAAACATAAATTAGAATTTGATATTCTGGGAGTTTTTTAAAAAAAAGTGTGTGACAAAATCAATGATTGTTAATTATTATAAACCTCAAAGATTTGGACGTATAAAATTATCACGAGCACCACACATTTAAGGTTGAGTTTATAATACCAAAATAGATAACTAATATTCTCATTTCCGGAACCATTTCGCAATAAAAACAAGCGATACCAACATTTTTTCTTTAATATATTTTCAATATAATAACAAAATTATAATCAATTTTCTGATTATTTATGTAGTTATATATTTGTAATTCATATAATCATGAAAAGTGGAATCACTTTTCCAATTTGGGTTTTTTTTTATTCAGACATAATTTTACTGGCCACAATTCCTCTGGGTCAATACCATTCGATATACAATTCCGCTTGCACAATAAAGGAAATTTATGGATCATAAATGCTTCAATGTTACTGCAAAAAGCTGAAATATATATACAATTTCTGGGAAAAATGAATGAATTAGTAAATAACATGTAAAATATATTTCCTATTAAAATTGTGACTAAATTAAATTATGTTATCCAGTGGAATTTTGTATTGAAACGAATTATCCCAGTGGAATTGTTGTACTGAAATACGAATTCTGTTTAGACTTCAGAATTAATAAACTAAAACAGTTCAACGCAAATAGTGAAATATTTCAATCCTTTCTACAGGAAAAAAAAAGCTTAAGTTAACCTTAAACATTCACAATCATCTCAATAATATCAACATTAACTACACGAAACATTTGAGAATACAAGGAATAAATGAATTTAAATAATACCAAAAGAATTACTGGGACAATACTATAATTCGATGACCTTTTTTATTCAAATAATTTAAATAGTTAAGTCTTGGTAAATTAATTTCAATTTGAAAAGTTTATAAAACAGTGTTACCATATTGGCCAGGACCAATAAATACCGTCGTTTAATCTATTAAAATTTCATTTATTTAAAAAGTGATATTTTATGTACGAACTCTGAATATAATTAGATGTACTGCAAACTGCGACGATTAGATATCAACTAAATTAAAAATTCATTAATTAAAATCTTAAGATTTGTTAATAGGAAATACAGGCTGGATTGAGCAACGAGTTTTTGCTTTTAATATAAAAACGATATTGAATCAAGACACAAACAATCGCCAATGTGTTTTGTAGTATTCGGTACAACAAGGAGGCTTACCGGAAGCTGTAGCGTCAACAGTGGTACAGAGAAAGCAAAGAAAAATGCTTACTCAGTACATCAATAAAGAAGGCAAAATGCTTACTGGTACAGTAAGGATGTGGAGGTACCGGAATTACTCTTCATTTTTGACATTAGATAATATCATCAAAATGTTTTTCTTTATTTATTATTTTCTTGTTGAGTGATTATTGCATGAGAGAACACATGTAAAAAGTGTTTCTATTATTATGACCTAAATGGGGTTGGAAAAAAGAAATTTTTCTTTCTTTTTTATTTATATCAATTTTCTTTTTATTGAGTTGGAAAAATCATTTAATTTTCTATTGTTAAAGTGATATGGTTTTATATTTAGGCAAAATAATAAAAATAATAATAATATTGTCTAACATCGATTTTATATATACAATTTTCCGAATAAATGATGTATATAAATATATATAAAAAAAAAGAACTTTTATTTTTTCATAGAATTATTTTTTATAGCGCACATCCTTTTTCCTATAAAATTCATTTTTTTTTTTTTATTAAATACTGCACATTAATACAAAAAATAAAAATATGTGAATTAGAAGTTTTATTGTTGTTAATAAAATATTATTGCTTTTCAAAAGTTAAAAGCTTTTCTTTCTTTTGTTAACACATTTTCCAAATTTTCACAAAACTATAAAAAATTTCTTAAAAAAAAAATGATTTTCGTCCTTTAATTTTGTATTTTTCTTATAATATTTCTCCGGTTTTATTTCCGTTTTTTGTTCCCATCAATATAATTCCCAAAAAAAAAAAAACCGAAATGAAAATATGAAAAAAATTTGCTCCCAAAAAAAAAGGACTACATAAAAATGGTCTTCTATATAATATACAAATAAAAAAAGTAAATGTATAGGTAAAATTATGTTGTGTATATGTTTGTGAACTTCTTGCTTTTTATGTTTTTTTATGTTTTATTTTTTTGGAAAAATCACCATAAAAGAAAGAAAAGATGACAGTAAAAATATATATATATATAAAATATATGTATATATATATTTTTATCTGCAATGCGACGACAACCGATCAGACATTTTTTTCCTGTTGTTATACGTACTCGTATAGTACTAAAATCTACCAATTAAAGAAAAATATTATGATTTTTTTGGAAAATTGTTCTCATTTCCAGAAGAATATATAATTTTTTTTTAAATAAAATGATTTTCCATAAAAAATTATAATTCAATTTTTATTTTTGGTACCTACTACAAATTAACCCTTTAACCGATAACGCCTCATCTTAACTGACCCATTAACTGAAGATGTCCTAAAAAAAAATATTTAATAATATTTAGGATTTTTGATCAGTTTTCTATGGTCTGTTATAAATTTTACATGTAATTTATACGAAATAATGGGTTAAGAAAGGGTTAAAGTAAATAATTTTCATATATTTAATGTGTAGTAGTGGAAAATACTGTTTCAATAACCAATTTTTTTACATATATAATAGAGAGTAAAAGAAAATTTGTTTACAAATTCTCAAAAAAAATGTTACTAATATAATATTTAAAAAAAAAAAAAAAAAATCACATTTTTTTATAGTGAAAACTTTGTTAAATACATTTAATTTTCCTAACTATATAAATCTTATGTAACTTTCGGAAAATTGTGTTTTTAAATACACATTTTGTTGTTGTTATTGTTGTTGTGGGTTTTTTTTTATTTTAGAATAAAATGTATCTATTCTAATTCGTCAGAAATATAAATTTGATTAAAAATTTTTTTTTATTATTTATTTACACCTACACTTTTTTTAATCAAACAAACAACATAAAAAAAAATATTTAATTTTTCTTAATAAATTGTGGAAAATTGTTTTAAATTAATTTTTAAATCACAATTATCAGTTTTTTTTTATTAATTTTAGACTGATTTTCTTTTTTATTTATTTTATATTTTTGTAAAACTTATTTATTTTTATATATAATATTATTTTTTATTTTCAAAAGTTATGTCGACTTATATTCGCAGATGTTATTCCACGACGCGACAAACTTTTCAACTGAATTCATAAAATTTTATCAAATTTTGAGTATAAAAATATTTTAATAAAAAAAAAAATAATGTCCCTCTATACTATAGTGTTAGAAATTCAATAACTCCTTCTAAAGTTTTCCCCTAAACATAGAATATTGGTTTAAAAAAAGGGGCCTCTGGTACTAATATACCCGCACCCGGCAATATAAAATAATTGTTTTCTATATGGTTTTATGTTGTTTATTGTGTATATATATGTATAAAAAAAAAGCTTTTATAAAGAGAAAATATACTCGTATATAAAGGAAAATTCGGAAAAGGAAAATGTTAGAAAACATGCAGTTAAATAAAACTATGTAATACAAAAGTAATTGTAGCATAAATTTGAAATATTGTTTAAACTATTGCAGTGTTTTTTGGATTTTATGATTTGTTTTCCTTCTTTTTCTTTTTCTTTAGCAAGCTTTTTAAATTGGGGGTTGAAATCATAACATTATGATAAAAAAAAAGCTTTAAAGTTTTTATATTTGAGGGTTAAAAAAAAGCTTATGATCTGTTAGGCAACCGTCTAATTGACCGAATATACAATTTATCGAATTCACAATATAGTATACCGAAATAAGTAAAATTAACAAAATTCAAAATTGACGAATAAGGTAAATTAGCGTTAGGCACTTAGGACTTTTGAACTATATATATAATGCATTTTATTTATAATTTAGATTCAGTATATGTAGCCCTAGATAACCTCTAGATAATCAGCACTGTCTATTTTATATCTTTTTCCAGAGGGGGACAATGGTATCCCAAATGAGTAGGATACGAATTTAAGATTGTCTATTATCTTTTATATAGAAAATTATTTTAAAATAATGTTTAAACTATGTAGAACAAAACACGTTAAAATTGGTTCCGCTGAACAGTTGTCTTCACACTAAACTGTTCTGGAGTTACCCCAATGCTAAGCAATCGAGAAATATTCTGAACATGAACAAACCCATGCTCAGACTGTATACAGGAACTGTCACGGGGCATTTACTATTACGTAAACACGGGGCGACTCAGAATAACAACTGAAACAGTTTGTAGAGGCTGTTTTGAAGCTGACGAGACAGTTGAGCATCTTTTATGTCACTGTCCTTATCTGTGTAATAAAAGGTTAAAATTTTTCGGTTCCTATTTTATAGGGGATTTAATAGAATTTTTTCTAATTGGAGGTATATATTTTTTTGAAACTAAATTAACATTATTTATAGTTACGTCGTTTCGTTACATGACAAACTATATTAAAAGTTATATACATTTAAATTCCATTAATACATTCTGTAAAACTGCCACTGGCCAGTTTTTAAAGCTATATATAAAAAAGACAGTTTACAAAATAATTTAAAAGATATAAATTTTCTAAATTCCCAAAATTTCGTCGTATCAAAAACCATTAAAATTTCATTATTCATCGAAAAATATAAAAAAAAAATTATTTATTATTTAAAACAACTGGTAAAATTCAATTGGCAAAACATACCAAAAAAAAATTTAAAATCATATTTTTTTTTTATTGGGCAAATATCCAAAATAAAATTATAAAGTTGAAAAATATATAAAAGAATAAACAAATCTTCTAGTTTTATTTCTACAATGTAATTCTTCTTAAAATTAGTCAATAGAATTATTTAAGTATACACTTTTTCTAGGTATTTATGATGTTGGTATGCAGTTAAAATTATAAATATCTGCAAATTTGCATTTTTTTTTTATTTCAATTTATGTTATTTGCTACGTTTTCGTATATTTTTTAATCAAAACCTTACTACGCTTATTAAAACATGTATTCAATAATTAATAGTTCAGGCTATTATGAAAATGGTAATAAAAAATATTTGGTTGAGACGTAAATCAGTACAAATTATTATATTTAGCACAGATGAGGGTGAATAATAACCAATTTGTCAGTCAATAATTTAATTAAATTAAATAAGTTGAAAATTAATTAAAAAAATATTTATGATGGTAACATGTTATACTAGTCACCAATGTGATTTAATAAATTTGCTAAACTAAAAGTTTTTTCTCATTGTTTAACTATGATGAGTATGTGGCCTCAACAAAATTGATTGTAACTTTTATACTACAAATTAAAATTAATCACATTCTTAAATAACAACTTAATTATTATCAAATTTTTTCTATAAATGAAAATGAATTTCATTTTTAAATTGTAAAGATCAATCAATAATAAATAGCTAAAATGTTATTTGTCAGTTTTTAAATAAAATTATAGAATTATTTACCAAAAATACTTTATTAATATGTAAAACAAGTTTTTAAAAAGATAATTAAATAATTTACTATTTAAACACAATTATTTTACTTATTATATAATTTAACATGAAATAAGAAGTTAATATGTATTATCAAAAATAAAAAAAAAAAATCTTTTTCAACTTTCAAAAATTTTACAATAAATTTTCTTGTTTTGCGTGAGATTTCATGTGACTATAAAGACCTGGTTTTTGGGCAAAAGCTTTGTCACATAATAAACAATTATATTGTTTAATTTCATCATGAATTTTTATATGTTGTATTAATGCTTTTCGTCTACCGAATTTTGCCATACAAATACCACATTCATGTGGTTTCTCATTACTATGCGATACCATATGATCTTTTAATAATTGATTATCATAAAATTTTTTATCACATAATTGACACTCATGATTTCTTGTATTTGTATGTCGTTTTTTATGATTATTCATTAAAGTACTTGTAAAAAATTTCCTACCACATAATTCACATTGATATGGACGTTCTTTAGTGTGAACTCTACGTTCATGTACTCTTTTTTCAAATTTCAAATTAAACCTTTTATCACAATAATCACATTTTTCAGCTTTTTCACCATCATGTAATTTTTCGTGTTGTGTTAAATTACCTTTTAATGTACATGTACGTGGACAATAGCGACATTTATAACGATGTACAGGTTCACTATGTACAGCAATATGACGTCTTAATGAATGTTTCGAACTTAATGTTTTATTACAAATATGACAAATATTTGGTACATATTGTTTATTTTTTTGATGACGTTTTTTATAATGCATTCGCCAAGCACTTCGCGCATAAAATGATAATTTACATTTTCTACAATTATACAAAGAAATAGAAGGAGCATATTTTCTAATTGTTGAAATAACGTTTGGTTGCAAACGAGAGTGTAGTAATGATTCCAATTCTGACTTTGATGTTTCTGTTGGATTAACAACTTCACTAAAATTATAATAATAAAAATAAATTAGTAAGGTTAATAAATGTATAAAGAAAAATTGTATATATATTAAAAATAATGCGTTATTTTATCAAATAATTTATAAACAAAGATGATATATTTACTTCATACGTGAAATCTCTAATTCTATTATATCTTCTAGTTTTGGCTCTATTTCGGGTTCTAGTTCTAATTCTTCTGTATTATTTGTTGTATTTGTCTTAAAATACAGATGATCTTCTAACAAGTGATTTGTAAAAATTGTAATTGTTTCAAAAGAATTTTCACAAAATAGACAAACACATTTGATTACTGAATTTTCATAATATAATTCACCACATTTTGTATTACTTTTTAATGGTACAATTGAATCAATATCAATTCCATTCATTATAAATGATTTTATTTTTTCAGTTAAAATGTGCAATAATAATGTAAACAAAAATAATTTTTGAAGTAAAGTGGGAAATTTGGGAAAATTTGACAACTTGTACCAGTGTTGTTGATTTAACTAAATAAAATAAAGTATTTTAAGAGTAAAAGTATTTCCAATATAATACTTGGCTTAAATTATTAATATCAATATTTCCACTAATTATGTTAACATAAATTATAGCTTAATTAAATAATTTCGATCAAAGAAGAATTTTAATTTAGATAATTTTTGGGAGTTTATTTGAAAATTAAAAGTAGAATTAGAAATTAGAAGTAGATGAAAGTAAAAATATATTGTTACGGCAGTACTGACAAATTTATCATGTGGTAGGCGCCGATATATTGTATTTTTATATTTTTTGTGGCTGGTGCTGTCAGATCTTCAATTTCGAATTTATAACCTTTAGATAAATTTCGTGTCACTTAACTACATATTATAATTATTATTATTATTATTACAAAACATATTAATATTATTATTATTCACGCGTCGTACAACAACAGAGTCTGCCGTGTATGGTTATATTTTTACATTTTTTGAATATTTTTCTAATTTTCATTAATCACAAGACCGTAATTATCTATAATGGACCAAATCTGAGCCTAGATTTCTTTTATAGTATATAATAAAAAAAAGTCATTACATTTCAAGAAATTTCAAGACTCCGTAGTTGTATATACAAGAATCGTTTTCTGAGCTAGTCCCTCCCAGTCACTCACAGAACACAGACCAAAAATATAGGTTGAACGCCGTGGTTGTTAGTAAATTCAGTAAAATCTTAATTTATGTAGTAGGCTGAGAAAACATCCGTTATTATAACGTTGGTTACTTGCCTAAAAAAATTACGTTTAAAACATGGAAATATCTAAAATGAATATATATTTAGACTTGTTATCATATCAACTCATGTTGAATTAAATTAGGCAACAATGATAACATTTGTTTGCAGATCGTGTCCAGTATGTGAGAGGATTAGGTAAACAAATATCTCTACTCTGTTAAACTCGAAACCCTTAAAGTAAGGCTTAATATTTCATATATTGTTAAACAAGTATAAACAATTTCCGAGTCGAGCTACTAATTTGTTACTAAGAAATCTGACAAATTTGACTTTTAGATTGTAATATCAAGAAAAATATAGGTATATTTTTTATGTAATTTTTTTATTGTTATAAGCTATATTTACCTGTATCTCATATAAGTTAAATGATTTAACAAAGTATATATTAATTGCTATGCTAGTTTATTTTAATTTAATTTTATAATTTTCTTAATCTGTCTCGGAGAGTCTATTATGTGATACGTTTTGCCCATTAACCTGTTATCCTTGTTAAATGGACAGTCGAATTTAATTTTAGTTGGTTACCCTTTCAATTTCGTATCATACTTTTGTTTTTCTTTGATAATTGTTTTTCTCAAATAATCATTATTGTGTGCTTTAACATCCTTCGATTTTCATTAATTTGATGTTAAGTTCCACGTTTGTGAACGACATATTGTCGTAAACATAATTTCTTGACGAGTCAGTGTATAATTTAATTTATTTAGTTTAACTTAAGAAAGTAATTCATTTATAGACAATATCAGATACTGTCAATAATCAATTTCTATGTGCACATATTCAATGCGGGTTTAAAATTTTTGCTAATGGAATTCCATTTTTCATGAATATTTTTTAAAGTGGAACCAATGACTAATAAGTTAGGATATTGATATTGTTAGGATATAGATAAATAACCATGATTAACTTTATATGTTACGAGAGATATATACGTTTTGAAAAAAAAAATTTTAATATTCTTCGCATCCTGTGATCATAATTTATAAATGGATTTATATATATGATTGCATTAGTATTTCTGTCAATCATGTTGTAGTTCTTGATCAGATAGTTCTTCTGAAATATTTGAGATGGTCTTAAGGTTCCATTTAGGTTAAATATTCAATATTTTACTTAATATTTCTTAGTCATATAATACTACATAGTATCACAAGTCATTAATTGTCATGAATTTAAATTTAACCTGTATTTCGAAAATTTATCAGAAATTCAAACAAAATATGTTTTCTAGGCGCCAATCATACTAAAATAGTCTTGATTCCAACCATAATACCAATTTTATACAATATAATCGCAGCCTTTTCGAATATAATATAATTTCACCATACAACATTAAAGCAATGGAATTTATATTAAATAATTATAAATTTGAAATTGTCAAAACAATAAAATTAATAATTATTCTATATTTTTTTTAATTAATTATAATTTTTTAGAATTTTCCTTAAGATCTGATTAAAAAATTAATGCATGTCATTTATGTTATTCGAATTTTTTTTTATAATTTTGACATAGGTGAATAGGTATCCACCATTGACTAGTCCGCCATTGTGGTTAGTGAAGAACGTAGTCCATGTGAAACTCGTCTCGTTGCACAATTTTTATTGAATTCTATTAAATTTAGTGGATTAAATAAACTAAAATTATTCAAAATAAACAATTTAGTTTATGGATTAATTGTTTTTAACAATATAATGTTGATTAATTATAGTTTTAGGGCATAAAATTAATGGTGAAAAAAGTGAAATAATAAAAAGTCATTGATTGTGGTGACACGATGATGTGTGTGCGCATTTTGGGTGGCGCATTATGGTGGCTGCGTTTGCTACCATAGAATTTGTGTTGCCATTTTGGTATTGCAATAGTATAGTGTGTGGTGAATTATTTTTATAGAATAAAACTATAAAATTATAAAATAGTGTGTGTTACATAGTGCGCGCGCATTGAATATATATAAAAAAAAGAATAAGCGAGACAACCACTCTATACAAGAAATTTGTCTCTGCGGAATTTGTATATAGAAATAATTTTGCATCTCGCTCACATTCTTTTCTATACCTACAAAAACAAAAAAAATAATCATTGTGTGCTTGTCGTTGGTTTCGCCGCCATTATGGCTTTTTGTAAACCACGCTCACACAATTTTGTTAAAATTTAAAAAAACTAATTTTAATTTTATATTGTGGATTTAAGTGCGTACAAAATAATTAACAATGGGTAGATTTTAATTAAAGTGTTTGGTTGTTTTTTTAATAGCCGGCCAGCCGTATAAGGCCGGAACCGCGCGTAAAAAGTTTTTTTTTCATACATTTTTTTTTTTTCCAATTTTTTGTCGATCCCTTCAAGAAGAAAAAAAATATTTTTTTTTTGTTAGTTTGGATTTGAATTCGCCGTGCCTGCCGTTGGGAAAAAGGCGTGTGAAGTAAAAAAAAAATAATTTTCCATACACACACATCAAGCAAACAAAAAATAATTTCGCTGCATTTTACGCACACATCAACAAATACACGAAGCGACTTAAAAAAAAACAGCATTTGTCAAAAAAATTACACGCGTTTTTCGACAGCTGTCAAAAAATTACAAAAATAAAAAAAAAAAAAAAATATATTTTGTTAATTTGTATATTTTTTTTTTGTTTGGTTCCAAAATATTTTTTTTTTAATTTTTTTTTTTGAAAAACGAATTTCCATCTATTATTATTGTGTTGATTGATAAATAAATATTTGCATTTTTAGCTAAAATAGCTATTTAAAATACAAATTTCCAACAAAAAGAATATTATACACGATATTTTTGTGATTTGGATAATTGCGCGCTAAAAAATTTCATCCCATCAACGAAATACAAAAAAGGATAATTTGTTTTTAATTTATATTAATTTAAATATATATTAAAAATAGAAAGAAAAAAAAATTGGCTAAAATGTCAAAATTATCATTTCGGGCGAGAGCCCTAGATCCATCCAAACCAATGCCAATATTTTTGGCAGAGGAATTACCAGATTTACCAGAGTATTCTGCAATAAATCGTGCTGTTCCACAAATGCCAAGTGGTATGGAAAAAGAGGAAGAATCGGTAAGAAAAATAATGAATAATTATGAATACAAATATGTTTTTAAAGGATATTTATTTATATGCTCATCTATATATATATAAAATAAATACATACATATATTAAAAAGATGAAAAAGTTTTGAATTAATTTTTTGTTTGTAAACAAATCATTAAAATGCATGAATGATTTGTTGTTGTTTTTGATGTAGTAAAAGTGAAATTCCATTTTTTTTTTTTTTTGAAAAATAATTAAACTTTATGTAAACAGAAAATAAAAAAAAAAAAAATCTTTTTTTGAAAAATAAATTTATTATTTTTAAATAATTTGTTGTAAAATTCTTTTCAATTCTTTGAAATTTGATAGTGAAAGGAAGATTACCAGGTTAAAAATTGATTGAAATCCTTCTGTGTCATTACTGTGAGATGGGGGAGGAGATATAATTTAATGATGATTATACTATAATTAATTTTTTTTTAAAATTTATTTTGTTCGATTATTTATTAAAGAAAATAGTTAAAATTTTAATTAATTTAAAATAAAGTTTGATTTATATTCAATAATTAGGCTTTGGCAGGGGTAACTATTTAGTAATTAAGTTTCTGAATGATTAATTTTGAAAATTACATTAAGGGGTAAATATTTCAGTATTTCAGGCCATATTTATTGATTTGATCTTTGTGATCCACACATTTCTTCTACAGGTAAATTATGAATTATACTTAATTTATGGTATATTTTTTCTTCAAATCCTCCTAGCCCAATACATAATTTAGGGAGAACTATTAGAACTCTGTAGTGTAGCGGTTCCCAAACTTATACCAACTATTAAAACCATAAAATTTTCGTGAACCAACCTATTATAAAAATAAGGAAAAAGTAAAACCTTGAATTTATATATTAAAAGCACATATTTAAGTGTAATTAAGAGGGTGCATGAGATGAATGCGTTTTTTTTCTATTATTGACAATATCAATTTCGTTATACAATTTCGATTTGTTATTTTCAGACGAATTGAGTTTGCTAATTGTAATTTGTTTCGATATTAACCTATATAAATATTAAAATGTTGGATCGCAATCTACATCTTGAGAAGAACCCCTGCTGTAGTGTAATGAAAGTAGGGGAAACTGTCAAAATCTTGTTGAGCGATCAGTGAAGATAATATAGTTTTATTAATTGCGGATTACTGATCCGTAATGAAAACCAGTAAGGTCCACTTTTCTATTTAATATGAATCCATTTACAAGTCTATCTTACCAATATAAATTGAAAATTAAAATTGTTCTGTTGGTCTTAATCATTTCATTTCATTTAGAACATATCTTCGTTCATTCTTTCGTGTCTGTTGCATAGCTTGACTTCCTATTTTATATATATATATGTATATATAGTGTCCCAGAGAAGCATGTCCGTGAATAATCTTAATTTGGCTTTGGCTAATTACTTTTTTCTTTTTTCATTGAAGGATTTAGTTTTTGAAATGCTCTTATGTTCTCCCATTATTGTTTTTAGTTGTATATTTTTGGTTTTCTTTCTATCTTTTGTCTAACGTTGTTTTTAATTCCGTTGTCTTTGTTGCGATTTGATTGTTATATGCTATTTGTCTGCCTTACTTCTCCAAATTGTCAAATATTTTATCAAAATAGCTAGTCTTGGATGTATGTATATATTCTGTGTATTTTCGAATTCAGGTTTGATTTATGTAATTTAATGATTTAAAATTTTCATCAACATCTGCTTCGATTATTAGGCGCCACTTTATCTTGATGTATGTATATTCATATGACAGGGTGTGACATGTTGTAAAATGTGCCTGCCTCCTTTTCTGTAAAAATTAATCACGTATTAATAAATTTGCTTCTTATCTGCCGCAATAAATTATACGACGCACAGCAAATGTGAAGTTCTATGCGTTATAAGAAGAAAATATATAAACGTCCTTCAATTATTTTTGTTCGTATAAGATATCGAATATACTTTTTAGGAGTTTTGACAGCTAGTGACTTTCGTATTGGTATTTTGTATATAACTTTAATTTTATTTTTACAACGAATTGACAACTGATATTATTTTTGCAACCTATAATGAGTAAGTGACAGGGCAATCTTACCTTACAATAATAATGATTATACATGGATATACGTGTGTGACAACAACCACAGGGCTAGACAGAAATTTGAAGAATTTCTTGAATCGCTGAACAAGTGGTTCTTAGAAATTATTTTTAACGACAGAGGTAGAATTTTTTCGAAGGATGGATAACACAAATATGTACAAAACAAATTATAAACTAAAGACTTGGCTTTCTCGATTAGATCTTCTAGATCCAGAGTATAATCGATTACAGTGAAACTAGATTAAAAGTAGCTAATAATACACCATCAAAAATTTTCTCTCTATGGTTCAAACATCACAAAATGTTAAAAAGTGCAAATGCAATAAAGTTTAATTTTATTTATCTGTTTTAATAATTATAATTATAACTAATAATGTATTACAAAATATAATTGAATTTAAAATTATTACAAGAAATATAAAAAGTAAAATCGTCATGTTTAATAGTGTATTTACAGGGTGTTTCGTATATATAACTATCGAGTATATCTCGATATTGATGGCTGGCAGTATATTTTTATAAAAATGTATTAGTACTCTTTCCTGTATAACCTCCCATTTCGAGCTACAGACGATTTTCTTGTTCCATAAGTCAATTCATATTTGGGTTCATAACTTCAGAATAGAATCAATCGGATTCAGTAGATTAAACTTATTTTGTTGAATTAAAATATTCAAATATTTTGATAACACAGAAACAGAACACAATATTACATAGGTTGTTCTAAGAATATATAATTTAAATACTTATCTACTAATGTCACCAAAGCAAGTTAAATAATATTAATATGACACATCTTTAACGAAATATCAAATTTGATTTGATATCAGCTCAGAGATTAATTTTGTTTTCGATATACATAAATTTGTTATGACTCGTTTGTTAAGTAGTCATCCAATGACATACAAATCATACCGATCTATTGAGCAATTCGAAAGTTATGAAACAAAATATGATTCGACTTTTTTTTTACATAGATTTAAAAAATTGAGAGAGGGAGGGAGGGTGTGTGTTTCTGAAAATAAAATGGTCATACTCATATCTCATACGACTACAATTGCATCAAGGAATAGGATATCGATTATTACATTTTTTACGACTCACCCTATATATTTTATGCTTCAACAGGCTACGAATAGAAATCTATATTAGCGACAATAATATGCTTGCCAGCTCAGTTAGTTTTTGTCCAAATCGACAATCCAACTTTTAGGTATAAAACATCGAATAATAGTTAACCCAACAAATAATACTTTTACACCACAATAGGCCAACAGTGGCCGCATTGATTTGGGACAATGTGGACCTACGTAAACCTTTACATAATCTAACCAAAAATAAGTACTTGAGTTAATCATTGATTAATATGTAAAATTTTCCATCTCATTTTCCCAATGATTATATTAAAAAATCGTCAACCACTCAAAAATGCTTAAATATTGAATTTCTGATAAGAAAACAATTTATAATTTTAAAAATCAAATATATCGTCTGTAATGATAGAAACGTAATATGTAGTAATTTTGCATATTTACAATTATTAAAAGTTATATTGCGACATATTTTTTTTTAATTAGATTAGGGAGCAATTACTGCGTCATCCAAAATTTAATAAAAACGAAATCGGTTTAAAAATTGTAATACGAAATTTATAGTTATAACAGCTTAAGTTGATTTGGAAAATTCGGATTTTTTCCGGAACTTAATTTACCGAATGTACAATTGATGTAAATTATGAATCATGTTATAATTAATATGATTAATCAAATGTATAATTCAATCAGCCGGATTTGGTTTAATATCTGGATTTGGGCAATTTATATTGTAAATATAACTTCGGCCAATAATTCCATTCGGAAAATGATACATTAAGTCATTTATAATTGTTTTGTGCAAATTTACATAAGTTCAATTGCCCATTGGGATAATTGTAAATTCGATCAATTTTGCATTCGGTCAATTGTTTCATCGCAAATCAATTACAGATGTAAATCAATTTCATAATTTAGCTTTTATATAGTAGCATAGCATAATAACTAATGTGTAATTTCACTTTTTTTATTTACGAATTTAAAAAATTATAATTTCCGATATGAAATTTATTGTAATTTTAAGATGACGTTATAATGATATCTGAATTTGAAATCCTTTCGGTTGAAAATTTAATATAATTTTATTATAATAATTTTAATTTTAACTATACAATACAATTTTATATTTGTTCATTTAGTATGGCAAATATCAAAAAATTAACATAATTTTTTTTTTGGGATTTCCCCAATAGTCAGATTTTATGGAACAATTCTTGTTTTTTGTGATTAAGTTCATTTATCGTTTGCATATCGTCTCTAAATTATGATAAATTTAAAATAATAAGAAAAAATAATTAAATTCACAGAAATATTTGTAATGTTCATTTTCTGTGTACAAAAATTTGATAAAGAATCTTCATTGTAACATATTTCCAGTTTATGAATGAAATGATTGTAGTACATATTCACAATTTTTTTAAGTACAGGGTACATAATTATGCTCATTGGTTTCAAGCACTTAAATTTCTAAATAGCATATTTCAGTCATGAAGAAACGTTCAGAATTTATTTACGGTAATGCCTTCTTGTGGCCATTTTACCCAATATACAATGACCTGTAAAGACACCAATAATGAGTTAGATTCTTCTAGCAGGCCTATTTTTTTTAATATAACCTGTGAGCTAGGTGCCCTCTGACAAAATTAGAATTATATTTGCAATTTTAACTTTATAACTTACAAAATTAATTTATTTTGAGTGTTATTACATGAGATTTCGAATTTCCTTTAAAAAGAAAATTTGTTATCGCAATAAAATTGATTTCATCCTATTACGAGTAGTTATAGAAGAATAACTATTTAGTGTTGTGATGGAGAAAGACTAGTCGAAAAATAAAATTTACTTTTATCTAGGAAATGTCCATGTCATCAAATTATCACAGTAGTTAGTTATTATACGTTTTAAATGAAATGTGGAACAGGGGTTGGTTTTGTAATCTAGTTGGTAGTGTACGTAAAATTTGAAGTGGGTTTTCATCAAAATTTCCAAATGAAATTAAATACATTCATAACAGATTTGAAATATTACACACGTTCTTGAAATGATTATTTTCAATTTTTTTACAAAACGCTTTCGGTATATCCCAAAGATATCAGTTTTATTTTAGGGAATTATAAGTATACCAATAATTCGTGCTTATATTTGTACAATTTATCAGAATTATATAGCTTAATTTATAATTTTAATATAATTTAATTACATAGCAATAAATGATATATACTAGTTCTATTTCGGATCAAATTTATTATTACAGTAATTTAATTCATCTCTATTGGCAGTAGAAAAGGTCTTTCTCCATGTTGCTCTTCATGTTATTCACTTGTAAATTCAAGTATTTGCTAGACGCTAAAGTAAATAGTTAATACTATATCAACTTAGATAACATTTTTATCATTTATTCACAAAGTAAGTGAACAAAATATGAAAAGATGATATACTTCTGCTACAGCCCGAGTTATAGGAGGGCTAGTTTAATTAGTATGAAGAAAACTAACTTTTAAAACAATAATTGAAGTTTATATTATTTTAAAAATTACACTACATTCTTATCTTTCACTGTATAGTGGTGAATGTAAGGTGGACTCAAATAAACATATTTCCATCTAACTTATATTCATCTTAGCCAAATTCGCGAGTATAATCATTTTTTCTTAATGTAATACTTACTATAAAACTAATAAAATTATTTATTTAAATATTTCATTTTATTCACTCTAATCAATATTATAAGTATAAATTTATTTAAAATGTAATTTAATATTTTGTGTTCTTAAAATTGAAATTGATAAGGAATTTATATTGTTGATTTTGGTATATGTAATTATATTTATAATTTCAAGATTTTGTTAGAAATCATTCATTAAACATTAAAGTGATTAGAATCTTCAAAATTATTATATGTAGAAAAATTGAATAAATCTTAAGTTTAAATTCAATTCTTTTCCAGAATGATAATTCCTTTTGTAGACTCGTAAAGTAAAATAAATGATTTCAATAAATTAATTTTTCAATCGTATCAAAAGGTTTAAAAAAAACGAAATCAATTAAATGATATCCAGCTAATTTGATTGATTTGTGACGCTTCGAGAAGGCATTACTTCTGATAAAATTATTCTTCCTTTTCTTTTACTGAAGCCCTTTGTTCTAACTAATTATTTTTTCGGTATCCACTTATTATGTATCTCCAAATTGCAATAACATGGGTGACTCCTGTTCGGATCAATATTTAATAGTATATAGTTCCTTTCCCATTTTTAATACAGCTTGACGACGTATTCTACTTTAGTTGGTTCAAGCTGTAGATTTAGTGGGTAACATTTCCGCAATTTCTCATTGTTTATTTTGAGTTCGTGAGACTTTACCTGTCTCGTTTTCGTGCTACGCAAGTGCATTCTATTAGCTTTTGTTTGTTTTTTATGATATCCTAGCTCATAGGAAGTTTTTAGTTGATTTCCGGTGAGAAAGATAACTCAGTGGGTTCATGCTAAAATTACCGATTTATATTTCGTATGTTAAATGTTCTACACAGTTTTGTTTTCTCATATTTAGTTGGTGCTCCTGAAATTTGGAGTAGGTATTATCAGTCCATGAAAAATTAACCTAATGTGCATTTTAGTTTCCTAAATTTATTTGATTATATGTTCTCTTTATATACTTAGTAAGTATTATCAGATTTGAATGAAATGTTATGATCCAGTTTGAAGAGTGTATTTAGGTTCCGGAACTTAAAAGTGTCCAATAATTTTATAATTATAATTCATATGTTCTTACATTCTATGCATCATGAGTTACCCGATTTAAATTAAATTTCGCATACAAGTTCGTTTTGTCATCTAGTTTGTGCCGATAAATTTAATAGATTCAGTGGGCCCCTATTACAATTCCGAATTATATACAATTCATTCATAGCGTAAAATATCTAAAAATTTTAACAATACTGAGTTTTTTTTTAAAAAAAAGGTACTGTTAATTACAAATCATTATTGGACATAACTACAAGTTATCTGCATCCCCTAGGTTAACAGGTTTTTTTTATATTTAATGGCCACTTTTTTTGGATTGACTATAATATTTTTTGTTCTTTTGGCTTTAATTATTTTAAGATTTATAACATAAAATATAAATTCATCAATCATAATTTCTCTTTCTTGATTAATAAAATGTTTTCTTTTATTTATTTTAGGAACATCATTTACAGCGAGCCATTTGTACAGGATTAATAATTCCAACACCAGAAGTTTTTGCAACTGAAAAGGAATTTTATGATAACAGCTATCCACCAAATTATAAAATGCCTCGTCAAATGATTCATATGCAACGTAAGTGTTAACCATTTAAAGAAATAATAAATAAATATTTTAATAATAAATTTTCTTCTTTAGCTCTAGGCTTGGAGCAGGATATACCCGATTATGACATGGATAGTGCTGATGAAATGTGGGTAAATCAACAAAGTCGAAGATTAGATTTAACACCAATAAAATTTGAACAAATGATGGATCGTTTGGAAAAAAGTTCTGGCCAAACTGTAGTTACATTAAATGAAGCTAAAGCTTTACTTAAACAGGATGATGAAATTAGTATAGCAGTTTATGATTATTGGTTAAATAAACGTTTAAAAACAGTAAGTTTTTTTTTAAATAGTTAAAATTTATTTACTTTTTATTAATTATCTTTATATTTTTAGCAACATCCATTAATTTTATCTGTTAAAACTGAAAATCGTTCTGGTGCAGCTGCAAATAATCCATATTTGGCATTTCGACGACGTACAGAAAAAATGCAAACTAGAAAAAATCGTAAAAATGATGAAACATCTTATGAAAAAATGTTAAAATTACGGTACGGTTTTCTTAACAAAATTTAATTTACAAAAATTTATTTTATATATTTTTTTGTTTATTATATATATTACATATATATGATACAGCCGTGATTTAAGTCGAGCTGTTACACTTTTGGAAATGGTTAAAAGACGAGAAAAAACAAAACGTGAACAATTGCATTTATCAATTGAAATATTTGAGAAAAGATATCAAGCACGTGATTTTAGTGGTAGTGTTCTATCAGAACTTCATTCAAGCATAAAAAGTTCAAGGTAATATTTTCAGTTAAATTTGATATTTATATTTCCACACTTGGCTAAAACATCAACGATATTTCTTATTTCTCATGAACTGCTGCTATTTTAAAAAAAAAATAAAAAAAATTGCTGACTAATTATTTTCCAATTTCTCAGTTTAAAGTCATTTATATATAAATTTTTATAAACAATATTGTATTGTTGTATTTGCAAATGATTATTCATTCGAATTATGTTCTTTTTAGAGCAAAAATTTTGTTTTGAAGAATTTTACAATTTTAGCAATTAGAAATTGATTTTTTTTTTAAATTATTTTAGTTATTTTTTTTTTTTATATCTAAATTGTTCACAGTTGAGTTGTAAATGATTTCAATGAATTGTAAAATCTATTTTAAAAATATTTTAGATAATTAATTCAGATTATATCATTATTCGTACATCGCTCCCAACAAATTAATTATTAGTAAAATAACGTAAAATAATTATTAATATTAATTAATTTTATAATATTCCTATTCAAAATTTATCATTATTGAATTAGAGATCATAATGTTTCTTGTAATTAATACAAAAATCATAAAAATTTAAGGTTTATTTACCACAAGACTTTCAAAAAGTTATAGGTAATGATTATTTTTACAAAGATGCAGAGATTGTCTGATAAAAATTATGAAGAAGAAAGATTGATAAAATTTATTGAATAAAATATTCAAAATAAGAATTTACATCGTAATTTCAATTGTAAAATCCATAAAAATAACATAAAAAGACAACCCGTCTGTTAATACCAACTTTTTTAATAAAAAAAATTATCGATTCGATATCGGGAACACATTTTGTGATGGAATACTTTGGCGGTTACAGTGTTGCATAACTTTTTGTGCATCTTAATTGCCAAAATAAGTCATTACAACTTTTTAAAATGTTTAGTGAAGAGGACG
This sequence comes from Rhamphomyia laevipes, assembly GCA_963920725.1. NCBI lineage: Eukaryota > Metazoa > Arthropoda > Insecta > Diptera > Empididae > Rhamphomyia > Rhamphomyia laevipes. Next base: position 37,295,134 of record OY987259.1, read on the forward strand.
CTTTAGTTTTAATCAACTATAGTAAATAAATATTCTTTAAAATAATTTTTAAATTGATAAATAGATTAATGTGTAATTTATTTAATTATTCAGATTTTGTAAAATTTTGAATAACAATTTTCAATCATTTTTTTCAGTTTTTCTGTTAAGAATATCGAAAAAAAAAGAGTCAAATCAATTTTTCGTCATATTTAATTAGAAATGGAAAAATATAATAATTCTTAATACGTTATTTCATAATGTAGCGTTAATACATAAAAAATTTAAAAAAATTATATTGTACTATAAAATTTCATAAATCAAGAATAATTTTTAATTTTTTTTTTTTTTATATATATAAATCTATTGTATTTTTAGGCCAGCATTTGCACCAATTTATTCAAATCAATACTCACATCATTCAACATCATCAATATCCCAAACTGGTATATTAACGTCATCATCATCATCTGGATTAGGAGGAGGTGTAACTGGTACAAATAGTGGTAGTGGTAATAATACAATAACTGGTGTTGGACATCATTATTCAACAGCACAGTACCTGAATTCATCATTATCACAAACATCATCAATAACTGGCAATAATAGTGGTAGTGGTTTAATTGTTGGTAGTAGTGGTATTGGTAGTTCAAATAAACGTGATTTGGATAGTACTGGTAGTCGAAAAGAGAAACGACAATATAAAAAACGTAAACATAAATTACAACGTGATAAACAATATTCTCATATACAAAGTTCATCACCTGCTGCTATTGAATCAACATTAGAATCTGATGAAGATGATAATAATATTAATACACATCATTTAATTAGTGGATCAGTTACTGGTAATATGATGGGTGGTAGTGGAGCTGGTTCTGATGGTGAAGATGAAGGTCTTTATGCATTTAGACGTAATAAAAATTGTGAATATCATAAGGTAAATGAAAATGAAATTAATTTTGTTTCACTAATTTTTGGATTTTATATGTTTGTTTTTGTTATTTTTAGCCACTTACAAAAGAATATGGTAATTGGCCATGGGAATCTAAAGAAGATAATGGTATGGCAGATCCAAAATATAGATTTACATTGACGTCGATACGATATCCAAGGTAAGTCTTGTAAAAAAATTCGGAAACGTATAAAATTTCAAATATTGTATCATGTACAAAAAATGGATAATAAAAATCATGTAAAAATATATAAAGATTGAACAAGTAAATGCTAGTTTTTAGAATAACTAAAAATATTTAATAAAAGTAAAAGGATGAAAAACATATTCGTAAAATTTTCTGAATAATCTTAAAACATCTTTTAAAAAAATTCCGTTTCTTAATTGGAAATTCTTAATATATTTCCGACACATTTCTTAATATATGTCCAATTGTGGGCTTGTTTCATTATTTATTTCATTGTAAACTGTTGCACGATGTACAACCGCTGTCTTCGCCCAATTCAGTTGAATTTGCCATGTATTTCAAAATTATTATGGAAATGATGATATTAATAGCTTTGGGAATTTAAAGCAAATACTTAAATTTTTTTAAAGCTACATTAATTCTATTAAGTTATAGAAATTATTAAATATTCTAGCAATACGATTTATATTTCCTTGTACTACAACTTTAAATACAAATTCTCTATTCAATGTTCACTTATTTCAGTACTTCAACAAAAATATATTAGATTATATCATGTAAAACTGTTGGTGATTCCAATTAATTTTTAAAATAATAATATTTTTTTTATTATATTATATTAATATTTATTCAATTTAAAATTATTGTATATTAAAATTTATTTATTTATTTCAGGCCTCGTTGCATTGGTTTTGGTCGACGTCGTTTAGGTCGTGGTGGGCGAATATTAATTGATCGTGTATCAACAAATTTAGATGATTTTTGGTCACAATTAGATTATACAATATTCGATAATAATAATATTAGTTGTAGTAATAATAGTAATATAAATAATAAAAATAATATTAGTAATAATCATCAAAATAATAAATTACCATTAATATCATCATTATCACCAACAACAACAATTACAACAAATGAACCATTATCACCTACAATAACAACATCTATTAAAATTGAAGATGATTTATTATCAGATAATAATAATGATGATGATGATGATAATAATATAAATAATGAAAATATATCAAGAGATCCATCCTATATATCAGCATCAATTGAACCTATAAAATGTCCATTAATAAAAAAATATAATAATAATAATAAAATTTGGAATAATAATCATATAAATAATAAAAATTTAATAAATAATTTAAATATAAATAATAATAATAATAATTTAAAGACTACAACATCAAAATTTTTAAATATTTATAATAATTATAATAATAAACAAAAATTAATTAATTATAAATCAAAATTAATTGAAAATAATAGTATTAGTAATAATATAATAATAAGTAATTATTTACAAAATAAAAAAATTAAATGTGAAGAAAATATTTATAATAATAATAATAGTGGTGGAGGCGGCGGTGGTGGTAGTAGTAGTGGTATTGTTGGAATAGTTCATGAACACAATGATAATAATATTGTCGATATTGGTGGTGGTAGTGATAGTAAAAATTATATTAATAATAATGAAGATATTAAATGGATAACAAACACAACGACAGATAATAATGATACTATAGAAGAAACAACAAATTCATCATTAAAATATATAAATCAAAATAATGATGATAATAATATTGTTGATTTAGTTAGATTAGATGAATATAATAATAGTAAAAATCCTATTACTACTACTAATAATAATAATAATTTTAATAATAATCGAAATTTATATAATAATAAAAATGATAATATTTTATTAACAACAACAATTACACAACCTATAACAACAATAACAACAACAACTACTTCTTCTTTTAATAATAATAATATAAATAATTTAAGTAATTTACGAACTAATAATAATAATAATAATGATAAATTTAATGTGATAAAAGATGAAATAAATATTAAAGAAGAGCCAATAACAAATACAGATAATACAACAACGTCAACAACAATATTATCAGATGATTTATTAGATGATGAAAATGTTAATTTAGCTTGTTTAAGTAGTTATATAAATGCAACACGTCATAATAATCAACAACATAAATCATTAACGTCATTATCAACATCATTACAACAACAGCAACAACAATTAACAAACATGGTTAAAAATAATAATATTTTTAATAATAATAGTGAAATTTTAATAAAAAATGAAAAAATTAATATTGATGGATTATCAAATTTTGATATTTTAAAAAATCAATCAACAATTTCAACACCAACATCATTATTATCATCTAATTTAGATAATCAAAATATCAATAATAATAATAATAATAGAATAGAAGATTTGTCATTATTAAATGAAATAAATATTGATGATGATGATAATAATTGTATAAATAATATTAATAATAATAATAATTCATTAATTTATAATGAATTTTTAAATGAAATACAAAAAGATTGGTTACATTTTCGACCTAAAACACCAACCGATGAATTACAATTATCATCATTATTTGATACAAAATCAATATTAACAAATACAACAACATTACCAGCTGTTGATTTTTCAGAAAATACAAAAATTACAATTGAAATGCAATGTTTAAATAATGAATTATCATTAAATAATAAAAATAATAATAATATTAATAATAAAAAACAACCACAACCACCGTCATCAGTATTTTTAAATAATAATAATAATAGTAATTTAAATAATATAATAAATTGTGATAGTAATAGTAATATAATTCGTAGCGGCGGCAGTAACAATAATATTAATAGTAGTGGTACTGTTGTTGAAAATTGCATTGATAATTCAATATTTAATAATAATAATAATAATGATACTTTATTTATAACAAATCCATTTGCATATTCAGATTTATTACCTGATGATCAATTAATTAATTCCATTGGTAATAATGTTTTATCATCATCATCGCCTAGCTGTGCTGGTGGTGGCGGTGATTCATCATCAAATTCAACTGGTGGTGGCGGACTTAATGATTTTAATTTAAGTGGTGATAGTTTAAATGAATTAAATTTATCATTAGGTGAAATTGATGATAATGAAAAAATGTTAGATAATATATTACAAGAATGCCAAATAGATGATTTAAATAAATTAAATCAAACAACAAATTTTTGGAATGGTATATTAGAAGATGGTGGTAATGGTTTATTAGATGTTATTGATGATAATAAAAAATTATCATCAATAAATGATACAAATACTGGTAATAATACAATAAATGGTTTATCGGCTGGTACAATAACAACATCAATAACAGATGATAAAGATTTTAATAATAAAAAATCAATATTTAATAATAATAAAAGAAAATCAATACAACAACAACACAAATATCAACAACAACGTTCTTGTCGAATTGGTAGTTCGGCATTTTCAATATATAATAATAATGATAAATTAAATAATGATAAATTCTTTAAAAAAGATGAACCAATACAAGTTGATTTAAATCAATCAATTAAAATTGAACCACCAGATGAAATAATGGCATCACCACCACCGCCACCTATACAATTACCATTACAGCAAACACCAATATCATCAACAACATCAGTGGTACAATTAAATCAACATCAACAACAACAATTAAAACAACATCAACCAACACAACAAGTTCAACATAAAATTTCAATAATACCAACAAATATTGGACAAATATCAATTAATCAACAAGGAATTGAGCAAAATTTAATTAAAAATAATAATATTAATAACACCAGTGGTAATTTATCGC